>QXDR01000132.1:0-175662 GCA_003717165.1 Protomyces inundatus | reverse complement strand
GAGGAAAAGAAAAAGTTACGATTTGATGGAGGGACAATTACGAAGGTGTTTGTCCATCGGAGGGACAAAATTTTGCGTATTTGTCCTGCGGAGGGACAATTACTGGAGGGACAATTCACGGGACCGCTTTCGTAGCAGCAGCAGTAATGATTCTGAAATGACTTGATTATTGACATTTGGTACTAGACTACTTGAGGAACGCACCCCCTGTCGATTCGAGGAGATACCTGTACTCGGGACCAAACTGGATATAGTGTACATCCGAGCGTCCGATTTGCGAGTGCGTGTAAGCGGCATCTTCCTCATCAATCACAATCGACTTGATGCCCCGGGCAGCAGCGGCAGCATCAGCAGCCAATTGCGCCTGGCAGCATCGATCAGCGGCGCCAAACAAAAACACCGCCTCATCCACCGTCTTACCGACCGTCAGCAAGCCGTGGTTTTGCAAAATCAAAAGACGCTTGTCGCCGAGTGCTTTGGCAATACGCTGGCCCTCTTCCGCTTGAAACACGACGCCGCCAAAGGAGTCATAGACGGCTTGGTCTTTGTAAAAGATGCAAGCGTCTTGCGAGGTGACGGGCAATTCAATACCGAGCGAAGCCCAAGCCTTGCCGTAGGTGCTGTGTGCATGGCATGCGGCAACGACATCCGGTTGAGCGGCATGAATGGCCGAGTGAATGGCAAAAGCGGCGGCATTAACAGGTGCATTGTTGCCACCTTCGCCATCGACAATGTTGCCATGGTGATCGACGAGCACAAGGTCCGAGGCGGTCATTTGAGAAAAGTGCTTTGAGAGCGGGTTGAGCCAGAAATGGTCTGGCTTGACGGGGTCACGTAGCGAAATGTGACCGGCGGCACCTTCTTTGCCGTATCCCTCACGGCCGAGGTAGCGGAAAGCGCAGGCCATGTGTTCTTTTTGCCACTGACGCTTCTCAGCCATGTCTTTAAAGGAAGGCGGGCCGAGCGAGGCAATCGCAACAGGCGAGCCCTTGTCCATCTTGACGGCCGTTTCCTTTGGTGCTTCCTGGCCTTCAGGCACGATGGCCGTGTTGCGGGACTTTGCAGGGAGAGAGTCAATGTCGGGAGTCATGATCTTTGAGAAGAAGTGTTTCTAGAGGCAGAGAAGGTCTTGTACTACCCTGTCTTGTATTTGTACTTTGTCCCTTTTCTTCTCCCCGCGTTCATTTTGTGGGGCCGTGGAGTCGGTAACTACCGAATCGACCAAGCCTTGAACGCTGACTCTTTCAGCTGACCAACCAGATCGACTACTATGCAATCCGGACGGCACATCAAGGTTTCCCCGGGCCTTCAAAGCGTCAAACCGACTCAAACCGACTCGAAACGCGAACTCAAGCCCGCGGGTAGACGGGTATACTTCCCCGGACAATGTTTAATAAGCCCGCGGGTGAGTTGTACGCTTGCAATCCCGCCGGTAACGAGTCAAGACTCAAGAGCGGCGATCTCGCTTTGCAAAGTTCAGTTCCAAGCGAGCTCATTGGTACAAGTCTACTTGTGGCCGCAACGGACATTGACGAAAGAGTACAGCCTGAGCTGCTTGACGCATGTATGATGTATCTACGTACGGCGAGTCCGAATTCATGGCACAACTACTAAATGGATGCCCTATGCAAAGAGACTTGCCTCCATCTGCTTGTTGTAACGTAGCCCCTTGATCGTGACCTGGTCGAGCAACGTGCGAATTTCCTTAAGCTCCTCCTCCGACAACGTCACCTCGCGGCCCTTGCAATTCTCGAGCAGCCTGGCTTCAGAGGTACATCCTGGAATCGGCACAATCTCAATGCCAAGCACCTTTTGCTGAGCCAAGACCCAGGCAATGGCCAATTGAGAGGGCTCACAGCCTTTCTTCTCGGCAATCTTTTGCAGCTTTTCGACAAGCTTGAGGTTGTCGTCAAAGTTCTCCTCTGAGAAACGGTCAAAGTGACGACGCATGTCGCCCTCGGGCAAGTCTTCGCGCTTCTTGATTTGGCCCGTCAAAAAGCCCTTGCCAAGCGGCGAGTAAGCGACAAGTGGAATCTTGTGCTTCTTGAGCGCCTCAACAACACCATTCGACTCGATTTCGGTCGCCCAGAGCGAGTACTCTTGTTCGACAGCGGCAATCTTGCCAGCTTTGGCAGCACGGTCAATTGTCTCGCCAGATGCCTCGCTCAAGCCAATCGACTTGATTTTGCCTTCTTCAATCAGCTTTTCGAAATCAGACACGACCTCTTCAATCTTGCGGCTCTTGTCAATCCGAGCAGGCTCAAACAGGTCAATGTGTGTGCCAAGTAGGTTGACGCTGTTCTCGACCGAACGACGGAGGCCCTCGCTCGAGCTATCAGGTTGCATCTTTTCAACATTGAGGCAGCCCTTGACGGATAAGAACACCTTGGCGCGATCAGCTGGGAACTGCTCAAAGTAACGTTTCACAAGCTTCAAGTTGAGCGTTGGGTCGGGCGTGCCATAAAACTCGCCGAGGTTCCAAAAAGTGCAGCCTTCTTCGATTGCCTTGCGTAAGAGTGGGAAGGCGACATTGTCGGGTGTTTGTTCGGGTCGCCAGGTGAGACCCATGGCGCCGTAGCCGAGTTGACCAATGTCCTTTCCGTTGATGCTGACCATGATGATGTATGTCTGTAGCAAGTGTCTGTTGGTATTGACTGTTCAGGTTCTTAGTTGATGCGTGCGTCATCAGGAGAGTCATGGCCGGCTCATCGGTCGGTCGGCATCTGGGGAAGCCGATGAGTCAAGGAGGTCAATTCAAGCGAAGCAGCAGCGTCTGAACAGACCTCGGGAAGAGTTGCAATTGAACCATCGACCTTGATATAATAAGCTTGGACATCCACTTCAGCTTTGGCTCTCGCAGTGGCACTAGCTTGCTCTGTAGAGAATCTAGAGATGGTCGCTCTATGCTGCAGGAATGAATATGCCCTTGCAAGCTCAGAGTCTCAGTCACGTTCATGGTCAGCCGCAGCTCAAAACGCCGGCACCAAGCTCACCCATAAGCTGCAATTTGCCAGACAGTGAATGACCCCATCAGTCTGCACCTAAGCTGCGTAGAGTAGCGCTCAAACGATGAGTCCAAGACGCAGAGCACAGTCTCACGACTGCAGTTGACATCTCATCATTCCAGTCGAGCGCTGACTCAATCAAACTGGATTGAGGCTCAGCACTTGATTTGCTGCACAGCCATCCGGCAACCTCAAAAAACATTCAATCACAGTCGCTGAGTCGCACCTTGCAAGCTAGCAGGCTAGTGGCAGCAGACCATGCAGAGACTCATGCTGCGCGAGGAGCTGACAGGTGTTCCTTACATGGATCGCGTCCAGCCATGCGAAACTCAAACAGAGAGGTCGTGCTCTTGCGTTGTCCATGTCACTTGGGAACCCCCGTGTCAATAGCCGTGCGCTGTGCTCATGCTTAGCACTGCGACGACAACAGCTCTAACCTTAAAGACGCCCGTTGCGCCTTCTCTAATCTCAACCAACAACGCTGATTGCTAGCTCATTCTGCACCACCTTCGTTTTCAATCGCAGTCTCGTCTCCAGAACATATCATGGCGCTCTTTTCTCGCATTTTGCCCAGCAAAAAGGCCAGTGAGCCTGCAGACACGTCGTCCAACTCTGGCAAACGCATGTAGGTCACTTTGAATGATAACGAGACGCTCGGAACTGACTGAAGCTCATGGCTATCGCCGAAGCAGCAGCACTCAGACCGTCCTCGAGAGCGTCAAAAGTCAAACGCATCCACCTCAACCGTCAACTCGTGCACCACCTCACGCAGCGACAGTGACAATGCCGAACAAGGCATCGAGAAGGGTAATCCTCCTGGTGAACTAAGATGGCAGCGCGCTGTTCGCTTGGACAATGAGCGTCGTGCGCGTCAGTATATCGCCTCGCAAGCAGCCGCGGCTGTGCCAGAGGGTGCCCCTGTCTCGGAGGCTGTTATCTCTGAAGCGCTGCAGCTTTCGGATGAACAGCAAACCATGTCAGACGAGACTTATGCGCGTGTCTGCTGACTGTTGGTGCTCATAGATTGCCGTAATGAATTGAATGATTTCACTTTTGTGACTTGCTCGTTTTCTGTCAGTTGAAGTGGGACGCGACCAATACAACAACTGTCTACACAACTAGTACTGTAGTGGTCGGCACGAGCCAGCTGTTCAACGGTCGCCTGAATCACTTGCATGAGATAGGAACAAGCTAATAGAGTGCTAGCATGGAGGATGCGCATAAGATCCCGCTGCCGGCAAACCTGGGCTTGTCGAGCAATCCGCTGGCGCACAAGCTCAATCAAATATTGGCCACGTCCTTTCTCGATGCCGACATCAAAGCGGCCTTGGACGTTCTGGAGCGCAAGGGCCCGAGTCGGCCGTCAGGTCAAGAGACAGACTTGGGTGCCGACATCTCCATGCAGATTCTGCAAACCAATATGAGTGTGCTAGAAGACTACAAGCGTCTGACCATCGGCATGCGCGCCGTCAAGCAAGACTTGGATACCATGCGTTTGGCGGTCGACAAGATGAAAGGCGAAGCGAGTACCGTCAAGGCCGCTTCCTCTCAGCTTCTCGTGCAGGCGGCCTTTTTGAAGGAACAGCGTGCACACGTCTACGAAAAGCGACAAGTCTTGCAAGCGTTTGAAAGCAAGTTTACACTCCAGGATCATCATCTGCTTCATCTCAGCTCGCCTGAGCCGGTCAATGACGCCTTTTTCGGGGCACTCGAGCGCGTCAAGTGCATCTACGATGATTGCCATCTGCTCCTCAGCACCGATACCCAAACAGCCGGCAAAGAAATCATGGACGCCATGTCGACACACCTCGATACCGGTTTCGCAAAACTCCATCGCTGGACCTTGCGCGAACTCAGCTCAACAGTCTCCGGCGCCGCTGAAGCCAATGTCATGCTCCGTCGCGCCCTCCTCGTCTTGTCGGAACGCGCCACGCTGTACGAAAGTTGCCTCGATCATGTCTCACAGTCGCGTCAGCGTGTGCTTGCGAATGAATTCGCCCAGGCGCTGACGCGCGGTCGCGAAGGTAGTAGGCCGCTCTTGGCGGCAAGCGACGACCCCATGCGCTTTGTGAATGATGTCTTGGCGTACCTGCACCAGGCAGTCGCTTCTGAAAAGGAAGTACTTGATGTCATCTTGGGCAGTGCATCCAATCGACCGAGTGAGGCCGAACAAGCACGGCGTGACTCTGCCGCAAGACTCCTCTCGCCGCCTGCCTTGGAAGATTTGACGTTTCGCTTCGAGAGCATTCACAGTACGTTGGTCGATCGCAACTTTGGGCTTGTCATGAAGCCGTTGCAGCAGAACATCGACAAGGTGGTGATGTCCACGCAAGATACACTCGCAGCTTACAAATCTGCGATTCTCATTCGTTTCTATCGAGAATTGCTCGCGCGCGTCTTGCTTCCAGAGGCACAGGTGCTTGCGTCGCTCAAATCGCTCGAGCAATCGTTAACGCATTGGTACCTCCAATTCACACGCACTGATTTGGCAGCCGTCAAGGCCTTGCCGCCACAAGCAGATGCAAAGACGCTCAAGCCGCCGGCATTTCTTCTCAGCACGTTGCAAGATACAGCTGCCGTGCTTGAAGTCTTGGACAGCTCGTTTCTGGATCCTCAGAGCAAGCAGGCTGATTTCACAGAAATGTTTGGCACGATTCTTAAGCAAGCACTCGAACTCTGCATGCGCATGGCTGCCAACGATCTCGACCAACCGGCAGCGTCCATCTTTCTACTTCACTGTGCTACAGAGGTGGCGGCGACCTTGACGCCCTTCGGATCTGTTGCTGAGCCACAGCGCGTTGCGGCGGAAGAGGTGGCGCATCGAACGCAGCAGGCACTTGTGGTCGAGCAACATGACTTTCTGCTGCGCGAGACCGGGCTCGATCGGTACTTGGAGGCGCTTGAGGCTTGTTACGTCGTTGTTGGACTACCCTCGCCGATGCGTGCTTCTGAAGAAGCAGCCAACTCGGAAGCTACAGATGAAGCGGAGGAAGATCGCCTGATTGTGGCCACCAAAAAGTCCAACCTGAGACGCGAGCTTGCCGGCAGACAGGAAACCTTTTCACAAGCTGCATTGACACAATTTGACGAGACGCTCGACAAGCGACTGCGTGACCTACCAGACCTCCTCGCTGAACGTCTAGCGAGATTGAATCTGAATGGCTTTGCAGGCATGAGTGTCGGTGACATCAATCAGGACGCGCTCTCACGATTCGCGAGGGACTATGGTATCATTGAGCGTCATGTGGTGGACCATATCGAGTTTGGTCGGTCACTTTTGAGTAGAAATGAACGCGATGTACGCGAGCTATGGTAGACTTTTAGCTGCCTGGCAGTGAGAAAAGGTTTGAAAATGGTTGCGCTCTTCCTGCAACGCCAAGTAAAGGCTAGTGGCGAAATATAGAAGCTGAGAATGAACTATGGCCCTGGTCGTCGGGAGCTGAATAAAGAAAAGGGGGGCGACATCACAGATAGGAATGAAGATGTCACTCCTTGAGTTTGCCCGACTTGACGGCTTCCAAAACATCCGCAAAGCTCTTCATAAGCTTGTTGCGTGCACCTTGCGCCGAGACACCTTTTGCCGCCAAATCATCGTTCGACATACGGACCATCTCCTGCCATCGCATATCCTTGAGATTATCGGTATACTTGTGCAAGCGCAAGTGTCGCAGCCAAGCTGGAATATCAGCCAGCAACTTGGCATCAGTGGGATCCTCCATTTGTTTGGCCGTTGCCGACGCACGGCGCTTACCCTCGACATCAGGACTAAAAGAGCCATCACGCGGGCCGAGCTGGGCATGGTGCGCCATGGCAGGACTACTCGTTGGGAACATGTAGCTGGCATTCGAACCGGGCGTCATTGTCCAGCTCCGCATGGCATTCGGCGAAGCGGCACCGCTGAAACTCGCATGCCGTGGGTCACTGAAGACAGGCAACAAGGGCGATCCTGGCATAGCCGGCGAGGCACCGAGTCGTCCATTCAGCGGCGAGGCGTACTGCTGGGCGGCCTGGGGCGACATGAGCTGTCCATCGTCGTCATACATCATGATGGATGAATTCGAATTCTTGTCTTGCACACTCGAGAGCAGATCGCCGGCAGGGGACTTGGGTGTTGCGCGTCGAAACTTGCGCACGTCGCTTTCGAGCACGACGCGCGGACTGCTTGTTTGAACAGCGCCATCAGCCACCATCGACTGATTGACGGCGGCAAGTCGCTGTTGCAGCGCTTCCCCTTGACGCGAGTCCGTAGGGAACATGGCGGTCGCAGGCGTGTTGGTCATAGAAGCCCACGAAGCAGCCGGGCCAGACGAGTCAAAGGGCGAATACGGCAGACTGGCGGCATTCAAGTCTGTACGCGCCATACGCAGTGGCGTCCCCATCGAGACCGACTCGGAGCGTGGGAAGGCCGTCTTGGTGGGTTCGGCCGACTTGGGTCGTTCAGGACCATCGAGCGTCTTGCGGAAAGAGGGCGTCCAAGGCGACTTGACGGCGTCATCCTTGAGCGACTTTGCGAGTGTCAGGTCGATACTGGGTGTCGAAGCGCTGGCACCTGGAACAAAGAGCGAACGCTTGCGTTGCAATTCGGCGCGTTGGTTGGCAAGGGCTGCGGCGGCATCGGGAAACATTTGAGAGATGGAGCGATTGGGCCCCTCTTCAGGTCGCAGAAACCCGGGTGAAGGTGCTGGCTTGCCAATATTCATCTGCTGCATAGCTCCTGTCATGTGCTGCGACATGGCGTCCTTGTTGAAGTTGGCTGGGCTCAAGATGGCACTCATGGGATCGGCACGCGCCTTTTCCTGCAACACCATGATGAAGAATCGAATCTGCACTTGCGTGGCCTGCTGCAAGAGCGAGTACATGGCCGCCGTGCGCTCTGCCTCACTCAACACACGGAACCATTTTTCAATCGCGCCAAGCTCCTCTTTGAAATGGGCATCCAGAGAGGCGCTATACATTTCTTCCAACGTTTTTTGATAGTGCGACAGGTCCTTGAGCCAATTGTCATAGACTTGCGCTGCATCGTTAGTGGCTTGTCAAGATGAGATCTCTTACTCTCTTGCGTGTTCTTGAGAGGCGTTCCTCCTTCAAACATCATGGACGAAGGCCGTGCAGACCTAGATGGTCAGTATACCGTCGCGCAACAGTAGGAATAACAAACCTGCTGGACAAAGGGCTAAAGGACTGCAGGTTGCTGAAGTCGACAGATGCGCGGTAGCGGTGCGCAGCACCAGCAGTGGCACTGCCTGTAGATTTGGGTACGCCGGCGTCAGACATACGTCCACTAGTCACAGTCAGCCAACGATCACGCCAATCGTCTTGCGATCGCATGCGCGCGTCGCCCTGAACAGATTTGGGGGGAGATTGTTTCTCCCTGTTGTCATTCAAAGAGAGAAATCAGAAAGCTGCAACAAATGAGCGCGCGTCACGGGAACGCGTGTGTCCGATCACAGCGACTCTGATCAGCAGCCCCTGAGATGATTCAGGAGTCTAGGGCTCTAGACACAATGCCATCACCGCAGTGCTGGGGCAGTGCTGGCATTTGGCGACGTGGCCAAAGCTGCTGGTCAGACTGCGCGACATGGAGTGACATTGCGCGCCGGCGCTCATCAGACAAACATGCTGCAGGCTTTCTTCTCAGGAGTACGCATGACGTAGTTCCAAAATCTGTCAGGGGACGGGTGCTCAGGGGTGACTTACGAAAGGGCCAAAGAGGAGGCTCAAGTCAGACCTGCACTGCCACGACGATGGGGCAATGACCAGCTGAGGAAGAAGGGCGTCAAGGGGTCGCTGTGTGTCGCGATTTGTTCACCTCGACGTATGAGACGCGCCGGACCAGTCCGTCGTCTCGAGCAAGCCTCTGCACGCTTGGAGGTTTGGCTGTCGGGGGTGTTGAGTGCGGGCGGGTGGTTGGTTTTGCGCGTTGGGTGAGTGACTGAGGTTTGATCGCACGAATAATACTACTTATACTGTAGTGTGTACAATTGCACTTGTAGTACTTGGGCTGCAGTCAGCGATCGCAACCAGTCTCAAACTACCGTAGTCTACCGTACAAGTACAGCACGCTCGAGCAATAGATTATCAGAAAGAGCTTGTGAAGAACAGGCTGAGACCAGCGCTTAAATTGAAGTCTTATGAAGGTACCACTCTATCGAACGTCTATGAGATGTTGCTGCGCTCGGCATAGGCCTGGAAGTCCTTTTGCTTCTCCTTGAGCTTCTCGCGCTCGCCATAAGCCTTGCTCGCATACTCGCCATTCTCCACAATCACATCCGACGGACGCTGCTTGGCGCCGTTGAAGAAGTTGTCGAGAATGTCCTTCGTACCCTTAGCGTAACGTGCCTGTGCGTCGAGCGAGGTACCCGAGATGTGCGGCGTCATCGCATTGCCACCACGCTCCTTTTCGCCATTGATAAACATGGAACGCCAGGGGTGGTCTTCAGGTGCCGGCTGCCGGGGCCAGACGTCGCCACCGTAGCCACCAAGCTGGCCCGAGCGCACAGCCTCGGCGACATCTTCAGCAACGCAAATGGCACCACGGGCCGTGTTGACCAGGTAGGCACCCTTCTTCATCTTGGAGATGAGGTTCTTGTTGAAGAGTCCCTTGGTACCCTCGTGCAAGGGGCAGTTGATGGTGACGACATCAGCCTGAGCAACCATCTCCTCGAGGCTTTCGACGCGACGGCAACCAATCTCCTGCTCCACCTTGGGGTCAAGCTGGGCGTAGTCATAGTAGAGCAGCTCCTTGCAGTCAAACGGCTTGAGACGACGCAAGACACGCTCACCAATACGGCCAACGCCGACGGTAGCCACCACCTTGTTTTCGAGGTCGTACGAGTGCTTCGCCACGGCAGCCACGTTCCAGTCGCCAGCCAAGATTTGTTCATGGGCAGGGTTGTAGTTGCGCACGAGCGTCAAGATGGTCATGAGAACGTGCTCTGCGACGGAAACAACATTCGAGCCCGTGACCTCGTAGACGCCCACCTTGTGGTCGTTGGCGGCATTCAGGTCGACGTGGTCGGAACCGATACCAGCGGTGATGCAGACCTTGAGGTTCTTGGCCTTTTGGAATCGTTCGCGCGTCATGTAAGCAGGGTGGAAGGGCTGCGAAATGACAATGTCGGCATCGTGCAACTCCTTTTCAAAAGTACTGTTGGGACCGTCCTTGTCATCTGTCACGACATAGGTGTGGCCCTTGTCTTCAAGCCACTTGCGGATGCCAAGCTGGTTCTCAATGGTACCCAAGAGCTTGGGTTGCTCCTTTGCATGCGAACCTCCTTTGTCTAATGATTAGCATCTGTTGCCTAGAGCGATTGAGTCCATGACGTACAATAGACGGCCAGGACCTTGAGGTTGGCGGGACGCGTGGATGAGAAGTTGCGCAGCGTGCGGTGCGCCTTGGGTGCAATATGACGGGAAAACATGACAGCTGATGATCAATGGACTATGCCTTCTTCTTCTCCAATGCTGTGAATGCTCTAGAAGAGTCCGGCTACAAGGCCCTTTTATGCTTTGGCCAAGGGATGATGATCCATGGGTTGGTTGAGCAGTGGATCGCCCCACGCTGATCGACTTCCGCCAAAGCCGCCCCCGTATTCTAATTGCCCGACCCAGCGTTGTGGTTCCCGCAAGCCGCATTACGACATGGCCGCAAATATGGGCACCGGCTTTGGCGGAAGTCATACTATTTGCTCTTGAATGGTGGTGCAACAAGCATGAAGAAGATGCGAAGGGTCGTAAGTTGAGCTCGTTGCTGCCAAACAAACCAGGTCGGCAAAGCCGAGAGTTCCAAGGGTGGCAAAGCAAGAGCAAGAGATTATCGTCATACGCAAGTCTAGTGTAGTCATTGGCTGCGACTGAGTCTCAACGAACGAATGCGCCAGTCTTGTGCAATGTGAATGCGACATTACACTTCGACTGTATTCGCTGTGATTCCAGTGATGTTCCAACCTTGCCGTCGCTAGCCGATCACCATCTGAAATAAGGAAGCCGCAGAAACTCAATTGTGGCGGCCCGCGATCCCGAAAGATTGCTGACACAGACACCCACGGCCGGCTCGATCGCTACACGAAGCTCGCTGTAGCAGAATCCGCGAGATCAGTATTAACGCTCTGAAAAGGTCACAAAAAAGCCAGCTCTAGCTCTGCCGTCTGCTTCATCCGTGACATGCTCTCTTTTTACCGAAGTACGCTCCATTGCAAGCTACCTTGCCGCAAAGCTTTGACATCACTGCGGCCCGCTCGTCTGATGGCTTCTGCTGCTCCCGATCCTCCTCATACCTCTCATGAACAGCGTACAGCTGAAGAGCCTCGGGCGCCTGCTATGCAAAAAGCTTTGGTATCCATGCTGTTCAACCCGTTCCCGGACTGACACCAGATCACGGCGATTACGCAAGCAACACAGCAAGTACGTCTGATTGACTTTGTCATTCAAGATCCACCAGGCCCTTTCAAATTCAAAGCTGGTCAATGGGTCGATACGTAGGTGCATCGTACTGTCGAACTTGTGCTGATGTCAGTTTCACGCCTGCTAGCGAGCAAGCTGGTGGCTTCACCATTGTCTCAACACCCGCTCAAGGCTTGCAGGGAAATTTCAGGCTCGCTGTTCAAAAGGCAGAGCGCAATCCACCGTGAGCGCTAGAAACATACCTCTCATTTAAGCTGACGGACAGGGCAAAGTGGCTGTGGCGACCGGCTGATCAGCTTGTCAACAAGCAATCAGTCGAGGTACGCGTCGGTGGTCAATTCACATTTCCGCCCATCAACTTTCGTCGACTTGCGGGCAAAGTGCGTGCTATCACACTCATTGCAGGTGGCATTGGTGCAAATCCCATGATGAGCATCCTGGGCGCCATACGGGATGCCAAAGCACCGTTGCGCATGACAATGCTCTACGGCTTCAAGTCGGCTGAGGAAGCGCTCTTCCTCGATGATCTAGACGAGTTTGTCAAGCACCAGAAGCTCACCCTTCGCCTCTTTTCGTCACAATCAGCCGAAACGGAAGGGCTTCCGGGGTCCATATCCGAACGCCGCATGAAGGAAAAGGATCTCGACAGGGTGATTGAAGATGGCAAGGATGACACGTTATTTTATATCTGTGGTCCCTCAAAGATGACGGACTGGGCTCAGGAGTATTTACTGGCTCAAGGCGTACCAAAGGATCTGGTTCAAACAGAGAGATGGTGGTGATATTTGATAGAGGTTCAAGGTCTGCATAACATACAACACTTTCCAGAGCACTGCTCAGTTCACAAATGCCGCGCTCTTGCCCTTGAAGAATCGCGCCGTCTGGAAAATGCATTTTGAAAACGGCAAGGGCTCTTTCTGCAAGCCGGTCCTGATCCATCCCGGAAGTTTGCTCTGGATTCGTTCTTGTCCATAGCGCTTGTCTAGTAAGATGATGGTTGCGTAATCGCCTTGGTGTCGACTAGAGTTAGCTCTGGCCCACAAGGAAAGCACCTCACATGGCTCGTCCAATGGACTGATTGACCGCTCGCATGCAGGCATTCTCAAAGAACTCTCGTCCGGCTTCTTTGCCAAGCCGACTCGCTTCTTCAACCTTCACGCCGTCTGTCAAGAGACGCTCTTTTGCAGCTTGGCTCATGTATGCCAATCTCGCCTTCCACTCTGCCGTGTTTGGATTCGGGAAGGGCAGCCCAACCATGATGACTGCCCTGCCGAGTCGATCGCTAAAGTTGATACCTTCACTCATCTTGCCTCCGACGACGGCAAAGAGCACGCCGCCTTTGCCAGCAGTTATACTTTCCGAGTAATTGCGCAGCATCTCCTCGATCGAGCCATCTCGCGGTTCCATGAAAACTGGCTTCCTGGCTGCAATCTGGTTGTAAATGCCCAGCTTTGAGGCCTTCCAGAGGTCGAGCACGTAATCCAGGTATGCATAACTAGCGAAGAAGACAATCACGCCGTCGGGAATGACGCCGAGCAGATTTCGAATGCTGCAACCGAGATCTTGAAGCATGGCTTGATCGCGCCGCTTTTCAAAGGTGAACTCAAACGCATGGTTAGCTGTTCCAGAAGCCAACACAAGTGCTGCCATGTTCTCCGCCGGGATGATGTGACCACAGGAAAACTTGTTGACGCGCTGTCTGAGACTTGGAAAGAGCAGGTTGATGTAATCGTCCATGGGCTCCATCGTGCCCCCGGCTAGAATCACACTGTGTGCTTCTTCAACGACTGTGGCAAATGCATGGGACGGATCAAGCAACATGTACTTGACAAGGATAGTCTTGTCTGTTGATTCGAAGAAGAAGCGGCCTTCTGACGACGGATTTGCCAAGCACTCGAGAAATCCTTGAAAGACCGTCAAGACAGGCGTGCTTTTGAGCACCTTTTCCTCGTCAACGATTAGAGATTGTGCATAGCCATCAACCTTGCGCGCCAGATTGGACACCCGCAAATAAGCGGTGATTTTGTAGACATTGATAGTGTCGCCAACACCTGTGAATAAGTCACTCGGCTGAAGCTGGCCGTCTCGCTGTCCCTGACGAACCGATAGAGCCTTGGTTAGTCCCTGCGTCAATTTGACAAGCTGCTGAATGTACATTTTGTTTTTGCCATTCAATCGCTTGATAAATTTGCTCAGATAGATGGACAGAGCCTGCTCAATCTGAATCAATTGCTTGAGACTGATGCTTGCCGATGCAATGCTGGAAACGGCATCGATAATGTTATGTGCTTCGTCAATGATGACGACTTGATCTCTCAGATCGATGCCGAGTGACTCACGAGCAGTCTTGTTGAGTAGGAGCGGATAGGGAAGTGTTACCACCTCACTTGGTGCGATGGCGAGTCTGGAAGAGTAGTAGGGGCAAACTTGCAACCGTTTGCCGAGCTCGGCAAGGTCCTCAATATCCTGGATGGTAGCTAGAGCATGATCTCTGAAGGTCTGTTTTGGACCGTCTTGAGCCGGCAGGTATTTGCACTTCTTCTCTTGTGACGTCTTGGCATCTTGAAGTTCGAGACATGTCTCGTTGAGCGCCTCTGGTGCGAGCTTGGACACCTGTGGGTTGATGCACAAGTTTTTTCGAGAGCCGAGCGCTATATGCTTGATTCCCGAATCTTCACCGGCTGGTAAGATGCGCTGGAGCTCACTTGTGAATTGAGACAACTGGGAATGCGTTCTGCTGGCGAAGAAGATCTTGCGCTCAGTCGGGTAGTCGTCATCTGCTGGAGTCGGCTTGGCGACTGCAGGATGTCCCATCTGCTCGAGAAGCTTCTGAACTTCTGTCGAATAGACTGCGCCTGCTGCTTTCGGTTTCTCTTCATCAGAGTCGTAGTCCGGCACGAGGAAATCCTCGGCCATGGCCTTCTCCGTCGGGCCGGCTACTTTCTTCAATTAGCGGGATCGTGAATGTGAATCTCTACCGGTCGCTTGCTCTTCTTTGCTTGAGCTTGTCTTTGCTGACGCTCCTTTTGACGAATGCGAGCTAGCTTCCGGTTGAGTTCTTGCTGCCGTTGCTCATGGGCTTGACGCGCATCCTCGTACTCCTGCTCCAAGACCCATGCTGGTTCGTCGGCTGCTCGTCAGCTGAGTTATAGGATCAAATTCACTTACCTTCGCTGGTGGAAATATGCACTGCAGTGCCCTGTGCCCGAAGCCAAGCTAGCGCGCCGCAGATCAGGCTCAAGGTCTTTCCAGTACCCGTAGGCGACTCAAAGATGCCAAGCTTTCCAGCATCTAGCGTTTCGTATAGCTTGAGCATAAAGGCCGTCTGAATGGGATAAGGCTTGTATGGATGTCTGAAGTCCTTCCCATCCTCGGTCGGATTAAGCTCTGAAATAGCTGCCATGGCCTTTGCTGACGAGATGCTAGCAACACGAGGCTTGAGAACGATCAAGCAGAGAGAACTCTATTGAGAAGCATAAGAGATGGACCGGACGATGATCATCAATCTCTGCCGGCGTTGAAGCTACATCTCAATCATGATCATGCACGGCGTCCTAGGGTGAGGTCGCGAGAACTTCAGATGGTACAAGATATTCACACGGTCGTCGAACCGACCACTTACCAAGGTAGGTAGCTCCAGGGCAAATTGGCGCATCAACGACGACTTCAGCGGAGAAATTGAAACCTTCTACGAACGATGTTGGCTGTTCGGATCTCCTTCATGTTTACCTACATTCACAGCTTCAACAAATTTTCTTGCTCAATGGAGACTGATGGACATCTGCAAACCTTTGAAACAGGGCAGAATTAGCGCTCTCTCGTCGGGATGATCTTAAACAGCTGCCGGCAATTGCGCTCGTGACGTATACACATTCGCTGTGTCTTCTCGGGATTTGTGGCAAAGTACAGTGCACATTGTACACGTTCAGCAGGCCACAATTACAATACATGCAGAAGTACAATGTACTCTACGTAATGCGCATTCGACCAATCTCGAGTTTACAACTCGCAGGTATCCAAAGTTGGCAGCCGAGCCGATACCCAGGGCTAAATCTGACGTCTCATATGATCGGAGTCACATGAAGCAACTTAAAGCAAGTCTATGGGATTCAGAACTGGCATGTTTGCCAGTATGCCAATCTGGCTGTGAGCCATCTGCGCATGATTGGACAACTTTAAAGCCAAATCGCCACTAGAGCGTCACTGTTCGGAATTATGTTCCTCACACTGCCAGTCTATCGTCTGTCATCTGCCAATGTCAGACCGTCAGTCCCAGTCTCCCAGACTCCCAGTGCTCCAGCCTCCGGATGCTGTGACTCTGTGAGCCTGTGATCCAGTCAGCCGCAGTAGACCTGCCTACTTTAGATTCCCTAGGTTGCTTCTCAATAACAGCATGCGTCAGTTTCGACCGTTGGACTATAGTTTGCCGAATCAATGCTGGCTTCTATCTTGAGTCTTGACCGGACAAATTGGCACGCTTCGCGCGCTCTGTCTGACTCTTCAGCTCGCGAAGTTGGCCCCGTCGAAATGACCTTCCAATGCCAAGGTTCTCAAGCACAGATACATATGAAGTCCCGGTCTGCCGCTTGCTGATAACCTTTCTCGTAAGAGATGGGAGCCTATTGTCCATGATCTGCGTATGCTCTCATCGCCAAGTCATCGGTGCTTCTAGCGGAGCCGCTTCCTTTCCGGCATGGTGTTTTAGTACACACAGATTTAGAGCTTGACCGACAACCCGCCGCTCGGACGGGCCATAACTACCACAGGAACACCATCGGGTGAATGTGGTGTGGTTCGCTCGTCCTTGTAACGGTAGCCGACATCCTAGGTCTGCGACACTACGAAAGACTACGATGTGTGTTGGTCCATGTTGGAGACTTGGGTGGCCGTGGAGGCTGGAGCCTGGAGCTATGGAGCAATCTTCGCATCATCATTCGCATGAGCCGCATGGCCCAAGTCACCGACTCGGAGTGACTCCCCGAGTCCCCGTTGACGGCGTTGAGTCCCCAAGTCCCGGGCGCCCACTGGCCACAGCCCAGTGCCCACGCTGCCCATCGAAACTCTGCTAGCAGTTTGCGGTAGCAAAGGGCAAGATAGCCCCAGTTGGTGGAGTGACTACAACTTTGTCCGCAATTCGGTAACTGGGGACGTCTGACGGCGATTGACGTCTGACGCTGCGACGCAGGCTAACGGGAGGGAGCGTGGCAGCCATGGCTGATCTGAACGTACTATTCTGGCAACTTGGCGACAAGGGACACAGATCATGATTTCGACTCGAGAGAGAGGAGTCGCGAATCCAAAACATGATTCCCCATGTCGGTTGCCGATTCTGAGGTAAATCCAGTTTGAGTTAATGAAATTCTGAGCCGCCTGACAGCGCCTGTGCTTTAGTTGCCCTAAAGAAAAAAGTGTGGGATGCCTTTTGCAGTGACGTTTGCATTCAGCTGCCGCGACTTGCGCGAGACACAAAAGTTTAGCCCGCGTGACATGTGAATCAACGGCACACCCGAGATCTGAGCATCCGCGGCTGGATCATCCAACTTGCCAGCCGGCGCCTGCGCAGCTGCAATCAGTACGTCTCACCAACGATATACATATTGCTCGACTTCTAGCAAACGCCTAGACTCATAGCGTTCTCTGATCCTTGGCAATTTGCGATGGCGCTACGGTCCAGGTCTCTTGATCGCGCGAGGAGACTATTGGTTTAGCAAATACTGCTGCAAATAGAGGACTTTTAGGCTGCGTCGCATACGACATCTCGGTCACCGCCAGGGGTCGAATGTCCATTTACGGAAGAACTACACATGCTCTCATACTACATTATGCCGAGAGACGACACATGGCATATGCAAAACCTTGTCGAAGAGTCGCTTATGGTGTTGCAACTAAGTTTAACACTTGCAGTCAATATAGTTAGTGATCTGTGGGTCTATGCAGCGACTCCGCGAGCTAGCAGAAGGTTGCAGAAGGTGCAGTAGGGCGGCAGTGCACGATACGGAACCCTCGCCAAAAAGAAGCGCCACCTAGTGGCCGCGGCGAAGTCGAAGCTTCCAGCTGTCATTGTGAATCAGCTGCGAGTTACAATTTTTTCGGGGTTGCTCGCAAACTCCGCGGATGTGATGTAGCATTCATTGCCCGTTCTTGAGCTTGGATCTTGGCGAGTTGGCAGCTGCCGCGAAGCTCAGATCCTTTACGCCGCCGGCCCCGTCAAGTGCCTAAAGTGGCTCTACGTGCACATCCCTGATGTGGGCTGCGAAAGCTGCAGAAGAACATATAGGGCGGCTCGCCCAGACAAGGCTCACATCACCATTGTGACACTCCCTGCTTGCTTCTATCGCCGTCCCTTCCAACCCCTTTTGCACACGACTGGTGCATCCCCTGCCAACACAAGATCTGACGCTCACGACATTCAAGCACCTGGTGTGACCCGTATAAGCGTCATGCAAACCTACAGGGGTCAAATCCGGACACCGGCCGACGCGGCGATCCTCTTTGAGGCCTGTCGCCAGGGCGTTCTGCCACGTATCCAGCGCCGCCTGAGCGATCGCGAGCGAGCCAGTATACAGAGCGGCAGTATCTTTGTCTGGGATGAGCGAGAAGCCGATATGCGCCGCTGGACGGATGGCAAGTCCTGGAGCGCATCCCGTGTCGCCGGTCCCTTTCTGATGTACCGCGAGATGGAAGGCCGCAAACTGACGAGCACGAAGCGCAAGACGAGCAGCCCTGGTGGCGACGAGTCTTCTGACTCTGGCGAGGGCACCAGGAACTACCGATACAAGGCTGATGGTCTCGTCAAGCAATCCTTCTCCGTCACCACGACTGACGGGCAAAGACTACATCTGGTCTCTTACATGGTCCGATCTCAGGAACAAGTCGATGTGTTGCCTATTCCTACACAGGATCATGCTCTTTCTCACATCAAGATTCCCAAGGGGCTATACCCAGAGGCGCATGGCTCTGCAGACATCTCCTCGTCGGGTCGCCCATTGCAGCGTATCGCTCGAGCTGCTCAAAGCCCAGCAGGCCAAGTTGGCGGCCAGCCCCTGCACTTTCGGACCTCTTCTGCCTCCAACTCTCCCCCTTTGCAGGCACTCCAGCCGGCAACAAGGCCGCTCGCCATGAAGACTCCATCGTCGCAGCAACATGGTCCGGCCGTTCGACACGCTGATATCTCCCCGAGGGCTCGCTTTGCCGCTCACCCTTACGACAGAGAGCACTTCTCAGGCAGTCATTCGACTCCACGCTCACCGGCTGGCTCACAAGCGATCCCTTCGCTAGGCACACAGCTCAACTACGACCCTTTCCAACGTGCTCAGCCGTGTCTCGGGCAACTCGGGCCTGACGACTCCCGCGGCCGACAGCGATCTTGCGACTTGCGTGACCTGCCCAGGTCCCACCCGGGAGTTTACACTGTTTCTGCTATCCCGCCTCTCGACATGTTTGAGGCGCCACCGCTACACGAACGTACCAATCCATTCCCAACAGGGCAAAGCTCTCTTGTGGCCAGCACGGAAAGCAGTCGCGCCAGCAGTGTTCACAGACGGCGGCGCAGCTCGAATGGCAGCAATGTCGAGCTTCCGCCGTGCCCAGTTGTGAAAGATGCCGTGCCGGAGCCACACGGCCGGTGGTCGGAGGAGAGACGTGCCCTGGACGCCTTGAGAAGGACGCTCCGTCTATGAATTAACGAACTTATCATGCATTGCAACGCCGAGCTAAGCTATGCTATCAGGAACAGACTTCTCAGCTAGCCTACAGCATTTGTAAAAACGTTGCACTTGATTCCATCTACTGACCATCTACGGGCAATACTGCCGGCTCAAACTTGCACATCTTCTATTGCAACCGTGCTGGCTGAACCGAGCTCATGAGTCATGAGTCATGATCATGACTAATGAGTGCGGGGCATTCTGGTCGATCATCCCAAGGTTTTGCACTTTTGATTCGTTTCGACTCTTTGAGCCTTGATTCTTGACGGCTCATGCGCATGGATTGAGGTCACCCGGAAATCTAGACGCCAGTGATCCGACCACAAGATGTCTTATCAAGATCAGCACATTGAGAATTTGAGATATACGAGCTCTCAGCTCTCTATAGCTAGACCCTGTCTGAGGCTGTCTCCTACAATGTTGACACTGGTGAGATCGACGCAAGTTGCAAGCTTCCATCGGCTCGACTCTGATTGAAACGGACGGAGTTCGCGTATACGATGTCGTCGACGTCTTGTTGTCATGATCAATGAGACTTGATCATTGATCACGCTTATCGACCCCGGGAGACTGGACTCTGCAGCTGAGCCTGTGCGATCCGCGCGCAGCGCCAAGCTTAAGCGCTAACGTAAATGAACTCCAAGCTGCATGAGGTTGCATCGGCGCCGCTTCGGCCAGATTCATGAAAGAGACTGTCCGGAACATCTTGTCTAATGCTCGGAGATACTCCTCGGAAGAACCACCTTGTTCCGACCCACTTTCTCGGACATGGGATTGTGCGAGCGCGGATGTTTAACGCTTAAGGCTCAAAGGGCTGTGCGGGAGCCGCGAACGGCTAGCGCTACACTGCTAGTTCCGCAGCTGCTGATACACATCGTTTGAGTAACATAGTCAAAACCCTGGAGCTGGCGGCTCCTGGCGACCGCAAGCTCGAGGATGCACTACGCGTAGTACGCGATGAGCTTGCGGAAGTTGTGATAATACAATGACTGCCAATGTCTGCCATTGACTGGTGCCACTATGCTAGCGCCAGCCTATAAGATTAGCGCTAGCTAGCAGGCTATCTGGGCCAGCTGCGGCCTAGGGCCTGGGCCAGGGGCCGCCAGTTCCATCGTAATGAGTCTACTAATGACGGCCTAGCTATAGCGGTCACAATCTCAGCCTTGACATGTACAAATGGGTGGCATCGCAGCAGCCAGTGGCAAGTTGCAACTGACGAGCAATACAGATAGACCGGAGAGCTTCAACAAGACAAAGCTCGTATTGGAAAGCTGGTGGCTGTGGGACTTGCAGCGTGCCTGTCCCTGGCGTAGTCACGACCTTCAATGCAAGACGCAGACTTTGCACGGCGATGCATACTTGCATGCTCCGTCCTCGCATTGCGTGACGACCTCACTCAATAGGACTAGACTTGTGGGCAGGCCAAAAAGTGCTTGACTTGTCGACAAGTTCTAAACTGCGAAAAACGAGGCGAGTACCTTTGAAGCTTGTAAAAGAGGCTTTGCAGCGTTCTACAACAGTCTATAGGTCTAAACGCTACGTAAGAAGAGCACGGCGCATCGGCGTCTCACTTGGTTTCGTTATCATTCGATCCATCTGGCCGAGCTGCAGTGTGTTGAACTTGAGGGAAGTCCTGCCGAGGGTTCGTGACAATGTGCGGCAAGCTGGGTCTGTGAGCGTGATGCTGAGAATCGGCATGGTCACCCGAAGAAGCCGTCGTGTCGTGTTCAGGCACATCGGCCAACTGCTCCCTGAGTGCCGCCAACTCTGCAGGATTCTCGAGAATCACACTCATATCGCGTCGCTCAACAGCCGATTGTGGGCCCTGTCGCGTATAGACAGGCGACTCTGGCGGTCCATGAGCATTGTGCACAGGCAGTGTGCCGGCACGCTGTCGCCCGATTCGTGAAAAGAGGGAAGGTCGTCGCTCAAAGCTCGATCGGCCAGCTGACTGGAACGACTCATTGGAGCGAAGTCTATTGAGCGGTGCACCTTCGCCAGATCGAGAGCCGATGGCGGCTTCTTCATCGTCATCAAAGTTGATCGGCTGATGGACACTGTTGATGGTACCGGTTCGGGCACCCAACAGTCGGAACCGATTACGACGGGTCGTACCGGCCGAGCTGAGCTGCGACATGTTGGTATTCGAGCGATGCAAGTGGCCGCCAGCGCTCTGCTGTGCCAAATCAACCGAGTCACGCACTTTTGAACCAGACTTGCGCGCCGCCTTTTCTCGCTCAAAGCGTTCCTTACGTGAACGTTCTTCAGCTTCCTCGGCCACCTCAAGCACAGCCGCGAGACCACGCTCCTGTGACTCTTCGAAAAAGTCATTGGCGGAAGACTGGGCAAAGTCGGTTGCGCCAAGGGAATAATCTACTTTGGCCATGTGTTGCGTGACGCTTGAACCGCGTCCGACGTTGGTTCCGCGACGGCGAGAGAGATTCGTTTGGGTGGGTCGGTAGCCATCGGGCAAGCCACCGGCAGCCGGTGTGTGCATGGCTTCAGCGGGCGTCCAGTCGTCGTCCACAGCGTATTCGTTGTTGGGGCTCAATACTTGATCAATGGCGGCGTTTTGCTCTTTGTTGGAGGTCAAGGGATTGAATGGCTGTGCCGGTGGACCACCTGAGGAGGAGCCGGCATGTGGCTGTCCACCACCTGGATAGGCGATATACATTGGCGTATTCAGCGTACCGCCAGGCGCGTTGTAGATGGAACTCTCGATGCCGAGTCGTTGGACGTTGACCATGAGTGCACACATGAATTTGTTGCGACGGCCGATACGAAGTCCCTCATTTTGCCAGTTTTGCTTGTGGAAGAAGATGATGGTCAGCTTGACGGCAGTTAGATTGGGGATGTCGGTCAATTCCGTCAAAATGTCGGGCTTGTAGTCACGAGGCTCGGACCGCACAAAGTCAAGCATACTCTGGCGCAAAGCGTCAATCAACTCGATTGAGACACCAAAGCGCAGCGTTGTAGGCACACCTTCTGCAACACCTCCTGTTCGACGCATGTTGAGAATAAAGAGCTGATTGAGGACATTGTTGGGAGCTTGCACGATACGGCCGTCGAGCTTTCGGAATTCGGTGGCCATAAGTGAAATCTCCTTGACAATCAGAGACTGCACTTCGCCATTCATCAAGACATCGACGCGATCGCCGACATCCATGGGATGTTTGACAAAGACAAAGACGATGCTGGCCAGGAATTCCTGCGCAAGTTGGGAAAAGAGCCAAGAAAGGCCAAGGAGTGTTGTACCGGCCGAGGTCAAGACGCCGGCAAAAGAACGAGAGATGAGCACAATAAAGATGAGGACGACAATGACCGCGACAACCACGGTACAAATATCGTCCAGCTTGGAAACAGCATGGTCAAGATCCTTGAGCGAGGCGGTGATGGATTTGCGTTCCTTGCCGATTTCAACGCAGGCAATCTCCATTTCTTCGCATGTTACATCACCATTCCTGTTGTTAGTCGCAAGTCACGATAGTAAGCTGCATACCAGTCCTTGTCAAACATGCTGAAGCTGGCGTCTGCCTCCTCATCCTCTGCAAAGGCATCGCGCATCTCTTCTCGCTGGATGAACTCGCGTCCTTCGCGATGATACGAGTTGAAGAGTCGTCGGGCAAGCGTTTGCGCGCCCGAAGTCGATTCGAGCAACGCAAGCACCATCTGTCTCGGCGAGGTTGAATGTTCCATGCGTTTGCCGCCAAGCTCGCCCGCCACGCGACCGACCACGTCGCGTGCCGTCTTTTGAACGACGCGACCGGCCAAATTGAGGGCGGCATTTGGCGTGCGTGTGCCAGAATGATTTGCACTGGGTGCTTCTTCATCAGCCATGTCATTGTCGACCGCAAGTCGATCCGTCTCGCGCGAGTAGCGATAGAGCTTCGTCAACGACTGTATCTGAAACTTGTTTAGAACGATACGGTCTTCGTACTGGCGCTGGTGGAAACCAATCGCGACGAGCTGCATGAGAAACTTTTCAACTAAATTGAGGCAGGTGCCGATAAACACAGTCAAGATGAGTCGGTTCAAGGTCGTTTGCCATTCCTGACGTCCCGTGTAGCCAACCTGGTGATCTTCGACAATGGGCAAAAAGGAAATGTAGATGCCGAGCCACCAAAAGAACAAGCTGAGAGGAATACTCAAAGCGATGGCCAAGTCGCGCCATTTCTTGTAAGAATTTGTAAAGATGCTGAAGACGGGTCCGACAATGTAGGGCACGAGCTTTGCGGCGAACTTACCAGCCCAGAGCGTCAGCCAGATAATCATCCACCAAATGGCAAACCATTCCAAATCAACGCCGGCGACACTGAGCCGCTGTCCGTCGACTGTCCGTTTGAGCGCACCGACGAGGATTGGAATGAGCAAGATGAGGGCAACAGGCGTGATGTAGAGAAACCAACGCGTCACGGTGCTGAAATTGTGAACCCAGCTGAATGCCTTGCCCAGCGCCGTCAGGGGTCGCTTCACAGGTCGGAGGCGACTCGAGGCTGGCATGTGCGCCGGTCGATTGGCGCGATTGTCAAAGGAATCACGCTCATCCTCAGACTGCTGGTCTTCCTTTTCAGGGTCACGCTCCTGTTCGCCTGGTCGCACGGACTGCGAACGAACACGACTTGCGGCATTGCGCGAGACATCGCGTTCAGCGGCGCGCAGGATTTCGGCATCCTGCTGAGCATACTGTTGAGGCCGAGACTGCTTGTTGCTGGTTTTGCTCGTATTGCTCTGGCTGCGATCACGGAAAGCGTTGCTTCCGGCCTGGTCACGTTCCTTTTGCGGTGAGAGGTATTGGCCCTGGCTTGTGCTTTTGTCAGAGGCGACTTGTTTGCTCTCTTGTTTGGGGGTCGTACTGTTGTCGCTAGGACCATTGGCAGTGTCACTAGAGTCGAAGCTGACGCGAGACATGGTGAATTGCCTGCCTTGTCAAGGTGAGTTGTGCAGATGAGGCTTCGTACTCGGGGTGCCTGCGCATGCAACAGGGGGCCTTTGACAGAAATCTAACCAGAGAGGCAGCTGTCGATGCCTATCGCGTTGTTTGATGAGAGTACACTACAGATGAGGAGGGCGGCTGTCCTCTGCGATGGAAGAGAATACAAAATGAGGGATGGATGGTTTTGGTTGAGATACCTAGGTAGGCGTAGGTGTCAGTGTTGGTGTTGATGCTTTTTCATGCGGCAAAAAGATGCACAAAGACGTAGGAGGCGTCGAGCAGTCACAACCACAGGCAATCATCATGTATATCGATAAATCTAGAGAAGATGAGAGTACAAGTATCTGACATAGCTCACAGAAGCAGAACTCAGCAGGGCCATGATGATATGTACTGTCTTTGGAAGATTAGCCCGCCTTTCACCGTGCCAGGAATAGAACAAGCCCGCACTACCGGGAACCACTTATCCGATAGCTTCCACGTTTGGTACCGGTGGCCATCTATGAAAGACGGCCTGGAGCCATGGGTACGAAGCCTAATTACTTTGAATGAAAGACCTTCTTATGATGGGCTTCTACATCTAATGACTAGTGATGATGTCCAGCGTGTGCATCCTCGACAATCGTCTTGTCCAACCCCGTCCACGCCTCATGATCGCCTTTCGCATCCAGCAACTTGATATCGCATCGCTTGACGCCATCGACATGTTCAATCATGTAGTTTGACACCAACTCCTCAATCTCATTACACGCCTTGAGCGGCAATGTACCCTCGACCGCCAACGCCACCTGCAATAGATAATTCGGTCCTGAACGTTGTCCCTGAACACCGAGCACCTGCTTGACCGCCTGAACGCCCAATGCCTTGACAGCTTCTTCAGCCGCCGTGGTCATTTGTGCACGTGTCGTCGAGTCAATGCTCTGATCAGCCAATTCAGTCAAGGCGCCCTTGGCGGTCTGCCAGGCTGCATTCAGGATCGTCAAGGCAACGAGAAGGCCACCGACAGGATCAAGCCATGTCCAGCCACATAGCCAGACACCACCGATTGCTACCGTTGCAACGAGGGAGGAGAGAGAATCCATGCGATGGTGGTAGGCGTTGGCTTTGAGCAGTTCTGAGCGTTGCTCAATGGCAATCTTCATGGTGGCACGGTAGAGCCATTCTTTAACGGCGAGGGACGCGAGACAGAGCCAGAGTGCGTTTGGGTCGACGGAGCCATGGCTATGCGCGTCCAAATGGGTGCCAAAGAGATCATTGAGGACGCTGGCACCTGAAGACCAGCCGATACCGAGACCACCGACGAGCAAAAAGCCAGCGACACCGAGAGAGCCGAGCGTTTCGACTTTACCATAGCCGTTTGGATAAGCAGGTGTCACTTGTTGCGCTGCGTAGGAGACCGTCCCCAGGGTTAGGAAATCGGCGGCCAGATCGGCGACGGAATGGCCTGCATCGGCAATCAAGGATTGCGAATTGAGGAGGTAGCCGCCGGCACCCTTGACGATGACCATACCGGCGTTTGAGTAGAGACCCCAGCGCGTGATGCGGACAGCGGGGTCTTGCCCGTCGTTGTTGCCGCTCATGCCTGAAGAAGGATGCTGCTTCTGTGAGGAGGAAGACGCTGCTGCTGCGGCTTGCTTGAGAATTTGGGGCGCCGGTGTGGGTTGAACAGCCGACCAAGCTATCCGTGTCGGTTGGAAATAGTAAAACCGCGCGCGGCTCCTGTTTCGATAGAGGGCTGCAGGCGTGCCTGTCTTGGTATTGTTGAGAGTCGCAGGTGTCTGCGCACAACACGGTCTCACACGAGCGAGATGGAGTGTGCGGAATGAAACACGAGTTTGGGGTAAGAGTAGAGCGCGACCTGGACGGAGGAGATTGTTGAGCAACACGCGAACGGATGAAGAGGGCGCGTTCGTCTTCAATCGGGTGGTGGTGATGGAGTGGAGGAGACTGATGAGCATTCACTCACTCTCTATTTGAAGCCGCAGAATGAGGGGTTCGCTGGAAGGACTCGTGTTTCAAAGATGCTGAGCTGGCCTCTTGTCCATGTAGTACTTTGGCCACGCGATGTCGTACAAAAGGGGGTTTTGCTTGCTTGCTTGCGATGCTGGTCGTGTTGCAATCGGCCCGTCGTCTCCTTGTCGCGCGCGGGGAGGTCCACCAGCTGCAGTCTGATGGATGAGCTGATCATCTACACACGGCGGCCAACGACAAGAGAGAATGACAGAGCTTCAATATCGTCTACATGCCAAGAAAGGAGATATGTTGCTACATAGAAGAGGTCTGATGAGTGTGCAAGGCACGCTCGGTCCAACAAAGAGCGCCAAGGGTCGGCCATAGGTCTTCCAATTGCCCACGACACTCAGCTGCTGTGACTCAAGACTGCAACCTTCCTATCTGTCTCCCGCTTACACTGTCGTGATAGCCATGACCGCCTCAATTGCAAAGGCAAGATGTTGCAACCCTGATTCTCGAAATCTCACTCCCCGTTGATTAGGGATCAAAGTCAAGTGCCCAGGACATATGCTCATACTCGTTCTTGCATTCTCTCTACACTCAGTCAACTCATTGACATAAATTTAAGCGTCGCCGAGTTCTAATGAGCTGCGTAAAACATAGTAAGGAGCAAGGAAGGGGACGGGCGCGTGTTTCTATTTGAAGGGCGAGAGAAAGCGCAAAAGTCGCAGGCTCAAGTTGCAACTTGCAACCACCAGTGTCCGACCACGCGCCAAAGAGACAATCGCGCGCGCGAGAGCACAACAAACACATCAACTGCCCAGGTGCAAGAACACACCAAATACTGCTGCTTATAAATTGCTCTAGCTGCTCCTCCTCGCTGCAGTCCTTGCTGCTCTACTGGCTACTGCTAAATATACATACTGCTACAATGAGCCTTGCGCGGCGCCTGCCTCCTGGCGTCTCTGCCACACATTCCGGACAGCGTAGTGCCTCTATGGCCGGAGCGCCCCTCATCTCTACACAGCTCAAAGAGTCCTTTAGCATGCTCGATAAAGAAGGCAAGGGCCATGTCACGCAACAAGATCTCGCTGAGATGTGGGTCTCGCTTGGCCAACCCAAGTCAACGGCCGAGATTCAACAGATGATGCAGCAGATGCCGCAAATACAAGGCGGCGGTGTCAGCTTTACGGCTTACTTTGCAGCTATGTCGGCCTTGCTGACAGACATGTCTTCACGGGAAGAACTACTCGAGACGCTTGCGAGCTTTGATGAAGGAGACGGTGGCAAGATTGACGTGGCTGAGTTGAAAGAGGCCTTGACGCGTGGCAAAGACGCTCTGACAGAGGCGCAGGTAGATCGAGCGCTGGCTGGGTATACACGCGGCGGCAAGTTCAACTATCATTCTTTTGTCGAGTCGCTGGCAGGTGCCGCCGAGTAGCGTGCATACATGCAAAGCAAGATAACAGAACGACAAAGGTGCAAACTTCAATGCTACAAGCGAATGCGTTCGTCTCTTCCTAACTCTTTCCTGCAATACAGTGTAATTCAATGCCCCTTTTTCCATCTCTCTCCTCACAGTGCGCGACTGATCTCATTAGTCATTAGCCTTCCTGATGCGATTGCTCTCCTTGATTCAATGTGTTGATGTGATGTTGTTACAATGCTGGTATGCTTTAGCGCTTCCAGATGTTGGTGAAGATGTTGGACGGCTGAGTCGACTGGTTGCGTTGATGGCGCGTCTCTTCTCCAATGGATCCTTGCGATGTAGCCGACTGTCGTCTCACAGCCTCCTGCTGCTGCTGCTGCTGCTGCTGCTGCTGCTGCTGCTGCTGCTGCTGCTGCTGCTGCTGCTGCTGCTGCTGCTGCTGCTGCTGCTGCTGCTGCTGCTGCTGCTGCTGCGGGACAGCGTTCGACAAAGGACCGCTGAAACTCCCCTGACTCGGCTTTGCATAGCTCGGCAACGCTGTCGCCACGCCCTGCCAAGCTCCAGCCGGACCCGCTTCTTCCCAAGGTGTCGCACTCCCCGCTGAAGGCGGCGTGCCAGGCGACGACAGGGCAAACGGTTGCTGCGAGAGCCGTGAAGGTCCCAAAGTCGGCAACGCCATCAACTGTCCTGCCGCCCGTTGCTGTCGTTGTTGCTCAGCAGTAAATGCGCGTCGGGGTGCGCCAAAAGTCATGGGACTCGTCGGCGTTGGCGGTTGCATCATGGACATGGAGGCACTGCGCGGAGGCGCCGCAAACGCTGATTTCGGGATTGGCGTGACACCGACGCTGCGTGAGATGGGATCGACATTCGTCACCGGCGCCGCGTATGTTGTTGTTGGTTGCGCCACAGGCGGTGGTGCACCTGTATAGGCATTCGGCACAACGGCGCCACTCGCACCGAGTCGGTCTTTACGGACTTTGAGAAGACGGCCGCCGACTTCCATGCCATCAAAGAGACGCACGGCTGTTTGTGCTTCTTGTTCTGTAGCAAACAGTGCCGTACCCCAGCCGCGACTCCGTCCTTCGCGTGAGAGGGAGACTTCGGCGCGTGTAACACGACCTGCAGGTCTTAGGAGATCTTTCAGATCTTGCCATTGGATGTGAAAGGGCAAATTGCCGATAAAGACAAGACGCGCGTCGGTGGGTGGTTGCATGCCGAAACCAGGAGCGAGCGATGGTGGAGGTGGCGGATGCGCCAGGGTCATGCCAGACATCATGCCTTGAATGCTGTGCAAATCCTGAGGTCCTGCGTGCATCAAGACTGGCGATTGAATACCGAGAGCACCAGGTGCAGGCGGATCCATAATGATGACGCTGAGCTTGCGATTCATCCATTCGTATCCATCAAACATGCGAAAGAGCTTCTGCGCATCCTGCCGTGAACCTACTGTCAACTCGCCAAACCCGCGCGACCGACCGTCAAGCTCGAGCGCGACATCAGCGCGTTCGATATCACATGCTTGGCGACACAGGTCCTTGAGATCCTGCCAACGGACGCGAAACGGTAGGTTCATAATGAGCAAGTTGACAGGCGGGCATCCTGCGACGCCCATCGCCTCGGGGCCACCCATCTGCCCCATTGGCGGTCCGTAGCCTTGTGGAACATCGAGGCTTGTCGTTTGAATACTGAGACGCGGCGGCGGTGCGTTGGCGGCAAGACTTGAAGAAACAGGCCTAGTGAATCGCGGGGTCGGTTGTGAAAGCACATGCGCTTGCTGTTGCTGCGGCCATGGTTGCTGTGGATGCTGGTGTTGCGGTTGTGCAGGCGGCGCGCGTCCTTGCTGGCTTTGTCCGTAGCGATGAGGCTCTTGTGGTCCTCGAGGACGTCCGTCGGCCATCGACAAGATCGCGTCCTCCTGCGTCTGTCGGTCGCGACAGGTGCTAGCCCTGTGCTTTGTTGAACAAGAGTCTGTTGTGCAGAAGCTCGCCGACTGAATGTCTGCGGGCCTGACGAGTTGATAACGTCAAAGGCGCTCGACAAGCGTGTCTCCCGGGGTCAATGCTGCCTGCCAATGCTTAAGTAGCTTATACTTTCTCTCGTCTCGAGCACAAGTATAGATTGAAGTGCCAAACGTTGATTTTAATTTCTGCCCGCGAACGATCAGCGAAAACAGGCCACAAGGGGAAGAAGCTGGGGGTGAAGCACTGAAGCGCCTGCAAGAAGGCAACGGGATCACGGCGATCAGATATCGATATCGAGCCCAGAATGCGCAAATGGCAGCACGCTTCGTGGAATGAACTTGCAAGAGCCACGTACCAGTCTCCAGGTATTGACTGTGTGGTGTGTATGTCAGGAATGGCACAACCCACGCTAGCTCTCGTAGCGTTAGCAACGCTTAGAGGAGCGCTTCAAATGTCTTCCGCGCTCGATGGCCTGCAGACTGCCTAGCGTCTTTCTTCTAGATCTTCGTACGCGCGTGGCGGCGAACGCGCAGTTCATGCCCGTCAGGGCCGTCACCCAGAGAGCGTTATCCACGTCTAGCTCGAATCTCTACGTATACAGGCTTAGCGCGGGCCTACCCAGTTGGGCAGCATAAATATAACGCGCTCGGCAATTCCCGCTCGCGTTTCATGATGTCTGTACCAATGAATTGTGGCGAGCGCGGGCCCACTTCTTACTATAGCTACTGGGCATGCACTGTGCTGAATCTGCTGAAGAGAACCCAGATGTCTGCCAGTGGCAGACTGGCAGTTGGCCAGTGCCAGGCTGCCAGCGTCTTTGCAAGCGAGATGATAGCAATGTCATAGGCTCATAGCATCCTTTTTCTTGATTATCATCGGCCAGGGCCGACGGCGTTCAAGCTTAACGGCCGCTTTGCGCGCGTGCGACACATGATATCTTACGTACTGCGAATAATTCGCGCGTGTTGGGCAACTTGTCCCAGCCTCCCAGACTCCCGGTCCTCCGTCTGACCCTTGGCCGGCTTAGGCATAGGCCTTCTAAAGGGCGTAGGTTCCGCGTGCAGTCATTCATTACCCGCAACACCCGTGTGGTTATATGTTCCTCACTCAGACTCCGGACCTCTGCCTTGAGTCTGGGAGCCTGCGACTCTGTACATGTCTGCTCGGCGTCTATCAAGTGAGCGGCTCTCATTGCGTATGTCTGTCGGCGCCTCCATCGACAATTTGACACACAAAAGTGTGTGGCTTGCTCATTCGCCAGCGCTAGTGGACAGGCAACCTGAGGCAAGGCGAGCATCGCAGTTTTGCAGGGCAACATCATCACGTGCTGTGTCATTCGTGCGCTCAAGTTGAAGTTGTTCTCCGCGGATATCAGAGTCCGATCCGCGAATCACCGTTGATTCGGAGCTGTCAAATGAGCTGCAGCGTGTCAAAGCGATACGCGTGCCTACCATAGGCTACCAGGTTCCCAAAGTCTACAATTGCAAGCAGAATCTTCACGAGCGACGACTCCGACGAGTCGACGACGAGTCGACGACGTCGAGTGAGTCGGAGTGACCCGGTTCAAGCGCCGGCGACTCGCCGCCAGACCCGACACATCAACTCTGAGTCTCTGACATAACAGCTGCTATAGCTAGCGCTCGGGCCTCGCAAGCGGCATCATGATCACGCTGGGCATCGCTTCACCATTGCCGTTGCAATTGATGCTGCAACTCTAGCCCTGCATTAAGAGGCTCCGCAACTTCAAATTGTCGTCATATCGCAATCAAGATTGATGCATGTGGCGAGAGCGATGGGCGAGTTTGGCGGACCCTATCCGGCGCTAGTATCCGCGAAAGGCGGCGTGTGTTGACAGTTTGACTCAGCATTGAGCTGCTGAATGATCCGGATGGGCGTCGGGACTCGGGGAATCTCCCCCTGTGCTTGTAGAAACTTACTAGAAAAAGCTACTTCTACAATCTCTGCTAGCCTACAAGTACAAGCGAGTAGATACTAGTCATGATCAAGCTGCACGTCATATGCATTGACACTTCTGGCAAGTGCCAAGCGCCAATAGGCTTAAAAGTGAACACCGGTCAGCTGCAGCCGCAGCCTGCAGGTACTCAGGAACTCACTCAGCATCTCGCGGACTCTCAGAGTCTCAGTCTCTCAATCGTCCGACCCGGCCCTGTAGGTAGCTATAGGGCCACTGGGCCAGTGCAGGCTGCAACTGAAGATTAAGCGGATCTCGCACAAGTGTCAAAATTCTTATCCGCTGAACAGTGAACACGCGTACGGTAGAGCTCGGGTCGGGTAAACGTCGGTAGTAGTACTAGTCAACCAGCCCTTTCGTGATCAGTTCGTGCATATGGCGAACTGGTAAAAGGGCTTGATCACAGATAATCATTGATCACAGACTCGCAGTGTCACTGTGTCGCTGCTGCTGTGCGTCCTGTTATATGTTTCCACTGTACATGTGGCACTACGCCTGACTACCGCCTAGGCCTAGTGGGAGTAGTGGGCCTAGTGGCCCTGCAGCTGCATGCCGCAGTGCTCAGTGCTCAGTGCTCAGTGCTCAGTGCTCAGTGCTCAGTGCTCAGTGCTCAGTGCTCACTGCAGCTGCTCAGTACACTGTCTGTCAGTGTCTGGCAGTGTCTGCACGCGGCAACAATCGAGTTTTTCCGGCGGATGGACTTATAATTTGAGATGCAGCCTAGCCTGCAAGGCCAGAAGGCTCAGAACAGGGGCAGAACAGGGGCCTCGCGCAAAACTTCATGATCAGCTGCTGACGGCCGCGGTCAATGGCAAATCAAGCTCACAGGAAAGTGGATGCACAGGTACTTGTAGAAGTCTTCAAAATAACGACGCTTGCATATGGAGAGATGTGTTTTGGCTGAAGCAGGGTCTGAGACCCAGAAATAGCGTCAAAAGCAACGCTTCGACGACATCCGAGAGAAAGGGACTCAGTTGTAAGCTGAGCTAAAGTAAGGGTGTTGCAGGGCGTCTTTGGCGGAGATGCGCTGATTGGGTTGCATCACGAGCAGCCGCGAAAGTAGGTCAAGACCAAGACTGTCAATCATGGGTAGAATCTGACCCAAATCTTGCGTCACATAGTAAGGCCAGGTGGTCTTGTACTCAGTGTATTGAGAGATACCCGGCCAGGTTTGTTCCGTCGGTGTGCCCATCAGTCTGAAGATCTTGAGTAGCTCATCTTCGTTGTTCGAGCCTGGAAACAGGGGCCGACCTGTAAACATTTCCGCCATGATGCAGCCTGCAGACCAAATGTCGATTGAGGTGGAGTAGGTTCGGCTACCAAGCAAGACGTCGGGCGCACGGTACCACAGGGTCACCACTTCATTCGAAAAGGTATTGACGGGAATGCCAAAGGCACTGCGCGTTAGTCTCGTCAACATTCGAAGCGAACGCTTACCGAGCAAGACCAAAATCAGCAAGCTTGAGGTGGCCGCGCTTGTTGATGAGTAGATTTTGGGGCTTCAGGTCGCGATGCAAGACGCGATTCTCATGGCAAAAGGCAATCCCCTGATGTTAGCGCGGAACAGCGAAGCGAAGCGCTTACTTTGAGAAGCTGGTACATGAAGCTCCTGATGGTCGCCGGCTCGAGCGCCCCGTTCTTGCCATGCGAATCCATGTACTTTTTCAAATCCTTGTCCATAAACTCAAACACCAGCATCAGCTTGTTGTCTGTGTGGATGACATCCCAGAGGCCGACAATGTTTTCATGCTTCAGCTCCTTCATAAGGGAAATCTCCCGAATCGCCGTACTCGGCGTGCCTTCTTCGCTGTCTAGATGAATCTCCTTGAGCGCGACCGTCTCGCCTGTTGTCCGATTCTTGCCCTTGTAGACTGTCGCATAGGTACCCTCGCCAAGCTTCTCAAGCTGCTGAAAGTTCATCTTGTGTTGTATAGGGTCAAGGAGGAGCGCCAAAGGGGGCCCAGGGCCTTTAGTGCGCTAGCGATGTTGGCTGGCTACACGGCGCGGGGAGCGCGATATTGCTTCACGATCAAGGCTTGTGATTGCAATTATGTCGACGCGGGTCCACGTCCAGCCTCTTGCTCCGGATTTCAGGCGAGCGAATTGGGCACGTGTTTTGCTATTTCATCTGAAAACAGTCGATGTTTTTCGAGGAGCGCGTCGACGCGACGTGATGTGCGAGAGTCAACATGCACGCAACGAGAGGCGTGTCTATGCTAGTCATCCCTGTGCTTTACAGTCAGCAGTCAATTCCTACGTAGTCAGCCAGTAAGCTTCTAATAACACAGCTTTGGACTGGGACAGATCCAAGCGCTCTGACTATGGCCAAGTCGGTCATCACTAGCATGAACCAGCTCCTGCTGGATCGATCGCTACAAGCTCCACGTCGCAAGAGTGATCGTATGCTCTATGGCTCAGACTATCTCATGCGCAATCTAGACTTCTGCTACGAGCTCCACGAACATGAAGGTTGCGTCAATGCGCTCGAATGGTCGGAAGACGGGCGTTACCTTGCCTCAGGCAGTCACGACACGACAATCAAGCTTTGGGACGCTCAGGCTTGCTCAGGTATTTCGAACGAGGTGGCATCCATCAACACCCATCATACTCGTGGCATCACGGACATCAAGTTTCTACCGGGAAATCAAAATCGCAAACTTATCTCGGTTGCGAAGGACAATGCTGTGAGACTGATTGATCTCGAATACGCGGGCAGCCAGGTTGGGAATAAGTCTTCGGTCATTTACGAAAATGATGCATGCAGCAGCCAGTTCATTGCCACAGAGGACACTCACTCGTTTTTGACTTGCTGTGATGACGGATCGGTTCGTCATTTTGATCTACGCGAAAGATCACGCAGCGCGGCAAAGCGTGCTCCACTCTTACATTTCAATCAGCCTCTCTTGCCTCTCACTTCTCTTGCCATCAGCCCGGCAATGCCCTACCTCTTTACCACAGGCGGTCACTGGGATTGTGCCTTCTTGCATGACCGGCGTATGCTTCGTCATGTGGAATTTCAATGGGGCGCCATGGCCCATCTTGATCGGACCAAGCCTACGCAGCTCGTACGTCAGTTCAAGTCCAAAAGCACTGGTGACTCGACCGCAACTTCCCTCAAGTTTAGTCGCGCAAATCCTTACGAGATCCTTGCTTCCTGGAAAGCTTTCTCAATGGGCGCGTACGCCTGTCTTTATGATTTGCGCGCTGCAGATGACGCTTCCCCCACCGTTTTGGAACCAAATCAAGTCCAATCCAAAAGGCATTCGGAAGTGGACGGATCTGAGGGCACACTCTCACCAACTGGAACCTCCTCCAAGTCACGTGATGAGCCCCGAGAGATGGAAGCACCAGACCTGCTCGAGCTCCATTCGGGAAATCCGCAAGAGGTCGAGCTGATTCCTGGATCGGATGAATGGTCAAGCGAGCCAGACAGTATGGACGGGGATCCCGATGAAATAATTTCAGAATTGGAAATAATGGAACAGGCCGGTTACTACCGATCATGGTGGTCTCCTGAAACTTGCGAAAGAGCTAGCTTGGCCTTTCGGACCGAGTTCAAACGACTAGCGGTCGAAAGAGAATTGATGGAAACCCACCAAGCAGCCAGAACGGCTCCACGAATCAAACCGAAGGAGATTTACGTGGGCCACTTGGGTAATACGAATTCGAAGCGAATTGACTTCTTTGGCTTGGAAGACGAGTACGTCATTTCTGGAAGTGATGAGGGAGCCGTGTTTGTTTGGAGAAGGGCTGATGGTGAGATGGTGACTGTGTTGGAAGCATCAGATTCGTCAGTCAACGTTGTGGCACCGAATCCTCATCATCCGCTCTTTGCCGCCTCAGGAACGGGTGGCTCCATGCGCTTTTTCCAGCCTTTTCTTCTCGAGGTTGAGAAGCTGGAGGATCTTTGGGACGATTTCGAAGGTTTGGACGACTACGAACTTCGAACACGCGAATGCGGCAGGCTTCGTCGACAGGAGACCAGCGAGTTGTCGTGCATCTGGGATGCTGAACAGGTTCACATTCGACGCCAAATGATTGAAGATTATGAGACGATTGGACCGATCGGAATTAATGAGGAAACTGAGGATGTTTCGGACGAAGCCGGAGAAGAAGGCGAGGTAGACGATAACGAAGAGTACGACGACGAAGAATAGGGCGCGGAGATGAGGAATATGACGATGGCCACTGACGACGATTGCAACCAGCTTGCTACTGCTCTGCAGACTTTTGGACGATTGGCTTTGTGACGATCTGGCTTATGAGAATGATTTATGCAGCTATTGATGAATGCCGTCCTTACAATCTATTCAGTGCAGTCCTTGCAAGTACCAAATCTCTTTTGTCTTCCTTCGAGGAACTTACCTAAGTACACCTTGAAAGCCAGTCAAGCCACTGTGAGGGTGCAGTTTCCGCATGTGCCATCTGAATTGTTCCCCATGACGACCGTTCGCGTGTCAACTACCGCCATCCCTCTGAACGTGATTCCAAGGTTTGGAGTTGGTCCACATCTTGCTAGACTGTGTCAATCACGCGAGACTGGAAGTCGAACGTTGATCTAAGACCTGAAACCTGCAGCTAGCGCTGCAACATCGTGTTAAGCCTTACACATCAAAGCATTTTGCACAGGCTCATTTACGGTAGACTAGGCTCTCCGCACAGCTGATCTGCTCTGTTCTCAAGCCCTTCATCAACCAAGCTATTGCATGAAGAATGCCTGCAACAGCTAGTTTCACGAGCCCAGCTCTGCTCGATCGATCTCTGTATGGACCTGATCGCCACAGACAGCGCACGCTGCTCGACTGGAACTTCTCTGAACGCCATCTGCGCAAGGTTTATGCTTCAGACTGGCTTGTACGCAATCTCGATCAAGCTCATTGTCTCAAAGGTCATCGTGGATGTGTCAATGCTCTGACCTGGTCTGAAAATGGTCGCTATCTAGCTTCTGGCAGTGATGACACCAAGATCCTCATCTGGGATGCTGAGGCCGGCATGGATGGTTTGCGCAATGTTGCCACCATCGATACAGGCCACACTGCCAACATTTTTGACGTAAAGTTCATGCCAGACTCTGGCAATCGCAAGCTTGTCTCTGTGGCAGGTGACGCTCACGTGCGCGCCTACGACCTTGAGTATGGGCCACGACGAGTTGAGCGCAAGTCAACCACCATTTACGACAACAATCACGATCGCACCAAGAGGATTGCAACGGAAAGCAACAATCTCTTCCTGACTTGCTCGGAAGACGGCTCTGTACGTCAGTATGATTTGCGCGAGAATCCCAGCGAAGCGGCTCAGCGTACACCGCTTGTCTGGCACCGCAAGCCAAGAGTCGCTTTGACAGCGCTCACCATCAATGCAGCCATGCCTTATCTCTTTGCCACCGGTGGATCGGGCGGCTATGCCTTTTTGCACGACCGTCGTATGCTACGCCATGTCGAGATGCAGTGGCCCGGTGTACCTGGCCTTGACCAAGCCAAACCTTGCCAGCTCGTGCGCGTCATGGAACCTGATGAGCAACACTCTGATCGTCACAAGGAGCTGACCGCCCTCAAATTTAGCCAGGCAAGACCGCATGAATTATTGGCGTCCTGGATGGGTGAGGTGGCGTACGCTTACGACATTCGCATGGATCAGGACCCTGTCGAGCTTCAGGAACGGCGCGAAGCCTTCGAGCGCGAGAAGCGTATGTTTGATTCGATTGCGAGCTCGAATCATGAACCAAGTCCTCGTCCGCAACAGAGCGATGACGATCTGTCTAGGCGTGTTGAAGAGAATGACAACGGAGAAGACGAGGATGATCAAAGTGAGGAGGACGAAGACGACCATGATGAAGATGAGGATGCGGATGAGAGCGAGGAAGAGGAGGAAGACGACGAGCATCACGATTATTCCGACGAAGACTCCGACGAAGACGACGAAGACGATGACCAGACGCTCGAAGATCTGCTTGGTGCGCTGCCAGCTGGTGCTGAAGCCCACATGAACGATCTCATGCGCGCCTACTTCACGCTCATCACAGGCGTACGCCCTGGTAGCACCCATATGACACAGCGCAAACCCTACACACCGCCCAAAACGATGCCGCGCCTGGAACCGCGCGATTTCTACCAAGGCCACATGAATACCATGACGATCAAGGATATCGCCTATCTCGGCTTGGATGATGAATACGTCATGAGCGGCTCTGATGATGGCAACCTGTTCATCTACCACCAACGCATCACCACTGCCATCACCATCTTGAAGGGCGATGGCGAGGTGGTCAATGCCATGGCACCAAACCCCTTGTGGCCTAGGATTGCCGTCTCCGGAATTGACAATACAATCAAGATTTTCGAACCTTGTCTACTGGAAGCGGACGAGGACAAGATTTTGACGGAAGTGGGGGGTTATAGTGACCTGAACACTGTCCACTGCGGCTGGCGTTGCTCGGCCAAGACGATTCACAAGTCGAAAATCACGGATTGGGATTCCGTTTGTGAGCTGAGGGACTGACCAGGATACGTAGTCATCATCAAGCAACCTCATATCGCATCTCTTCGTAATCTGATTAACATCGCTGCTATATGCACGATCAACAAAACTAAAACGAGTGTGCCGTTGTGTTTGTTTTTCAAGACTCATTCTCCTTCTCCTCCGGCTGCTGAACAGTCGCCGCCGTCGCTTGCGAGGACGACAAGGCGCCTGTTGACTTGTTGGCTCCTGCCTCTTCCTTGATCCGGCTCAATTCACCGACAAACGACTTGCCCCAGTACGCTGATGTGTATTTGTGCACGTACCGCGAGAGTTTCTCATAGTTGATTCTGCGTGCCTCTTCCGGCATGGTGACGGCTTCATGAATAGCGATCGAGAGGTCTTCGATATTCCAAGGGTTGACGATGAGACTGCCGTTGAGGGATTGTGCCGCACCGGCGAATTCAGAAAGGATGAGCGAGCCGTGGCGTTGTTCTTGTGTGCAGACGTATTCATACGACACAAGATTCATGCCGTCGCGCGTTGACGAAATCAAGCAGGCGTCTGAGACGCTGTAGAGGGCTATGAGTTCGTCAAAGGAGACGCTGCGATGTAAGAAGTGAATCGGCATGAATTCGATGGTGCCGAATTTGCCATTGATGCGCCCGACGAGTTCGTTGACGACGGCACGCAGGTTTTGATACTCTTCAACATCTTCGCGTGAGGGGACGGCCACTTGAACCAGAACGACTTTACCAATCCACTCAGGGTGTTCTGTCAAAAAGACCTCAAAGGCGTGCAATTTTTGTGGCACGCCCTTGATGTAATCGAGTCGATCGACGCCCACGATCAGCTTGACGCCCTGGAACTTGGATTCAAGTGCCTTGATGCGTTGTTGAACTTTTGGTTTCGCGAGCCCTTCTTCAAACCGTGTCGGGTCGATGCCGATCGGATAGGTACCAACATGCACCATGCGTCCCTGACACTCGATCCCATTCGGCAGCGTATTGAGTTTGAGAATGCGTGCACAGGATGAGATAAAGTGCCGCGCATAGTCATAGGTGTGAAAGCCAATCAAGTCACAACTCAAAAGACCGCGCAAGATTTCTTCCCGCACAGGCAAGATGCGGTAGATTTCAGAGGATGGGAACGGGGTGTGCAGAAAGAAGCCGATGCGGACATTCTTGCCTGTATTGCCCATTTCTTCGCGCAGCATTTGTGGCAGCAGCATGAGATGATAATCATGCACCCAGATAATGTCACCATCCTGGACGCCGTCGCGACTTTGGACAATCGCCCTGGCAAAAGCGCGATTCGCCTGTTGGTAGGCGGCCCAATCTTGCTCGTCAAACGAAATCTCGCCCGGATGATAGTGAAAGAGGGGCCAGAGAATGGAATTGCTAAAGCCGTTGTAATGGCGATCGGACGTTTCGGCATCGAGATAGACGGGGACGGTGGTATAGTCCTTCATGAGTGTTTCTTCGACCGATGGCCGGTCTTCAAGTGGCACCTCAAGACCTGGCCAGCCGTACCATGTGAATTGTGTTGTCCGTGCCAGGCCGGCGAGTGAGGAGACGAGACCGCCGGCGCCTTGACCGAAGCTGTAGCCGTGCTCTTTCTTGGTCATGGAGACGGGCATCCGGTTGGAGGCGAGGATGAGCTTCATGATGGACACGACAGGGGGATACTTGGATGTTGCGCCTCGTGGCCTCTTCTTTGTTAAGCGTTTGGACTTAGTCTCTTTCTTCTAGTACAAGTACTTTGTGGGTTGTGATTGCTTGGTTGAAGCTCAAGTGCACGATGGGTAGTGGTTCTGTCCAAGGCGCGTTTTCTAAACTTTCGCGTGATGTCGATGAAAGGCTCAGGAACAGCGATACCTGTAATATTCACCGAGGTATGCATCAAAGATCCAGGATGCGCTTTGTATAGCTATTAAAAATCAATGAGCTTTTTGGTCTTGCTAAAAGAGAGACCCCTAGTTGGTACAACGCCGATGTCTTGGCCTCATCGGCTGTATCAGGATCCAGTATCCCATCATCAAACCCAAAGAGCTAGAACAACAGCGGCAGAGAAGCCAGCACAAGTCAAGTCGACTACTGCGCCAGCTGTGTATCGCCCTTGAGCAGATAGTGCCGGAACCCTTCAAAGCAGACCCAGCAAATGGCATTCGCTGGCATCGCCGCCACCACACGCGGTCTCAATCCACGGAAGAAGCCAGCACCGCCATGCCGTTCATAGACAATGCGAGACGCCTCGACCAAGCCATCTGCTTGACGGATCCGGGCATCGGTACTCGTGCCGCGCGTCTGGAGCAGCGTCTTGATGACATCGAGCGGTGTTGTTGCCGCAGCGGCAGCGGCACCGGCGAGACCACCGGAAATCATGTGCGTGACGGGGTCATAGGTCTTTTTCGGGTTGAGGACCTTGCTGAGACTCTCATACGTTGAAAACTGAATTGCCGTAAAGGGAATGGTCATCGTCAGTGTTGTTGGGTAAGAGATGTAAAAAGCACGGAGACCTTCGTTGCGGTAGACGGTGCGGGCACAGTCGAGGACAGAGGTATAGGTGGATCCGTGGATCTGCATGCGTTGCTTCATCGTGTCGAAGGGGTTCATCAGCGCGTCAGACTGTCAGGTTAGTACGATCATCTTCCTCTCTAGACCTGTGCAGAGAGATACTTACACAGATGGTCGCGCACGCACCGGCAGCACCTGTAATAATCGGATGATGACCATCGCCGACATTGCCGCCCTAAATCGTTAGGTTCCGCCGCTCGTCAATCGCCAGAGCAAGAAGCTTACCATGTAGTTCTTGGTAAACTCATAAGTACCGAAATAAACAGCATGCGCAGGTCCAGCACCCAAGATGACGGACGTCATGCCACGCCACAGGTTCCGAACACCCTCGGTCGTCGAGATGGTCCGGATGGCGTTGGTGATGCCCGTATAAACGGCGCCGGGAGCCGGTTGCACGATTTGCATGCGGGTCTTGATGGCATCGACGGGGTACATGAGCGTGTGCTCCTACAGAGTCTGTCAGCATGTTTCGGAATAGAACAATAGACAAGACATCCGGCTCTGCAGAGAAGAGCACCTGCAGTGCGGGATGGCAAGAGATAGAGGAAGCATACCGCGATACCGGCAAATGCGCCGGCAATCAGATTAGCATAAAGCGGTGTACTGTCGGGTAATCCTTCGTAATCATACTCATCGATGAGTAACGCTTCTGTAGAAGACATCTTGATGAATCAGTAAGGCCGAACACAAGGTGCTGCGTCGGAGAAGAGGGCCGAAGAAAGACGAGGAACGAACTAGGGCTTGGAACGGGTCACAAGTTGATCGTCAATCGACAAAGTGCTAGAGTGCAGGCGAAAGGAGACCTCGAGGAAAATTGAAACCAAAATGAGGAAGATGGAACGCTGCTGCTGATGAGCTTTGTCGCCTGGAAACTGCTTCTTGGCTTGGTCGAGCCTGCTGTGAGCCTGTAAGAGGTCTTTCTTTAAAGTGGCCGAGGCGTGCTTGCTTGCTTGCTGGTCTGCCGCGGATGTCAAAAGATGAGAAATTCAGCGGGGATCGACAGGGCGAGGCTGGGCTGGCTAGGCTAGGCTAGAGAGCTGAGCTTGTCCTGAGCAGATAGCCTAGCACTAGCACTAGCACTAGCTATAGCTGTATTGTAGAGGAGCCGCTCATGAATTTAAACAAGAGTAAGCACAAGATGCTAGCATAGATGGTCATACTAGATGCTAAGATATCGACAGGATCAGGACGATGAGAACAAATGGCAGTAGATCGCTCAATGTTCTCTCAGTCTCGTCGACGCATCGGATAACAAGCATCGCGCGTTGTCCAGACTCCCTGTCTGTGGTTCATCAAGCGTGTGGGTATGTGTGTGTGCATGCGGCCATTTTCGTGATCGTAAAATCCATCATTAGGCAACTCATCAGCTTATACGCTTCGATGCGCCTGTTCAGAGCTTGCCCTTTGTCTCGTAGAGAACCCCTTGCACGGCCGCCTTGTCGCAAAACCAGCTGCACTTGTCTGCCGTCGCTCGGTTCACCAAAGCACACGGCAGGCTCGAGTCCAGGTTGTCGAAAATCTCGCGCAAGATGGATTGCTTGCCCTCACCCGTAGCCACAAAGGCAACACGGTGTGCGGCCGAGACGACCTTCAGGGTCAAGGTGATGCGCTGGGCAGGCGGTTTCGGTGAATCTTCCACCAAGGCAATCCAAGCGACGTCTTCCCTGAGCACCGGGTGTCCTGGAAACAAGGAACACGTATGACCATCGGGCCCGCAGCCGAGCAAGATCAAATCAAACGCCGGCACTTTGACCGTCTCCTTGTGTGCAAACACCTTGACCAGTTGCGCCTCATAATCATCAGCAACATCCTGCGGCGCAAGCGTTGGATCAATCGTGTGGATCTGCTCGCGCGGAATGGCCGTCTTGCTGAAGAACTCGGCCTGCTGCAGCTTAAAGTTGCTATCGTCATGGTCCAAGCTGACAATACGCTCGTCTGCGAAAAAGACGTGCCATTTCGTCCAGTCAATAGAAGGATCCTGGCAAATACTCGAGCCCATGAATTTGGCAAGTGAGCCGCCAGAGATGGCGAGGGTGAAGCGGTCGCGTGCGGCGAGGGCCTCATCATAGGCTGATTTGATGTATTTGCCTGATGAGTTAGCGTTATACATTATTTATTATAGGGTCGAGAGGGCCACGTACCTAGGGCATCGGTAATTTGATCGTTCGAGTCGAAAGCGTAGAGGGTAGCCATGATAGGAGTGAGAGAGAGAGAGTTGTTTAGGTACTTTGAGTCTTTGAATAGAGAGTGAGTGGGTCAAGGAGTCAGAGAGAGAGAGAGAGAGAGAGAGTCTGAGCTTGCGCCGACAATCTTGCGCAAATGACGGCGGCGGCAATCGAATAAATCGAATCAAACTTCCGTGCCCAGGTGGATTCAGGATTCAGGGATGCAAAATCGAAGCGGGAAAGACACGTGATCAAGACATGTGAAAGAGAGACCGAAAAGAAGCAGTCACATCAACAGCTATCCACATCTATCATTCTATCGGCGTCGAGTAAAGAGAAGTAAAGAGGGAATCTACCAGGCGATTCGGGCAATGAATGACTTCGGGTACCGCCTCACCAGGAACTTGCGCGTCTCATCCAGCAACAGCAAGCCAAAGCCAAGGGCAAACGGCATAAGCCAGTGCTCCCAGGGAATATGGGCCGTGCCAAGTGTACGTTGCAAGGCAGGCACATAGTTGAAGAAGCAAGCCACTAGAATAGAAAAGAGCATGGCGGCAAAGAGATACGGGTTGCGCGAGCTCTGCTTGAACAAGGGTGGGTGCTGCAAAATAGAAAGATGCCGGGTTCGTGTAGCGAGCAAATTGAAGAGTTGCATAACAATCAGCGTGATGAAATAGATTGAAGACGCCGTGTTGAAAGCCGCCTGGACCCTATCGGGGTCGTACTCGGCCGGGTAGTTGCCATAGCTGAGCCAGAGCACCGAAAAGGGAATCTTGGCGACACGCTCGAGATAGGTGTAACTCATGGCGAACGAGCAGAGACACTCCAAGAAGCCAACGACGAGATAGGCATGACCAATTAGTTTAAAGTCTGCCAAGCGGTCTTTCTTCAAGTTGCGCGGCCGACGTGTCAAGAGATCCTTCTCGGGCTTTTCAAACGCAAGCGTCATTGAGGCCGCTGCATCGGTCAAGCAACAGATGATGATCATGAGGAACGAGCTGAGCACCTGGGGCAGTCCAAAAACGATACTCGTCAAGACCGGCCACAGCTCTGAAAAGGTACCGGCCGGCAAGAGGTAGAGCAAGGTCTTTTTGAGATTGTCCATGACAAGTCTGCCGGACTCAATCGCCGAGATGATGGCTGAAAAGTCAGACAACAAGACCATGTCTGCCGCCTCAATGGCCACATCCGAGCCACCAGCCATGGCAATTCCCACATCAGCTGCCTTGAGCGAGGGCGCATCATTGACACCATCTCCCGTCATGGCAACGACATTACCACGTGCCTGAAACTCCTTGACAATACGCAGTTTCTGCTCTGGTGTCGTCCGTGCAAAGACAACCTCCTCATATTGAACGAGTTGATTCCATTGATTCTCATTCAAGGTGATGAGTTCGGGGCCGCTGAGGACGATAGCACCGGTATAATACTCGCTCGGCGCAACAACACGCGTCTTGACAAGCTCCTCCAAGCCATCGACCTGAATGGCCGTGATGATGCCCACCTGGCGTGCAATCGCCGCCGCCGTCAATTTGAAATCACCCGTCACCATGAAGAAGCGAATGCCGGCACCACGACAGATTGCGACGACGTCAGGGATGTCCTCCTTGGGTGGGTCGACAATCCCAACGAGTCCAACACAGACGAGTTCCGAGCGCGCACATGCTTCAATATGCTCTGCAAACGCCGCCGTGGTCGGTCCACCGAGTGAGGAAGGGAAGCTTGTGGCTGGCAAGATGCGACGCGCAAACATGAGCACGCGGAGACCGGTCGCTGACCAGGCTTCTTGCATCTTGGACAACATTTCCTTGTACTGTGTTGACAAGGGTACAATCTCGCCACCAGGGAGCAAGAGTTGCGTGCAGCTTGGCATGAGCACATCAGGCGCACCCTTCAACGTCAACACCAAATCATCCGTGCTCGTCGTTACCGTTTCTGTTGCCGTCAAAGCCTTTTCGAGTGCCTCGGTCGTATTGGCCTTGGACAACCTGAGCATAAACTTGTTTTTCGAGTTGAATGGAATCTCAAAGACTTTATGCCAAGCTTGGCGCACAGCAGAGATGGGCGCAATACCTTCGCTGAAGCGGAGTACGGCACAGTCGGTGGCATCACCAAACATTTTGCGTTCCGAGAGCGGCATGTTGAGCGTGGCGGCATCGAATGTGGCGGCACATGTCAATGATGCTGTCGTGTGCAAGATAGAGACAGGCATGTTGGGCTTGTCAGTCTGATAAACGGCACGACTGCATTCTTCAGGCGTCATCTCGAGGTTGCCGACACAAGAGTTGACGACAAACATCTTGTTCATGGTCAGGGTTCCCGTCTTGTCTGAACACAAGACATTGACGGCACCGAGCGTTTCGACGGTCGAGAGCGACTTGCAGAGGACATTGGACGTTTTCATCTTGTTGGCAATGATGGTTAAGCTGATGGTGACAGCCATAGGTAAGCCTTCAGGCACGAACGCGACACAGACCGACACGACATCGACAATGAGCAGCGAGACGGAGATCCATTTTGGATGCGAGCGACGAATCCAGGCTGCCCAGAGCACAATCACCATGATGGACGTGAAGAGTGCCAAACCGACGATAATGCGGACAAACCGAAGAATCTCCACCTCGAGTGTCGTCTTGCCTTCTTTGCGACCCTGCGAGAGTTTCGAGATGCGACCAAACACCGTCTTGTCCCCTGTTTGAATCACGACACCAAGTCCCGAGCCACCGACACAGTGTGTGCCTTGCAACGCAATATTCTTCGTTTCGAGGAAGTTGTCGTCTGTCTTGTGCATGACACCAGCAATCGGCTCGCTCTCGCCCGTCAGGACAGCGCGGTCAAAGCTCAAGTCGGAAGAGGCCTCGACGATGCGTAGATCAGCAGAAATCTTGTTACCGAGTCGAATCTGGACAAGATCGCCAACAACGAGCTCTGAAGCCGCGACCGTCATGTCGGCACCATCGCGGCGAATGATTGAGTCGGCAGGTAGCATGCCCGTGATGGAAGACATGGTCTGAGCCGTGGTGTAGTCTTGAAAGGCGTTGAGAAGACCCTGGATGACCATGACGGCAAACAAGACGATGGCGAGGGCGAGGGTCGCTTGCTGAGGCGGATCACCGAGGGGTTTCCAGGAGATAAAGGTCAAGATGGATGCACCGAGCAAGAGACTGCCAAACCCACCGAGAAAGTACCAGCAGATGCGTTGGAAAAGACGGTCCGAAACGGGTGTCATGCGGTTGGGTCCATCGCGTGCCAGCTTGTCCTTGGCCATCGTCATCGTCAAACCCTGTGCGGTATCCGTGTTGAGCGTGCGAGCCAGCTCTTCGATCGATTGCGTGTGAAACGTCAATGATGAGAGCTCAGCGACAGCTTTGTTCTTCTTCTCCGAGGACTGCTGCATCGATGCCTGACGCTCCTGCGTATCGGCGACATTGATGGAGAGCGTTCGGAAACCGATAGGAATCGTCGTCTCGGCGAGGGAACGGCGACGCGACAAGGTCCGTACCAACTCGGCAGACTGCGTCGTGCGGACGCTGACATTGCTGCCGCGTCGATCGCGCTTAGCGAAACGGTTGCGACTCGTGCCGGGCGTGTCTTCATCGTCAAAGGCGTCGGCGTAGGTGATGCGCGACTTTGGGAGCGCCTTTTCAACGTCAATGTTGGACTCTAGGTCGAGTGACTTGACCATGATGGACTGACTGGCTGGATGGACTGGATAGGGGGGTCAGCAAACGCGCAGCGGAAGACTTGAAACGTGTACGCGTAGGAAGAAACTAGCAATAGACGCAGCTAGAGAGGAAGGAAGGAAGAGGTGGGAAGGATGTGAAGAGCAGATTGAGCGGGCAGAGGACTTCTTAAGCAGCAGCAGCCAACGTGTTTGGAGCCGGTCATCATAAAGAAAGCGCATAGTCAAAGGGTCCCTCCCTGAGCTGGCTGGTCAAGGGGGGCTCAAAATATCACCCAAGGTCGCAATCATCAGCAAAGTTGCAGGGCCCTCGTTTCTAGCAGTCACTTGCAGGCTTTGGAAGACGGCCGATAAGAGGCACATTTGATCGGCATGAGGCCTTTTGCCCAGATTGAGCCATGCCGGCAGGGCTTTGGCCTGGCAGCACTGCCATCACTTCCAAGTTTTGCGATATTGAGCTTGTGAGATTGACAGCCAAAGATACGATCCATGACATTTGCCCAAATTCAGATTTCTAGCCTAGACAGGGGAGCTGACACTTGCAATTTCATGAGTGCGGATTGAGTGCGGATCCTGGGCAGTTGGCCGCGTGCTGTTTGTCCGCCGCCGCCGTCTGATTTGGGATTATTGGACCCTTCTCTTCTCTTCTCTTCTCTAGCGTCGTGCCAAGCCAAAAATTCAGATGGAGCCGCAATTATTTGAAATTAAAAAAAAATTCTCTCTGTAGGGCGGCTACTAGGGCCCTTTGCGGATGCCGCAAGCCAGGCACGCGCGCGCCAGTTGACTCATCAATCGCAATCAGCACTTGGACAAACGCCATGGTCCATCATTCAACAGTCACTTGCGGGCCGCTGGAACCCTACAGCTAGGTACGAGTCGACCGCACCGGTGTCAGTTGATTCCAAATTTCATCACTCTTCGTGAATGATCCAGGCCGAGGCTATCTGTCAGTGCTGCTACTGGTCCCCTGCACAAGCTAGCTGCTTGACAAGTACTGTCTCAAAGTCCCGTCGCTCGAGCTTGCAAAGCTAGACAAGTGTTTTCGACAAGTACTAGCTTCCTAGGCTATGCCTGAACCGTGCGTTGTACAACTGTCCTTGACTGAAGTCGGGAGCAACGACAGACCTGGCCAGGGATCAGCAGATGCACCATGCGCATGCAAGCACGGCCGTGTCGGCTATCAAACTCCTCGTCGCTAAAAGCTGCCGGTGTCCTCGGCAAGACATGTCGATGTTAATTAGAATCCTTCCTAGATAACCTTCAACCTTGCAACGTTCAAACCTTGGAAAGGTAGAGTTGAATGAGATACGTAAACTGCAGCGCTAGAAATAGGTATACAATGGATGAAACGCTTCGTTGCCAACAGCTAAACAGCCTGCACAGTATCGTATGCCTCGAGGTCGAGCGTCAATGACTTTGACGAATTTTCCTCCTGGTCGCGATAGATGCCCACGAGACCCTGCGACTGATGATAGAGCGCATTCTTGAGTGAGATGACGACAAATTGCAGTCCATGCCCGGCGTGCTCGCGAATGTAGTTGGCCACCTTGGCCACGTTTGCATTGTCAAGAGCGGCATCCACCTCATCGAGCACGAAAAAGGGCGACGGCTGATATGAGTGAATGGCAAAGAGCAGTGCCAACGCCGCAATCGTCTTTTCACCACCAGAAAGCTGTTCCATGTCCCGGAACCGTTTACCGGGTGGCATGGCATGAAACTTGATGCCTTCTGAAAAAGGCTCTTCCGCATCGTCCTCGATGTTCAGGTTTGCGGTACCACCCAAAGGCACATTCTTGCTCTTGGTGAGATCCTTGTAAATTTTGTCAATCTGGCCCTTGATGTGCTCACACGCACCAAGAAAGGCATCGAGTCGTTTCTGCTTGATGGTCATGAATTTGTCACGCAGCTGCTTGACTTGCTTGCGTGACTTTTCAAAGTCGCGTTCCGTGGTTTTGAGACGTTCTTCAACGGCGGCGACACGATCGGTCGCTTTTGTGTTTGGCACCATGCGCTCGAGGTCGGATTCGAGCTCCCTGATTTGCTCTGTCAAGGACAAGTCGGCCGACTCGCTGCCATCCTGCTTGAGCTCATCATCCAACTCTTCAAAATCAATTTCAATGCCCCAGTCGGCAATATCAGCCTGCGAGGCAGGATCATCCGTCAAGTTTTCCTCGAGCGGCACATCCAACATACGCCCGCGCAACAAGGGCAAGTCAATTTCTTCAAGTTTGCATCGACGGAGCAAGGCATGTCGACGCGCCCTGTACTGACCCGTAGCAGCCTCGCATGCACCCACAGCCTTTGCAATGTGTTCAAGATCTTGCTGTGCCTTGTTGCTCTCCCGCGTTGCCTCATTGACGGCGGCATTCTTGCCATCAGCCACTTTGCGTTCGGCTTCATAGGCAGCCTGCAGCTGCGCAACGTCCGCCTCAAGCTGAGCCATGTCTGCCTGTAGCGCCGTCTCTTCCGCTTGAAAGGCAGAGAGCGATGTCTCGTCACGGGCCACATTCGCTTCAATCTTGCGCATGCGCGCCAAGGTCTCTTCCAGCCGACCTTGTTCAAACTCGAGCTGGTGCTGCAAGCGCGCAATTTGCGAAGTGAAGGCTGCCTTTTGCTTACTCGCCTCTTGCATCAAGACACCTTGCGTCGCTTCATACTGTCGAATGTTGCGCAAACCGGCCGATCGACAAAAGTCTGCAAAAAGGGCATCTTCAGCGGCATTCAAGGTGGCCTGCAACGCATCTGCCTGCTGTTGCCACGCGTCACGTTCCTTTTCAAACTTGCGCACATCAGGCTTCAGCTTGTCCATCTCCTTTTGCACATACCGTGCCTCTTCCTCGCGCATGGCCAGTTCTCGTGCAACGGCATCCAAATCTGCCTGCAACAACGAGCGACGCGCCTCGCTCTGTCGCAACTCATGCACCAGCGCCTCTTCGCCCGTTTCCTGCTGTCGATCCTTGACGAGTTGCTCAATCTGAGCCATAAGCAAATCACGCAAGCGACGCAATCCTTCAACTTGTGCATCCGTCCAGCGTGAGGCGGCACCTCTGTGTTCATGCTGACCACCAGTCAAATTTCCAGACTTGTGGATAATGGTCCCATCGAGCGTCACGGCCTTGACTTCAAGCCGTTCTTCGTAGCACAAGCGACGTGCCACATCGAGCGATTCACAGACGATGGCGGAGCCACAGGCATACTGCACGGCGCGTTCAAGCGAAGCTTCATACTGAATGACATCCATCGCCAATTTCGCCTGTGCCGAGACTGACCTCAATTCGGCATTGATGGGTCGCACCGTCAAGGTGTCGAGTGGCAAAAACGTGGCGAGTCCCGCACGCTGTTCTCGCATATACTCGATACATTCTTTGCCGGTGCGTTCGTTGTCGACGACGATGGCATCATTGTTGCGACCAAAGATGGTTGAGATGGCGACATCATACTTGCGCTGCGTCGGTCGACAGAGATCTGTCAAGCGCCCGCGCACACCAGGAAAGATTTTGCGCATGGCGGCAACATTCTCCTTGAGCTTGATTTCTTTTGCCGTCTCGCGTTCCTGATCATTGTGCGAGGCGAGCTTTTCGAGTGTGTCTCTGAGTTTGTCATTCATATCTTTTTCCTTAGCTTCGCTGGCGGCACGCTGGTTCTGGAGCGCCTGGAGATTCTGGTGAAGCGCGGCAAGCTCGGTTGAAAGTCCGTCCACTTGGCCTGCAAGATCCTGCTTGCGCCGGTCAAGACGCTCAGCCTCCTCTTCCAGCATCTGCTTCTTGCGACCAAAATCAGCCGTCCGGTCCTGCCGCTCGAGCAAAGTCTCTTGAACGCCCCGCAGCACGCGATCTACCTTGACAAATTCTGCCCGTTCGCGTGCGTTTTGCTTGTTAGCTTCGAGCTTGAGCGTGCGGTATTCTTCCACCTGCGCTGTAGACAAGTTGCCGGCCTCGCGCGCAATTTTGGCTTGTTCTTGCTCAAACTTGCGCTGCGCCTTCTCCACTTGACCTATATCGCGCTTGAGGGACTTGATCGCCGTCTCTTGTCTTTCTTGATCCGGCCGCACACTCGCCAGCCGTGCCGTCAGGGCCTTGATGGACTTTTTGGTGGACTTGATGCGTTCCTGAATGGCATCGACAGCTGGTTGCTTCTCTGTTTGTTCCTGCTGTCGACGCTTGACATGGCGCTGTTTCTTCTCAATCGAACGCAAAGCTTTGGCGCGGTCTTGTTCGGCAGCATGCTGCTGTTTTGCAAGTCTAGCGCACACTTTTTCCTGTTGCTTGTGTTCGGCTTGCTTTGCCTCGAGCTGCTCTGCGTTGCGGTCCATGTCCTCTTGCACGTGGAACAGACGCCAAAGAATCTGGACCAAGATGGCTTCATGTCGCTCGGCCACTTTCTGGTCATACGCAAGCGCCTCTTGCTCTTGCTCTTGAAATTGCCTCAACTCAGTCGCCATGCTGCGCTTCTGTGTGAAATTAAAGTTGTTGGCCTCGACCGCCTTTTCATGCTCAAGCTTGAGACGGTCATACTCTGTCTTGTACTCGGCCGATCCACTGATTTGTTCAATCAGCTTTGTCAAGTCCTTGGGCTGCTGCGAGGCAATCGTCTCGACATCCCCCTGAAAGACGAGAAAGTTGCGTGCCTTGATGAGGATGTTTTGCGCTTCGAGTTTGTGGTTGTACTGTTTTGCGCTACAGCTTGTGCCGTCAATCTTGTAGTCGCTTGAGCCGCTGGCGTTGATGATGCGCTTGAAACGCGTCTCGGCACCCGCTGCGTCTTCATAGACAGCCATGACCCAGGCTGTTGTGGGGTCATCGTCTGTTGAAGCGGCGCCGCGATAGATTAAGTCTTTGAGATGGCTTGAGCGCAGGTGACTTGACTTGATGCCGAGGACAAAGGAGATGGCATCCATGAGGTTCGACTTGCCTGCACCACTGGCTATTAGCATGATCCGATTCTATAGCTGACACGCTTACTTTGGTCCACAGATACTGGAGAAGCTGCGAAAGGGACCGATGATCTGGTGTCCCCTGTAGCTCTTGAAGTCGCATAGCTCTATCTGGACGAGCCTTCCCATTGCGCTCTCTTCAAAGGTAGCTCTTGTTCCTGTAGTATGGGTTGATGGACGCGTCTTGTCTCTTGCTCTTCTTGTTGCTCTCTTGACTGCAGAAACGCGAATTTAGAATCAAGACGACCTACTACCTAGAGACTCTTAGACTTGATCAAGAGGAGACAAGAGAGAGAAGATGTCCAAGGTCACGCAGTTCGATGACATCCATCTAGATCTAGGCGATAAGCCAGGCAAGCTCCGTCTAGCAGAATCAGGCCTCGGTTGGAAATCACCAGCGAGTGCGGCACCTTTTACGCTCCCCACGAGCGACATCAAGCAGGCGAGCTGGGTCAGGGCGAGTCGCGGGTACATGCTCAAGCTGGCCACACGCTCCGGCGATATGGTCACCCTCGACAACTTCCGCGAAGAGGACGCCGAGCAGCTCGCCTCGGCCATTCAGGAAAAATTCAAGCTCGAGCTCAATCGTAAAGAACACGCGCTGAAGGGCTGGAATTGGGGCAAGACGGAGATTGGTAACTCGGATCTCGCGTTTCAGGTGCATGGCAAGAATGCCTTTGATTTACCGCTCAAGCATATCGCCAATACCAACCTGACGGGGAAGGCGGAAGTCTCGATCGAGTTTGGATTACCAGGCGAGGGCGAGGAGAGCAACAAGGATGCCCGACGCGAGGCAAAGTTGGTGGATCAAATGGTCGAGATTCGATTCTACGTACCGGGACAAGCAGAAAAGGCCGACGACGCTGGCAGCAACGATGGCGAAGACGCAGCGGAAGAAGTTTCGGCGGCTCAAGTCTTTTACGATACCCTCAAGGACCGTGCCGATGTCGGCGAATCCGCCGGTGATGCCATTGCTTCCTTTTCCGATGTCGTCTGTATCGTTCCACGCGGACGCTACGAGATTGACATGTACGCCTCGTCCTTGCGGTTGCGCGGCAAGACGTACGACTACAAGGTCCAGTACAGCGCCATTGTCAACTTTTTCTTGCTGCCAAAGAATGATGATGCCAATGTACTCTTCATCGTGGGTCTCGACCCACCTTTGCGACAAGGACAGACGCGCTATCCGTTCCTCGTGCTGCAGTTCGCGCGTGAGGAAGAGATGGAGGTCGAGCTCAACCTCGACGACGCCGAGTATGAGGAGAAGTACAAGGACAAGCTCAAAAAGGCCTACGATCAACCGACGCACCTGGTTGTCTCACAAATTTTCAAAGGACTCGTCGGGAAACGCGTCACGACACCGTCGAGCTTCAAATCGCATCATGGTCTCGCTTGCATCAAGTGCAACCACCGCGCCAACGAAGGTGCACTCTATCTGCTCGAAAAATGTGTCCTCTTCGTTACCAAGCCCACCCTCTTTGTTCCCTTTTCAGACGTCCGCTCTGTCGTTCTCTCACGTGTTGGCGGCAGCATGAATACAGCCAAGACGTTTGATATCACCTTTACAAGCCGGACAGGTCAGCCGGATCAACAATTCACAAGCATCAACCGTGAAGAACAGGCACCGCTTGAAGAGTTCCTGACTAGCAAAGGATTGCGTGTCAAGAATGATCTCCAGGACGATTCAGCAGCGTTGCTCTCGGCAGCCTTGGCAGAAGAGGCTGATATGGACGATGATGATGTGCCAGCCATTGGCGGCGATGGCGGCGAGGATGATGAGTCGCCTGACGAGGACTTTGAGATGGATTCGAATGAGAGTGATATTGCAGAAGAGTTTGACTCGGACGTTCAGGCTGATAGTGGCGAGGATGAGGATGCAGAGGCTGAAGCCAAGCCGCAAAAGAAGAAGCGGAAGACGGAGGACTAGGTCAAAGTTGCTTGTCTATAGGCCGTGTATATGCATTGCTACTAACAAAGATACTTTGCATGGAACCGAACATGCTCCGGTGCAAAGGAGGCAATGATGCTCGGGTATGAGTGATCATAGTCCTCTTGCAATCGCACCTCGAGGCCTTCTTGGCCAGCGTCTTGGGCTGCTTTAAGCAAATGTTCAGGCAAGAGTTGTCCTTGCTTGTAAAACTGATCGCCCGTACCACTGTCGACCAGTCCATGGACCTTGCCGTCGAAGCTCTTGAGCAGTTCTGTTGCATCATGCTTGGCCCAGTCAGCCTTGTTGTCCTCGCCGAGGTAGCCCTTGAAGGCCTTTTTACCCCAATCGCATTGCGTCGGGTTGCAGATGGGTGCAAAAGCCGAGACTGACTTGTAGAGGTCAGGGTGCTTCAGGTAGAGTGTCAATGCACCGTGTCCACCCATCGAATCTTTCGTTAGCATGCATGTTTTCGTAAGACGAAAGCGCCTACGGCCAAAGATGGATGTCCTGCTCGCATCGAGTGGATACTCCTGGTTGAGCAATTCGGGCAACTCTTGCGTGATGTATGTTTCCATGCGGTAGTAGCCCTTGTAGCCTGACGTCTGCGCATCGACATAGAAGCCTGCACCGGTGCCAAAGTCCCAGCTCTCGTCTTCGCCTTCGATACCGGCACCGCGCGGGGATGTATCGGGGAAGATGATGGCAATCGTGTTCTCAGCCGCTGTGCCAAGGATATTCCCCTTTTCGAGTCCTGCTCTGTCAGCTTCCTGCTTCAATCTACTTGTATGCCCAAGAAGCCGTACCATTATCTCCTGTACAAGTCAAGCCGCCAAGATAGTAAAGCACCGGCAACTTGACTGACTTGTCCTTTTGTGCTGGCAAAAACACATTGAGCTGGGCTTCGAGGCCTCCGAGTGCCTTGGACTTGTGCTTGAGCTTGTAGATGAAGCCTCCAAAGGCCTTGATTGTGCTTGCCGCTTCGAATGCACCCATCGCTTGCTCTTGATGTTGATATCGATAGAAGACCAAGAGACTGGCAAGAGTAAGCCCTGTTGCTCTGCTGCTGTCGGCCCCACAAAATTCGCCACCTTCAACGACCACCACGACGAGCACTTGGCAATTGCAAGACTATCAATCGCAAAGAACTCGGACCTATCTAGAGAGAATAACGAGGGCAGAGCAACCTGCTATAGCTACGAGTATGCGCCCTACAATGACCGGCCCGAATGAAATGCTACGTGAACAAATGCAGCAATCACAACGCCATACCCAAAGCCTGCCGAATGCGCTCTCATTCCCAGCGAGTACCAACACGCTTGCGCCTTCCGCCAGAGCGCGCTCAGATGAGGAGGAGTTACCGGGCTATACGGCGCGTGGCAACGAAGCGACACAGTACCAATTCTATCGCGAGGATTTTGCGACCTATAATCTGAGCTGTCTGCATGACCCGCAACGATCGCATCTCGTACAGCTCCTCGAGGGAGGCGATCCAGCAAGCCCTGCGCCAAAGAGACGGTTGCAATTTAGAAAGACAGACATCAACAAGGAGCGACTCAACTCACGCACGATTCGTGTCTGCCGACGTCAGGAATTGGCCTATAGCGCTCAAGTCGCCACGGAAACCGAGCTGGCAGCTGCAGCGCGACGGTGTGCCGATATCCGGCCAACTTACAAAAAAGCACTGAATATGCGTCAACAAGATCCGTATATACCGCTTGAGACTGCGCATGGCTTGATCCCCTTACACCTCTATCGTGGCGACTATTATCATTTCAACGTGCCCTTGGAAGCGCATCCCGACCCCAACAACAAGCCCAAGAAACGAGAAGACATGGCAAGCATCAAGCTCGAATGGCGCATTCAATGGACCTTTCACAGCAACAAGCATGACTACAAGTTACGGCGTGTGTTTAAAGGCATGAAGCTCGGCATCTTGGGTGGACCCACGACACAGGTGATTAGCTGGTTCTTGCCAACCATGGCGGAAGCAGACGATCAGGCCTTGGCCGAAGCGCCAACCAATGTCCAAACAGCCATGCGCTCTGCACAGCAGCAGACACCGCGACTGGAGCGCCAGACCACGCGTGGCAGTACCGCCTCGGACGCGTCTCTGCCGCTCGAGCAAGATCTCAACAAGCCAGCGACGCTCGGCAATTTGATTCTGACAGATGCTGTGCTGGATGCCGGCATCGTGCCTGGATGGCAGGCGCCTGGGTCGAGTGAGCCGGCAGATCGACTCGTTGAATTGATTCGCGAGATGGCCCTGACGTCGTTTCTTGCGCTCTTCTTTCGCGTCGTGTTGGCCGATACGATGCATGAAAAAGTGGCCAAATATACGATGGATGGCGCGAGTCTGGGTCGAGGTATGATGTGCTAGCTTGGATAGTCTACACAGCTGAGTAGTCCTGACAGAGCTCGCAAAGTCTCTTGTAATCCGAATCTCAACAAGAGCCGAGCTGTATGTCCTAGTTAGTTTTCTCATTCTCTATGACAGGCTGCGTCGCGTAAATATCCATCGTGTATGCAACCTCCCGAGCTGAAGTCGCACCGAGTAGCTCAATCTTGAGCTCATAGGACTCGCCGGCCGGAAGCACGCCCAGTTTCACCGGTTCCAGCGCCAAGCTTGATTCGCCCTCTACATCTGCCACCAGGGTGCCGCGCTTCAGAAGCGTCACTCGAACACGCTGACGAGGCGGCACAGTATGCAAGTAGATGGATGCCGTATTATGTGCTGGAGATGTGAGATAGACAACCCTTGTTCGACAGGCGATGAAGAGACTGTTCGATAGAGACAGATGCGACCGACCATGACCTAGCGGTGCAATCGCTTGCCAGATTGGTACGCGTTCGTGGTGCTTCCAGGTGTCGGCATCCACAGGCTTACAAAGTACCGTCAAGCGAAAGTCAGCAAAGGTAGCAGGCTGCCACGTTGAACACACGAGTGCATAGCGGCCTGGCTGTAGCGCTTGAACTTGGATTGCCGTGCTCGTTCGCTCATAGGCCTTGCCGCTCGCGATATGATCTTTGCCACGCGGATTGACCACCCTCGAGACGCCAGCAGGCAAATGAACCAGATCGATTTGAACGCTGGCTGGCGAGTTTGCTTCGAGCGTGCACACGAGCTGACTCGGCTCAGACAAGTCGACCGTGAATTGTGGATTTTTGAGGTACCTTGCGTGATTGGCATTGCCACCTGCCGTAGCGTTGATCCAGCTTCCCTCAAAAACATGCAAGTCTTCTGTACGCAAATGCTGGTCACGGACGTCCTTGAGTTGAATTGTGGCTTCTTGCTCGTTATGATGGACCGCGACTGTATAGGCCATCGCTTCTGCAGCATAGGTTTGTAAGAGCACGACTGTATATTGCGCCTTTGCTGGCAAGGAGCAGCGCAAGGTGACGTCAGCAGACGTGCTGTAGTCTGTGGTGATGCGTGCATTCCGATCAAGCATTTGGCGAATGCCTCCGTTCTTGAAGATGGCAAGACCACTATGCGGTTGACTAGCAGCAGTATGCCTCGACAAGACAAGAAGAAGATCCACGGGCTTGTCTGAAGCATTCTCGAGCATCATTTGCGGACAGTGATAGAGACAGATGGGACTGGGTGTCTCGTAGTCCTGACGTCGCCGAAAATGTCGCAATTCTCTAAAGCGCCACAGCCGCGGATCCCAGTTCAGGTACAACGCATTGTAGATCAAAGCAATCTTGTCAAAGGAGATCTCTTGAACACTTTGACCGTGACAGTGTTCTGCGCCCCAGGGGTCTTGAATTGAAACTGTCCGCACGCCATTCGCGACTTGAACGCCAGTCACTGCATAACTGTGGCTCGGCACGACATGGCCATTTTCCTGTGCCGACTCGTCTCGACGGCAACTGCCAGTTGTAATGAGCACATGTCCTTGCTTCCACGCGACCTCCAACTGTGTCCACAGGGCATCCAGATCAACACCTGCAGCACGCAAGTGAACTTCTTCAGGCAACCATCCCGTCAGGAGATACAAATCACTTGCGCTGTTTGATCCCGCAAAATCAGCTCCTTTGATGTTATAGTACATCTTCTCGAGGAGAGCTGGCCAGACGACCTCTTTATAGGATTCCGAAAAGACGAGGACTTCATCAACCTTTCCAGATCTTGGCACTGGTAAGCGATCGTCAATGACGACTTGGCGATCACCGCCATTCAGCCAGACCTTGGCCATGTATTTGCCCATGCTCGAGACGATACAAGATCCCTGCGCATTGCGTGGATAAAGACTGCTTGTCAGGAGCTGAGTGCGGAATCGATTTGACCATTGATCTGCCACAATGAGTGCACAGACAAAAGAGCAGTCATTGAGCACTTTCTGATTCAGCGTCGGGTAAAGGCAACGGTCGGTACTGTCCAGGAGAGGTTGCGCAAAGAGCTCTGGTAGGCGCACTTGGCGTATGTCTGCTTTGGCCAATACTTTTGGAGCCCATGCCACAGGAGTCTCAAATGGCGCGTCGCATTGCAGCGCTTGATCGACCTTGGCCTCATTCCAGATAGGGCAGATTGTGTCTCGCAGCTTTGAGGCTTGGAGCAAAAGGACTTGTTCCTTCTTTGTAACTGCGCGTGAAGTCAGGAAGCGATGTGCAAAGTACTGCATAGGCGGCCGCACATAGCTCCCTGTGCCTGTTCGGGCAGGCTCTTCACCCAAGCGCACAAGACCTCGTCGCGTCGTCCGCCTACGCTGACGCTCTTTAATACGCTCTGCCTCTTCTGCCGTCTCATCAAACAGCTCTCGCAAGTATCGCTTCAGTTCTAGGTCGCCTTTTGCTTCTTTGATGGCCTTGACGTAGAGCTCCGAAGCCAAGATGAGTTCGCGAAGGGCTTGTTCGAGGTCGCCGTCAAGAGATGCGAGAGAGGCATTCTTCGAGTGGACTTTGGCCTGCTCGATCGCGCTGACAGGCATGCATTGACTGAGGCTCTGCTACAGGATATGATTGTATATTTGTACTTTGTTTGGTCAGAAGTCTAGAAACACGTAGAGCTTGAAGGTTGATTGAGGTGCTGCCATCAAGTCGTCTTTCATCACCCACCACACTCGTAATTAAGGATTGCTCGATTGAAGAAGCATGCTCTGCCGCAGCTGCCGAGTCAGACAAGCCTTACCCCTACAAGCACACGCGCAACGCAGATGGGCCTCGCAAACACACTACGAGATCCTCTCCCTGCCACGCTCTTCCACAGCCAAGCAAATCAAAGCGCGCTTCTACGAACTGTCGAAAAAACACCATCCAGACGTGGCCCCAGACTCGGCAAAGCTCTTCACAGAGATCAACACGGCCTATGGCGTGCTGAAAGAAGAACGCAGCCGTCGTGATTATGATCGGACTTTACCCGCAGAACGTGGGCCATTGGGACAGACCGTCTCTGGATTCCGCATGGGCAGCGGCTTGAGTCGGCGTCGGACGCGACCGATGGGGACGCCGCCTTCGTCCCCTTTTGCAAGTCCCTCAGAGTCACCATACGACACGTCTGGACGGCCCGCTGGCTTTGGCTTCGGCACGCGCGTGCGCTCCGATGAGCAAGTGCGCAATCCCTATTTCACCTATGAAGCGCATCAACAGCGGCATTCCGCCTTTGATGATCGCACGCGGGTTCGGCATGAGGAGAATGCTGCACGGCGACAAGCCGAGGCGCAAGACAACTTTACGGCGCGGTTCTTTGGGATTAGCGCTGTTGTCTTGTTTATCATGCTTGCAACAGGGGGGATCAGTCAGGTGAGAGCAGAGGTGTTGGCAGACTACAAGCGTGCTGAAGGGGATCGCAGTCAGCTCGTCAGGGAGGTGCACATGCGTGATGCGTTGAGCAGTCAGGACAGGGCCAAGCACGGTCGCTATCAGGTCGACTTTTTCAAGAAGGATTAGATGGCAAAAGGTTGACCTGAGGCTCTTGCCAGACTTGCTTTACCCTCTCTACATGTCTTGTCCATACCTAGGCACCTACCTAGGTAGTCGATGACCTCTTTTTTTTTTTAATTTCAAACATAGTCTATACGAAGACACCTGGACTAGCCCAGGCGACAGGTAAGCTATGGGAAAAGGATGGAATACATTACGTAGATTAGGCGACAGCAGTGCATGCGCCATAGTACTGTGGGACTCCCTATTGCGGCTTCTCCATCTGAATGTTTGATCACGCGCGACGCGCTTCCGAGACGTCAAGCATCTCTAGGTAAGCAGCTCATCTCGACTTGCCGCATCCAAAGATCTTTACTGGACATCAGAGAAGCGCATCTATAGAGTCTCGATGAACGACTACGAGGCAGAGCGTCTCGCGAATATCGCCAAGAATGAAGCCTTACTCAAAGAAATCGGCCTGACAGGTGTCAAAGCACCCTCGGTCGCGTCAAGCGCCGGAAGCCTCAAGCGCAAAAAGGCGGCCGCAAAGTCAAGACGTGCTACAGCTGCCGAGACAGACGCTGCGCCACGTCGAACGAGTTCACGTCTTTCGGGTATCCCTGCGGAGTCCGAAGTCGCTCGCAACGCCTATGAGAAAGCCGAAGAGGAACGTCGCGAGACGGAGCGTCAGAAACGCGTGCGTGTCTCTGGACCGATCGAGCTTGAAAATGTGATTGAGAATGGCGGTACGTGGGAGGAGGCCAAGACGATTTTGGCACAGGCCTCGCTGGACAGTAAACGCGAGGCGCGCGACTTTAAAACCTCCGACAAGGGTCTGAATAAGCTGCGCAAGGAATTGAATGGCCTGTCTCTATTGACACGGTGGGATCCGAATGACATCAAGATTACACCAGAGCGTGTCTATTCAATTGGCATGCACCCGGGATCCAGCAAGAAGCTAGCGATTGCTGGCGACAAGCGTGGTCATCTAGGAATCTGGGACATTGACAACTGTGTTCAAGAAGAGGCGAAGCCCATGAAGATTGACGGACGCACGCGCATCACTGTCCGTTCAGGGGAGGACCCAAATGATTTCATCCCAATGGCAGATCCCGAAGAGTCACCCATGATCCATCACTTTAAGTTGCATGCAGGCACCATTACCGCCTTTACCTTTGATCCCCTGGATGGCCAAAAACTCTACAGTGCTTCCTACGACGGCTCAATCCGATGCTTGGACATGGCCACAGGGGTCGCCACGGAAGCTTACGCGCCACTCGAAGACCGTGCCTTGACCTCGCTCGAGATTCAACAAGATGCCAAAGTCCTGCTCTTCTCAACAAACGACGGTCAAGTCGGCCGCCGTGATTTACGCATGAAGGATGCCGAACTCTTTCAATTGCACGATCGCAAAATCGGCGGCGTGGGCATGCATCCGCTCCAGCCGCATCTCATCTGTACCGCCTCGCTCGATCGTTCTATGAAGGTTTGGGATTTGCGCAGCGTCACCAAGAGCCGTAAAGCTTCCACAGATCCGAGTCTGGTGGCCAACTATGATTGTCGACTCAGTGTCTCGTCTGCCTTTTTCAACCGCCAAGGCACCATTCTCGCAACAGCCTATGATGACACCGTCAAGCTGTTTGATATGGCTTCCCTCGCTGCTGCTGCGAAACCGCCTGCCGCCTCTGCAGAACCGGAACAAGTCGAACCTGACACCTCGCTCAAGCACAATAACCAAACAGGACGCTGGCTGACGGTTTTCAAGGCGCAATGGCAGGCCGACCCGCTTGATGGGCACAGTAAATTTGTGATTGGCAATATGCAACGACGTATCGATATTTGCAATAGCAAGGGAGAGATGCTGGCTTCGTTGGAGGACGAACGCATCACGGCGGTGCCGGCGGTCGTCAAGATGCACGATTCACAAAATTGGGTGCTTGCAGGCAATGCCTCTGGCAAAGCGCTCTTTTTCGAATGACCTGCGACGGTGACTCGGAAAGATTGAAGCTTTAGATGCTATAATCTGGAAACGCCTCTGCCGTGATGCGATTCTCCTCGCCGTGTCCTTGAATGGTCTCCTTGTCGACATCACGCTTGAGTGGTATCCGCATATCAAACGCATCTTCATCCGGTCCCTTGCTACTGCTATAGTAGTCCACGACGCGTCGATAGACCACATAGCCAAACGAGCGATACATCTCAATCGCCAACGCATTACTCGAGCGGACAAACAAGTCAACGAAATACGCTTCTTGTGCCTCGCTCGCCGTCTCGAGCAGACGCATCATCTTGCGAGCGAGACCGAGACGGCGGTAGGGCGGTGCCACTGTCACAGCGGTGACGTGACCGTGCCAGTCTTTTGAGCGGCCTTCTGTCTTGCCCATGACTAGATTGTCATCAGCTGTTCATGTCGAGTCAACGATGAAAGAAACTTACTGTAGCCCATGACTTTGTCATCTGGCGAGAGAATGGTTGAAAAGAGACTCGGCCAGCGCGCTAGATATGAAAGATAGAAGGAAATGTTGTACTACACAAGTCAGTAGGCGTTCAAAAGCTTCACGTAGGCTGCACCGTCTCTGTCAGGACGTCAAGATTGCTAGCAGCAGGTTAGTACAGAGCTTGAGCTTGAGCTTGTCTAAGTAGAGATAGAAGAGCATACACACTGTTGAACTCGAATAGATCTGAAGCACGGAAACGCCTGGTCGAGGACATGTCTAGCTCTATACCAGGAGTACTTGAGCTTGAACAAAGAGCTTACCAAGGTAAGGAAGTGAGTAGGTCGGTATGCTGCTTTGGTTGATTCTTCCATCTGAGCCAGCCATGACGTTCAAGACGACAAACACGCACGCGAACGCTAGCAAGGAAAGAGACGCGACGAACATCCAATATGCAATAGCCTTGCCGCCCTTGAACAGCTCCAGCTCATGCATCAATGACCAGTCTTCAAGACGAGCTTGCAGCACTCAATCATGAATTCGATGCCGACGATGCTGCATCACTCTATACCGTCTGTTCGGACACGCAAGAGCAGCTTCTCTCTTCACCCCAGCGCGTCGCATGCTTCAGCAATTCTACGCATTCCCTTACATCAGACATGGCGCATCTCTCTGATGTAAATCTCATGACGGCGCAGAAAACAGATATGCGTCCACCTTTGCAACCAAACGTCTTGCGCTTGCGAACCTCCCTTGACACGCTCAGACACCCTGTCAGCCATGGCAAGCGCGACACGCATAGTCCCAACACCTTACGCAAACTGCTAGCTGAACCAAGCGACTATGATGGTGCAGGCTATGGGGATCCACAGGATGATTCAGAGCCAGAAGCGTCGTATCCGGGTTTGGACGAAGCCATGGCGGCGCTTCAGGGGTTTTGCACATCAGACCAGCAACCAGACTATCGAAATACAGGACATGACAGGGAAGAAGAGATCGAGGCGATCGGCGGCTTTGCAGAGCGTTTGGGCACCTTGCGATCACAATCCGCAATCGAGCAGGCAGCCTCGCGGTGTATTGCGGCGCATGAGACGTTAGCGGCCGCCATGCCACGCACACGCACCCTCTTGCGTGACTTAAGCGCCGGGGTCCCAGCAGGGTACTTGTCCGTCGGAGCGCATGCCATGGCGTTGACTGAGCAAGATGCACAAGAACGCGGCGAGCTACGTGACGCACTCTGCGCGCTTTCAGAGACGGTGCGCGCGTTTCATGTCCCTGAGCGGCCGGAGACTGGTTCAAGCGCGTTGTCAAGACATGAGCATGGTGGCGTCTTGACCGATGACGATGCAGTTACGCAGCTTGGTCGTCTGCATACCGAGACGAGCACTTTGTTGCGCGACCTCGCAAGTCTCAGCGATGCCCTCAGCATGCTCCGTCAAACGTCTTTGCATGCCTCTCGCAAACTCCGTGCTGTCCGTGAGCAAGTGGCGCAGATTCAGCAAGAGGCCAGGTATGCAGAGCAATGTCGCTTCTTGCTCCAACATGGCGTTTTGCATCAGGGCATGGCGACACGCATCGTGGCGAGACAGTGTCGCGAGATTTGTGGTGGGTTCGAAGGGACACTGGCGGTCTGGCGGGGACGGCTTGCTGGCACGGTTTGAGGATGGCATAGGAACGCTTCATATGAGAATGCTACGATTGAATGAGATCACGAACAAGGGAGCTCATCCGGTGAATGGGTCAAGGCTTGGCAAGGAGGAGGATCGCGAGGGGAATGTGCGAGAGAGACTGAATTGTTCAGCGTAGCTGCCCGATGATGAGAAGCACCGCGCAACATTGTTCTCAGTTGCTTCCAAGTAACAAGGCACTTCTGCGTTGCCGCAAAAGAACCTCGATGGCATGGATTGAATCTTGCACAAGTAAATTCCTTAGGTCGCACAGCTGTAGAGTAATTCAGCAGGCGCCTTACACAATCGTGCTTTTGTCTTTGCCCTCAGTCCTCGGTCGTCAATGAAGCATTCAATACAGTGTCATAGTCATGCAAGGGTCGAAGAATAAGTCGGAAGATAGCGTGTTGTACGTACTATAGTCCAAGAGAGGTCATGCAATGAAAAGGTTGCTTGAAAGTGAGTGTCCCTGTCGCGAATGAAGGGAAGCTTCTTGTCGAGGTGTCCTTTAAGGTTGAGTGGTCGCTTCTCTAGTTTGCTGCTTCAGCCCGAGCAGCGCGGAGTGCCTTCTGGGTACCGTCTATATCGCTGTTAGCGCCTTTGAACCCGCTTAGGAGAAGCTTCCGCTCGAACACTTCTTTCCATAGAAAAAGCAAACGCCCGAGCAGACCATCCTATAGAATATCCTTACGCTGTGCGTACTTGAGGTTGCGACGGAACTTGGGGTCGACACCCTTCATGGACGGGTACTTGTTGGTGCTCGGCCGCTTGATACCGTTCCTGTGGGCCTTCTTGTTTTGGTTGTGGTTGGTGTGGTTCTTTGACTTGGCCTATAAGAGAAGAAGAAGCGGTTAGCATCGATCTTGTGTTGCTAGCATGTCGCGTACCATGGCTGTATGAGTATGTGCTTTCCAAGGTTGGCTACAGATGCTCTTGAGTGTTCCTTGTGCTTGTGCTCGGTCGTCGCCCGCAGTTTCAGCAAACACACGTGACTTTCCGCTCACTGCGCGCGCTTCCTTCTTTCTTTTTGATTTCTTTATTTGAATGCGCGTGACTGCTAAACGAGCGACACCACCTCTGGTTGAGCTGGGTCACTGAGGGACAGCTGCAGCGTCGTGCTGAATTGAAAGCTAGCCGACTACAGACTAGGCTCAAGATCACTTGGATGTCTGTATGACTGTGCTTTGGCAATCTCAAGCCAAATCCTCTTGCTATAGCTATAGACATTGTTTGCTCGGCTGCTTCAGGTCCGACCCTTCTGAGATCTCGAGATGGCAAGTATCTCGCTAGACGAATCTCTCAAGGAGCTTTCGATCGACAAGAAGCTCGCAGGAACGCTTGAAATTATTCCCTATGTCGACGAAACACAGCTCGGCACCATCATCGCCCTGATTGCAGATGAACTCTCTGAGCCCTATAGCATCTATGTCTACCGCTACTTTATCCATCAATGGCCCGAACTCTGCTTCCTCGCACTCGTCGACGGCGAACCTGTCGGGACCATCGTCTGCAAACTTGAAGACCATCGCGGCACGATGCGCGGCTATATCGCCATGCTCGCCGTCAAGGCTGAACACCGCGGTCGCAAAATTGCCACAAAACTTGTGCAAAGGGCCCTGGCCAAGATGGCCGACAGGGAAGCCGATGAGGTGTGTCTCGAGACGGAAGTCACCAATCCAGCCAGCATGCGTCTGTATGAGAATCTCGGATTCTTGCGCATCAAGCGGTTGCATCGGTACTATCTCAACGCAAACGATGCTTTCCGCTACAAACTGCCCTTGCGCTCATCGCTTCACCAGAACTGAAATACTGATACATGTATGTTAGACGCTACCGCTATTGCGCTTCTACAGCATACGCATACCCATCGCCCATCAACTTGAGCACCGTCTCGGATTTGGCCTGCGGTGGCAAACAACCGAGCGCAAAGACGACATCGTCAAATTGCCGTTGATTAGCGCAATGTACCAGTCGCGAAGCAAGCTTGTCTGCCAATTGCTTCGCATACTTGTCCTTTTCAATAAAGGTCATCAAGAACTTGATGATCTTTCTGAAGACTTGCTCGTCCATGGGTTCTTGGCCACTTGAAAGCAACGAAAAGATGTCGGTAAAGCCATTGTAGATGGCATTGTCCTTGGTCGCCAGCTCGGTGAAGAACATGCGTGCCAAGTCGGTAATGCGACGATCGTCATCTTCAAGGCATTTCGCCATCTCGCCCAACTGGCCCTTCACCTTGACTTGCCCCGCCAACACCAAAAAGGTCAACGTCATGAGACAGGTCTTCTTGACGGTCGGGTCCTCGTCGCGCAGCCGTTTGTAGAGATGGTCAGAACAGCTGTCCAGGATATGGTTGAAGCAGACCGTCATGTCGCCCATAGCAATCACGAGATTACTTCTTGTCGTGGCACTCGCCGATTTATCCAAAATGAGCAACAAAAGCGCCAAGTTTTCCTCGCAATAGGCTCCAGAGACACACATGAATTTGGCAAGCGTCATGGTCGCTGCCGTTTGCAAAGTCGGACAGCTGTAGACGGTGTTGTTGCGACACACTTCCGTGACGAGCGGTCCAAACCGTGCGAGCAGCGATTGCTTGCCATAGAGTAGTTCACGTTCGCGAATGTGCGACATGGCGTCGGCGAATTCGTCCTCCGTGGTGCCATTGACAAGGTCGAGATCGTCCTTTTCGGCCGTCTTGGGTCGCCCACTCGCCGTTGCTGGTCTCGTTCGATCCGCCTCTGCCTTGCGCCGCTTGAATTCAGCCTCGCAGGTTTCAATGTAGACGATTTGCTTGATGCTGACATGGCCAACAACAAAGAGCAAGTCTGCCAATCGCCGTGATGAGCCAGCTTGCTTTTCGTCAGGGGTCTCCTCAGCCTTCGGACACGCCTCCGCATCGACCGCTTCCTCGTCTGCTCCTTCAATGGGCGACGCACTACGTGATCGCGGCGGTGTCGGTGGCTGTTGTCGTGCAAACAGCCCCCGGGTCAATTGCTTAATCACCTGCGAGCAAATCTCATCCGGATGTTCAGCGAGTGCGTAGATGGCATTGAGCGCCTGTTCCGCAACGCCAAACCACTCTTTACTCGCCGCCGGCCGTGTCACGACTTCAACGAGCTTGGCAAAGACGCCATGCGAGTTGGGGAGCTTTTCGGCTTGTTTCCGCAATTCGCCCTTTTGTGCCTTTTCACCGGCTCCCAAACGTTGCAAGGCGATGCAGGAATACCGCATGAGACCAAGATCGCTTTGCCCGACGGGACCAAAGGCAATCTGAAGGAGCTGATCCAGTCCATTGACGATGATTTCACGATTGGCAAGGGCGAGCATGCCAAGAACGATGATGGCACCACGACGTTGGTTCTTGGACACTTCGCGACGTTGGACGCTGTAGACTTGCCAGAGCTTGTTGACCACCTCGTCATTCACCTTGCCGTCCTTCATCATGATTTTCAACAGCTGCTCGAGCGAGGTCAGCTCGGCCAAGGTGGCGCCATATGTGAGCGAGCACATGTTTTTCGCAACGAAATTGGCTTGGTCATTGGCAGAGAGCTGATCAGGCGCTTCAAAGAAAAGCTTGTGGTAGCAGTCGAGTAAATGAATCGTGACACCTTTGCCTTCATCGCTTGTGGCTTTCGTCCAGATGAGATGCAGCATCCGTCGGATACCTTCCTTGGCCGTTTCGAGCTTGTACGCATCCGCCATGACGAAGAAATCCATCGCCTCAATCACTTCAGTCTTCGTCTTGGAAGCCAGAAGCTGTGTGATAGATTGCGAGGCGACCGTCAGTGTCTCGACAAAGCGCGTCGCTTCGCCATAGTAGCGCTTCGTCATTTGAAGCTTCATGATGTTTTCTTGCCGGACATGCTCCTCTGCCGCCTTAGCCTCGGCAGCGGCCGTGTCTTTCGCTGAGCGGGCCTTTTCAGGTGAGTCGGGCCCTTCAAGCAAATCCTCATCTGGCTCGGCAGCAGAGGGGTCCTCGGGCTGTAAAAGATCCAGCTCAGCTTGCGCATTCGCAACGCGAGCCCGCCACTCGGACAGAGCAAGATGCGGTCCATGAAGCATGTCAAAGGGATGGGTCTGGACAAGTCTTGTGAGGAGCTTGATGGCATTGCGTCGTACATTGGAAGACTTGTCTTCGAGCGCCTGCGTTGCGAGCGCAGCCACCACCTGCCGACGTTTCGGAAACTTATTCTTAAGATCGCATATTTTGACATAGGTCTGCAGCACGCGGGAGCGACAGTACGGGTTGCTGTCGAGGAAGCGCTCCTCGAGCAAATCAAAAAAGCTCGCAATCTGGGCCTTGTGGTTATCACCCGTTTCGTCGGCCTCCTGCTCCGAGAGACTTGCAATCAGGTTGCCACACAGCTCGATAATGGCCGAGCGGAGATTGTAGCTTTCGCAATCGAGAAATTTGGCGAGCAAGCCAACTTGTTTAAGCACTGCTGCCGGCATCAACTCACTGAGCCTAACGAGAAAGACGCTGACGAATTTCGGACCCTTGTTGTCATTGGCGTTAAAATCCTTGTTGCTGAGCTCGCGCAGTACTTCATCCGTCAGCTGAGGAAAGTCGTATTGATCATTGACCACGAGTAGCAACTCGGCCATTGGTTCAGATAAATGCTCAAAGTACTGCAAATCTTGCACAACGGTTGTCTGGGCGCCAAACGCATGGCCGTGGTGTTTGACAGCGACGCCGATGATTTTGTAGAATCTCATCTTGATATCTTGAATCTTCATGAGTGCCTCGCTCTCGGCAACAAGATATGCCGGTTTCGTCATGAGGCTGATAAAGGCATCGCGCTCTGAAGTGGTCGGCCACATCTTGGCTGCCCGCAAGCTCAGCACTCTGCTCATCGAGTCAAAGGCAGCTTTGAGGATGCCGACGATATCGACTGTTGCTGCCGTGCTCTGCTTCGGTTGTTTCTTGGCTTTGGCTTTGCCACTCGCAGTAACGGTGGCCTCGCTGTTGGCGCGCAAGGCCGAGTCTGTCTGCAGCTCGTTGATCATGACCATTTGCATGAAGCACAAGGCTTCGAGGATCGTCCGGGCAGGCGACTGAGGGTCCAGATCAGCAGATGCTTCCTGCGCCAGGACATCGGCCGTTGAGCGAATGGCACTCGCAACCAGATCAGTGAGCTTGTGAATTTCGGTGGCCGTCAGAGACGATAGACACGCGACAAAGTCTTCGAGCGCGTCATAAGTTGACTCTTGCAGTATTTGTTCAGGCGCGGTGGACAGAGTCTCGATGAGCGCGTTGAGCTGGTCGCGTCGATCCGCGGAATCGGATGTGGACAAGTCATTGTTTGGACAGAGCTTATTGAGCTCTGCATACTTATTGAGCGTGACCGAAAGAACAAAGTCAATCATATCGAAGCGTGTAGCAGCTCTGTAGCGTTCTTCAGCTTATGTTTCTTGCGCGATCCGTCTGTAGCTCGAGTGTTGTCTTGTTGTTGTTGTGAATTTGGCTTGAATCTCTTGTTTGAGTTGTTTGTTGACGCGCCGCAGGAATTCGCGTGACCGTGTCAAACTGCATCCACTGCACTCCTAGGCCTACAGCTAGACATCACAACAAAAGAATCAGCAGATGAAGAGCAGACAATGAGTGTGCCGAGTGTACTCGAGCAGGAGCTCACAGAGGCTGATGTACAGGACCTGTCCTTCATTTCAGACCAGTACGCCCTCGTCTCGCGCATCGGCGAAGGTACTTTTTCAACAGTCTACAAAGCAGAAGACCTGCATCAAGAAGCCTATCAGAACGACTGGATCCCGCATTTGGGTGGTGATCCGTCAAGCAACTACTTCGTCGCCATCAAACGCATTTACGTTACTGCATCGCCATCGCGCATCTACAATGAATTGGCTCTCTTGCAGGATCTCCGCCACTCGGAGCATGTCCTGCCCATCATCACCTCCTTCAGATTTGAAGATCAGGTGTTCATTGTATTGCCCTACTTTCAGCATGCCGATTTTCGATCGTACATGCGCGAGCTTAACTTGCTCGACATTCGCTTCTACATGCGGTCGCTGATGCGTTCCCTGGAGGATGTGCATGCCTTGGACATCATTCACCGCGACATCAAGCCATGCAATTTTCTGTACGACGTGCATCGCCGGACCGGACAGCTTGTCGATTTTGGATTGGCCGAGCGAGCTGGCTTGACGCGTTATACCTGCCAATGCCGTACACTGAGTTCGATGACCAAGGAGGAACGCAAAGAGATGGCCGAGGTCTCGCCCACCCATGCAAAGCTCAGTCGCGTCTACCTCAAAGAAGACCACCGTCCAGGTAAACGAGCGAACCGTGCCGGCACCCGCGGCTTCCGAGCCCCCGAGGTGCTGCTCAAATGTGACGACCAAGACACGCCGCTGGATATCTGGTCAGCAGGCGTCATGCTCTTGACACTCTTGTCGGGTCGTTTCCCCTTTTTCCACTCGGCGGATGACATTGACGCGCTCGTTGAATTGACGGCCCTCTTTGGCAAAAATCTCATGCGCCAAACGGCCCAGCTGCACAACCTGACGCTTGAAATATCCCTGCCAACGTTGCACGACCGTCCTATTTCCTTGGCGAGATTGGTTCACTGGTGTCAAACAGGCAAACGTGACCAGGAGTGGACACCAGATGAAGAGATCCTCGAGGCAATCGATTTCCTCGAGCTGTGCCTCGAATTGGATCCTTGGAAACGCATCACGGCTGCGGAAGCCCTGGAACACCCATTCCTGGCGGAGTGTGACGAGGATCTCGTGGATTTTGTGGCGATCGAGCTGAATGCCCGTGCAAGGGCGCTTGCAGGGTCGCCCTCCTCGCAGACAGAGTGCATGCACAGCGTCGACGAGAATCAAGCAACGGTGATTGAGTTGGTGCAGGAAGTCCGGCAAGACGACCCTGCCGCAGATCACCAGCAGGCTCCCGCGGCGCGATACAAGGCACGGGCAGGTGGACTCCAATCCCCTGCAAAGCTGCACGAGAGCTCACCGAAACCGCATTTGGAGCAAGAAGCCAAAAGCACGGATCATGGCACTATTAGCATTGACCGCGAGACGACCAAGACAGAGAATGTTGTTGCTGGCCGGGTGCTGCCCCGCACGCGACTGGAATTCCTCGAGACTGTCACGGCAGGCACGCAACGTCGACAGCATGAGGCGGGCATGTTGGACAATAGACCTGTCCTTGGTCCAATTGAGCTCAACAATTTGACAGCTGCTGGAGTGCCATCTCAGAAGCATGCGCGAGATGGGTCCTCGCCGGCGAAGGACGTTCAGCGTCCTGCCAAGCTGGTGCGCACGCGATCGGGCATTACAGAAGATCCGTTCGTCTCGAATGAGCAAGTCAAGCCCTTTGGTCTTTTTGGTTCATTTATGCAAGACAAGGCCGATCGCGAAACACGCTCGGCCTCTCTAGACCCTTTTGTACCTTGACGAAGATGACTTAGCATGTGCGATTGTTTCGTTGTAGCCAGAATTGATTGATTAAACAAGGAAGATGCTAAAAGTGCTACGCGCAGTTGCTAATTTGATTTTCATGAAAGGCTGATTCATTTAAAGTGGTAAGGGAAGCATGCCCAGGCGGCGCGATAGCCGTGCTCAAACTCCCAAGAGTAGTCTGAAACGCCACGCTTGCGGTCGTGCGCCCGCTGACGGAGCTTGACGAGACGTTCTTGGAAGGCGCAGACGAGGCCCTCGCCTTCGCTGGCAAACTGGAGACAGTCGGCGAAACCACGGTCCCAGCCGAGTTCATAGCGCCAGTGCTCGTATTGCTCTGGATCGCCGTGTTGGCTCCAAAATTCAACATGCTCGCGTGTCTTTTCAGACTTGAGCTTGTTGCGCTGCTGAACGGCGGCACAGATGGTGTTTGGCGCGTGAAGCTGAGGCGCCACGGGGCTCGGCAAAAGACCATTCTTGAGCACGTCCCGGAGATCCCAGGTGTTGGTGCCGTTGCGGACCTGGAATTTCCAGGTCCAGAAGAAGGCACCGGCGGAGTGATGGAGGAACTGTTGCAGCTGGGCGTTGCCAAAGGCACGGGCCCAGTGTGGACGCTCGTCCTTCTTGACCATGCGAAGCGAACTCTCGTCCATCGTGAGCGAGAACTCGCCAACGACAACCTGGCCATGTGCGGCAGCGCTGCACTGCTCGAGCTCGTTTGAATGCTGAATGCTTTCAATGATCTCTTGCGGTGACTTGGGCTTGCGGTTGTCGTCAAAGCAGTAGTACTTGTGGTGGTCGACAACACAAAAGAGGTCTGAGGGAAGCTGTCTCGCCCAGGTGGCCCACTCAAGTGGCTTCCAACAGTCGCCAATGTAGAGTGGAATCGAGTTGCCTTGGTTCTTGGCGTACGAGAGACATTCCATGTAGAAGGGCTTGAGCCAGTCAGACTTGCCCCAGGTGGGCTCATTCATAATCTCAATGCCCACCACGTTGGTGCGTGTCGCCAGCTCACGGATGAGAAACTTGATGCTCTCGAGTGCTTGACGGCGGGCGTTGACGTCGGTGAAGAGGCCAGCCTCGCCCGAGTCGGAGCCAGAGTGCGCATCAGCATTAGCGCCGCCAGGCAAACAGTGCATGTCGACGAGCACACCAATGTTGAGCTTGGAACAGCTCTGGATAAAAGAGAGGATGCGCGACCAGCAACCGGAGTAGACATCGCCGTAGCGCTCGAAGGCGGTTGATCGAAGAAACTCTGGTCGCGAGAGGGAGAACCAGCCGATGGGCAAGCGCACGGCATTGATTCCCGCCGCGCGCATCTCCTCGAGCTCAGTAGGCACATCCATAAAGGTGTCCCAGTGTTGCTCCCAACGTATCCGTGTCGCCTCGAAGCCATAACGCTTGACATGCGCCGAGACGGCGGCAAGCTCGCTGCGCTGGCCGGGTCCGGCACCTGGGCACGCGCCATAGAGTTCATCTGAGATCCAGCGCTCGCCAACAAACCACGCGCCGACGTTGACGCCGATGTGTTTGCGATACCGGAAAAGTTCTTGGCGAGTGAGATCGCCGCCGCTTCGGAGTCGACTCGGCACGTACTGCTCGTCTGCTGGTGTACCATCGAGCGAGATGTCTGACACAGAAGGCGAGACCGGCTCGGGAATAGTGATGCGACTGCCAGGGAGGACAAACTGTGGTCGCGAGCGCAGGGGCGGCGAGGGCGCTTTGGTTTGGTCACCGCCAAGCTTGTTGTAGATGGTCTTTAGTGCAAGTGCCATGGTAGAGAATGGTGAAGCAGTATGTGTACTCGCGTCAAGTAGCGGCGACTGGCGCTACTATTATACTGGGCCTGCGGATCGGGCTTTCGCATCATCAGCTTGTCGGACCTTGAGTCACCGACCTCGAGCGTGTTGTCGTGCGGTGCTGGCTCAGTCCACCTGTAAAGGTCTCACAATCTCGAGCCCAGGTGACACTCGAAGCGCGATCGTGGCGCCGTGAAATGGTACTATCCCTGGACCTGTTGCACCAGGGATAACACGGTGGCCAGTGTCAGACTAGGCCGGCCAGGTGAGCAAAGGCTCAGCGGGTGAAACACCAAGCTGTTTTACAACGTCACCGGGGCCCAATCCTGGCGCGTAAACGGAGATTTACATGGCCAAGCCGGAGTTTAATCGCGTGATAAATCCACGATGATCTGGGCGTGCTTGGCCCAGCTTGGGGGAGATGCTCGCGGGCAGTGAGACCATTCATCGAGGATGGCCAATAACAGTGGTCACTCTGTCGGCCTGGCTGGGTCCCGGTGAAGAGTCCGCTGGCTGGCTGTCTCAGTTCACGGAGGGCCCTGCTGGTGTGGGGCCACTGTGGGCCAAGTCGACAGATGAGACACAAGCCAGCCAGCATTCATTCTCGCCTGCGCGCGTGCAATCCTTCATTCATTTGCGATAAGCTTGTCAGTCGACTACGATCACAGGATTCACAGCACAGGCGACGACATGCTCTAGACTCTAGCTCGTGGTCTTGAAAGACTCGCTCGCTGCGCGTTAGGAGCTGCTGGAATCACCGGCTGACGACTGTCCAACTTAAATCTACATTTTGCGTGCCCTTTCCGCTCTATTGACTCAAAAGAGTCATATGGCGGGAGTGGCTGGCAAAATTTTGTCGTGACATCGCGCTGCCAAACCTTGGATACACCTATAGCTATGCTGCAGTGCCTAGTGAGATTCGACTTTGACAGCGCGGCATCATGGCGCTTGTATCCGAGTCAGTCCGACTCAGTACTTTAGGGCCGCGGTCGAGCAGATCCTTGCGATTGCTAGCGTAGGGCTCTTCACTGATCCGAACCTCGGCCCGGAGTCGGCTGCATCGCGATCGATGGTGATTTGGCAAGGAGTCAGCAAAGCGCCAAGTCATTGCATCATTCCATTTCGACAAGTGATTACAATGCAATAACATCGAGTGCTGTAGCCTGTAGAGGCACGATCGAGTCAGTATCTTTTCAGGCAAAGAGCACTTGCAACGGGCACAAAGCTTCCACGCAATTGCAAACCCGACCCTCGTGCGACGGTCCGCAGAAGAAGCCTGGCCGCAAATTTCGAAGTTTCCGTGTCCCCAGGATTTCTTGAAAGCCCGGATGCGAAACCACCTGGGTGACTGGGTTTTCCTGGGCACGCACGCGAGCTGCCGAAGTGAAGCTCTTCCCACGCACACTCACGCTAGGCAAGAACAAACCGTGGACGACAAATTGACCTGAGCTCAAGATCCAGCCTTCCTATCGGTTATCTGCTCTGACACCTCGTGCCTGCCTGGTCCTGACAAGTACAACACCATGACACCATGAGCCCATGACACTAGTAAAGACTAGTGACTAGTGACTGGTCTCTCGCCGCACCCGGCCAACTGGCAACGTGCCACCGCTGCTGGTAGCCACCTGGTCTGGCATGGTTCTTGGCTCACCACCGGGTCTTGTCATCGTCTGGTCGCCAACCGGGGCGGTCTCGCTTCCCATATAAAGGAAAGTACGCTTTCGATGCCTGCCACTTCAGGCTTTAGCGACCTGTACAACCACTTTGCCCGATTGGCCGCTCATGATCAAAAGCTCATGATGCCTGCACGACTTGGAAGTTGTAGCTCGTGGCTCACCAGTCGACCTCGCTCCCGAGTTGGTCCATGAATAATTGCAATGGCAACCTCGCCGAGCATCCTTGCCTGCGTTGAGACTCGTGTATTGGCTGTGCAGTGAGCAGCGTCTAGTTGCTCCCTCGTGACTCGCGCGTCGCGTCGCAGACCCGCAGCGCGTTGAGGTGCAACATTGCCAATATAGAGCACACGTAAGATGAGATCTAGATGATCATCATCTCTTGCGTCGGGCATCCAGCGCCACGCCAAAGTCTGCGGGCCGCGGTGACTCCGTGGCACAAACTCACGGGTGTGCATGTCCAGTGTCATGGGTCTGTGATTTGCCATGATATCTGCGCATCTGTGTGTCTGCCATGGCCATCTCGGTCAAAGCTGGCCTAGGCCTACGTAGCCTATTGCAGAAACGCAGTCTCCGCCTGAGACGCTCGCAAAAACGCGCTTTAGCACGCAGCGCCGATGACCGGGTTGATTGTTCAAAATGGCCGGTCAGCCTTGCCTAATTCGGAAAATTCGCCGCCATCTGAAATTCGGGCGAGACGTAGCCGAGATGCAATCTAGATCCTTGCGCTGACTTGGTTCAAGTTGGTTGACGCAGCCTTGACGCCCCTGTCAATAGATATCATACATGAGCTGCGCACTGCGGGCTTTGCTGCTTCTTAGTGCAGTTGAGACTGCGACATTCTCAGGGGCATGAAAACGTGCAGAGCTTGTGCATGCTCGCGTATTCCCCGGTAGTAAGCAGGCACAGTGCATCCTGGTATCACAGATGGCGGCGCCAGTTTCACACTCTGTACGTGATATTAAGAGCCTGAGAGGCTTGGTATCGCCACTGGCTGTAGTTCCGAACGCTCAAGGCGCAGCCTTGTTGATCATGACTTCCAAGGCACGGTTGTCACTGCAAGTTGTCGGAGTCGATTGTCTTGGCGTTTGACACTAAAGGACCTCTCGCGAGGCTCAATGTGTTTTCTTCATGATAAGTTTGTCCCTGTACTTGTACAATACTGCGTGCGTCGAATCAGCAAGGTCTGACATTGAACGAAATCCACGGTCACCAGGCCAGGCACAAAGGGGCCAAAGCCCAGTTCTCCTTGGGGCTATTGAACCTAGGCTAAGCTATGGGGCATTGATGAATGAATACTTTTGCGACGACCATTCTTTTGAGCAGTATGCGAGATGCTGATTAGGTGGATGCAGGTCAACAAGCGCTAGCATTCTGGCCGACGGTGCCTTTCCCATCTGAGAGATTGTCGTCTTGCAACTTCCAAGGTTCACAAGCAGCTGAGTGATTTTGCGGTCTTGCCACAGTACTTGTATATCTTAACTAGATTCTTGAAATCGAGCGCATCCGGCCGCAACCACACTCTAGCTCCAGCTGCAAGATGCCAAAGCTCAAGAAGGACAGGGAAAGTGCTCGCTCAAAACCGTCTGCTAAAGGCAAGAAAGCTCAACCAGAGACAAGCGAAGACTGGGCCCAAGCTGGCATTGACTTGGAAGACTCTGGCGATCGCTGGGTCCAGCAGCCTGAAAAGGCTCATCGCTTCTATCTGAAGGCAGCTGAGGCCTATCAGACTGCACTACAACTGGATGCTTTAAACAAAGATGCCGCTTTTAATGCAGCAAGACTGCCACTGGTTATAGCGCAGCAATGCGCACTCCTTGCGCACCCTCGCTTAGAGCTCCTTGAAGCTGCTGCTGAAGCACACACTCGATTCCTTGCTCGCTGGCCTGATCATACTGACGGGTGTTTCAATCTTGCCACCATCCACTTACTCTGGGTTGAGCTTGTCGGCGAGCATGAAGTGCTGGCGTCGAAGCGGAACGACGAGGTCGTTCATGGTCATTTGCTGCAAGCCATGGAGCTTCTCGAAACTTGCCGAGCTTCACAGACAGAGCAGCTCGAGAAACTGTCGACACCTGAAGCTGCCGTTACAGAGTCGTCTACTCCTGCAACGCCTGCAGTTGAAACCGGCGAGATGGACACGGAAGAGGAAGCATCCGAGGTCACCTACATCACGAGCGATATCCTTCTCGACACGCTACTCGCCATCCTGGACGCCTTTTCCAACATGCTCGAGTCTGGGGTTCCATCACAACACATTCAGACTGCTCAGAGTCACATTGCTACCGTTGTCATTCCTCAAGCTCAATTGCTCCTGTCACGCTGTGCAGATCGAGATCAAGCAACAACTCAATTCGCTGAAGTGCAACGCTCTATTCGCATCGCGGAGCTGACTCATGCGCACGAGAACAAGACAATCACTCTGCAAGACTGGAGAACATCACTGGAACAGCTCATAGCCGAACAAGCGCCAATCATCGAAGCCCTTGTTGCCTACAGTCTTGCATGCGTCGACCTCGCTCAGACGATGCGGAAAGAAGCAACCGCTGAGGCTGCATTGCAAGAAGTTTGGAGCGTCTACACGGCCGGTGCAGCCGCATTGTTGACGGAAGCCGTCCAGCGTGCCTCGACGCAGCAGAAGCGACGGCCAGAGCTTTGGCTCGCGCGTGCAGACGTCGAATTGCTGCGTTCCAATATTGGCAGCAAGACAAGTCTCAAGAACCAGCGCGTCTTGCGCACGAATGCCAAGATTTACTACAAGCGTGCCGTGGCTGAATGTCTTCCGAAGCATCTACGGATCGCGAATGAAGCAGGATTGAAGCTGGCGATTGTGTCGGCTGAGCTGGAGGAGAATGCGCCAGGTGCGATGCCGCAGGGCGTGACGCGTGAGGAAGCCGAACAAGTCATCTTGGACGCTCGAGCAGATGGGCTATTCCCAGGCCATTGGAAGCTTCTCTCAGCGTCAGGCTGAGGCCATCATCAAGTCTGCCAAGGGCCCACGCCAGCCTTGCGCAAAGCAATAGTGTGCCGCGAGCATTTGCCATTCTTCCACTTCGTCAAACATCTCGAGACGGGCGATGCGCTCCTTTTCCGTTGCAGGCAAAGCTTGTTCGAGTGCATTCATATCCACGGTGCGGACGTGCGTCAGGCCGACCTCTTCGAGGCGTTCGCGCTGCAGAGCAAGTGTCGCATAGCGTTCAAGCGTCTTGAGCTGGAGTCCGCGACTTGCCAGGTTTTTGACCATCATCTTGCCAAACGCGTCGTTGCCGCCAATCGGCTCATACACGAGCAGACCGGTGTTCGTAAAGTGTCTTGTCCATGCAACAACGGCATCGGCATCTTCCACATCCATGTAAATCAAACAGACCTCGCTGAGGATGAGCGTGGGCAATGTATAGTCCAGATTCTGCAGCGCCTTCCCTGTTGCAAGTAACCGCAGGTCGATCGGATGGAGATTGTACATATCGCTGTAGATGCTTCCCGCGCGCGCATCCACCACCGATGTGTTTTGATAATGTAACAGCTCTTTCAGCGGCCGCTTTGTCGTCATGGTCAAAGCCTTGCGCTGTGTGACATGCGGAAAGTCAAGCTCATGGTAGCAGAACGGCACCGCTTCGCCTTTGCTCTTGTACGCCTGCACCAATCTGAAGAAGCGCGTATCAGAGCCGGCCCCCAGACTAATGATCTGCTTGCGTCCGTCGCCTGGCGCCTGTAAGAAACGCGCACAGACCTGATCAATTGCGTGCGTCCTCAGAAAGGTGCCGCGATTGATGACGGGCGCTTTACGCTCGGCCGTTTTGCAAAAATGTCGGATGGCATCATCTTGCCAGTATCCGAGTTTGACTGCGCTGGCCCGTGCTGCCAAGGCGTCGTCATCTGTCCTTGTGACGGGTGTGTCCATGAGCGCCTGCGTTGTGCTTGTAGAATGCATCATCTGGCAATTTTTGTTTTTGTTCAGCTGCGAAAGAACAACCACGTCAGCGACTATATAGCTCCCTTCAAAGCTTGATACTTTTGTAAGAAGAAGGCATAGAGCAAGGCTTGAAGAGACAGTCATGGCCTGGACTCCGCAGGCAGGCTTCTCAGGTCAAGGCCCTGCGAATCCAGACAGCATTGAGGGCCAGATGCAGCGTATGGCGGTAGGCGACGATAGCCAGCACGCGCAACATGCGCATGGGCATTCTCAGTTAGGCGAGGCGTCTGTACCGCTGCCGGCACCTGGGCGCAGACGCAAGACGCGTCATGTCTTGGATAGCTCGCTGCAAGGTCAAACAAATGGGTTTGATGCTGGATCGGCGCAGATACCACCAGGCCCACCTCCTGTACAGCCCATGCACGCTTTTCACCAGCAGCAGGCGCAACAGCGACATCAGCGGCACTCTACTGATGGCCAGCCGGAAGTTTTGGATGCGTCAGAGCAGCAGCGACAGGCGATGCAGTCAAGAGGTGGACAGCAAGGCATGGATACGAATAGTATGCCGGACTTGCCAGGGGATACCTATGCCATTGCGCAATTCTACGAAGAGCCTGGCACCGTCTTTCGCACAGGACAAGCCGATACGCTCAATCCGCCAGCGACGGTGGACTTCATTGCCATGGACGAAGGCGTTGCGAATCCCAAGTTTGCACGACTCTCGATGGGCGTGATTCCTGCGACAGAAGAGCTCTTGACGGCCACACAGATCCCCCTGACGTTGACGATGCAACCCCTTCACCCACTCCGTGTTGAAGAAACGTCTGTGCCGATGATTGATTGCCTTCAAGGTGGCCCGCCGCGCTGCAATCGATGCCGCACCTACATCAATCCACACATGCGCTTCATTGCAGGCGGCGCCCGCTTCACCTGTAACCTCTGTGGCTTTGCAAGTGAGACGCCGCCGGAATACTATGCGCCGGCCGACTCGAGCGGACGACGTCAGGATTGGCATCTACGACCGGAGCTGCAATTTGGCACGTGCGACTTTATTGTGGCCAAGGACTACTGGGTCAAGGAGCGTGAGCCAAAACCGGTGCACGTGTTGTTTCTCGTGGACGTGTCGGAGCAATCGATCGTACGACAGGTACCTCAAGCTGCCGCCGATGCCATTCTCGAGACACTGTATGGCACAGACAAGAAGCTGCCGCCAGGTGCTCGTGTCGGTCTCATGACGTTTGACCGTGCCTGCCACTTTTACAATCTAGGTGAGTCAGCTGCGACGATGGCTCAAGTCATGTACGTGACGGAGATTGAGGATGTATACGTGCCCTTGCACGATGGCCTCTTTGTCGATCCTGTCGCCCAGGAAGCTTCTATCCGAACGGCACTCGAAAGCATGGCGACGCTCTTTGAACGGGAACGTGTGCCGGAGCCGGCACTCGGTGCAGCCGTCAAGGCCGCCTACATGGCGATGCACGCTCTCGGCGGTATGGTCGAGTTATTCTTAAGTGCTTTACCCACCTGGGGGCCTGGCAAACTCAAACTGCGCGATACACCAGCCGTCTACAGTACCGTGGATGAAAAACTTTTGTTTGATTCGGCCAATGCGCATTGGCGCCAGGTGGCGGAAGAGTTTGTGGGTATTGGTGTCGGCGTCGACCTGTTCTTGTTTCCGAGCGCCTATATGGATGTTGCGTCGGTCGGCATCTTGGCACAACAGACGGGCGGCTCGACGTTCTTCTATCAAAACTTTATCGCCGAGCGCGACAGTCTGCGTCTCCGCGGCGATCTTGTGCATACCGTGCACCGCGATCAAGGCCATGGCGTTCAAATGAAGATGCGTTCCAGTAGTAGCCTGGATGTTGTCCAGATCCTCGGCAACTGTCTCGTGCGTGGCGCTTCCGATCTCGAGATGGGTGTGCTCGATAGCGATCAAGCCGTCACGTTCGTTTTCAAGCACGGTGCAAAGCTCGATCCAAGAGAACCAGCCATGTTTCAATGTGCCACGCTGTTTACGAATGCACAAGGCCAGCGCATCTTGCGGACGCAGAATGTCAAGGCCCCCGTGACGGCACAGATCCAAGAAGCCATGAAGAGTTGTGATGCCGGTGCCTTGGTGGCTTCCGTGGCCAAAATGGCTGCCTTTGAAGCGCTCAAGAAACCGCTCAAGGAGATCAAGCAGTCCATCACAGATCTCTGCGTCAAGATCCTCGCTGCCTATCGCCGACTGTGTGCATCGGGCATGCCGCCCGGTGAACTCGTCTTGCCGGAATCACTCAAGTTTTTACCCTTGTTGACGCTCGCGCTGCAAAAACAGTATGGCTTGCGCACGGAACATGTCAATAGTGATGTCCGCGTTGTGAATCATCGACTCTTGCGAGGTCTTGGCGTTCGAGCCCTTTTGACCTTGCTCTATCCGACCCTCATTCCCCTGCACACACTCGATCCCGGTGACTGTTTTGCCGATGCACAAGGTCGTTTCCAGATGCCGCCACCGGTGCGCAATGCGTTTAGTCGTATCGAGCGCGGTGGTGCCTACCTACTCGACAATGGCCAGCAACTCTTTCTCTGGCTCAAGGCTGATGTTTCCCCACAGCTCATTCAAGATCTCTTTGGCGAGGAAGCGACGTTTGACACGCTGAATCCCAGGATGGCGGCGTTGCCTGTGCTCGAGACACTTTTAAATGCCCAGGTCCGCAACGTGATTGCCGTCCTCAATGCGCGCGTTCCAGGTCGTGTTCGAAGTCCACAACTCGCACGTCAATCGCTCGATGGCGCCGAAGTCGTGTTTGCGCAAGGTTTGGTGGAAGATCGCAATGCCGATGCCGGTGCGTACACGGATTCACTCATCTCGGTGCATCGCTGCGTCAATGTACTTGTGGCGGAGGCTAAAGAACGCGAATCGAGTTTTGCACCGAAGTGGTATTCAGGTGAAGAGCACGTCTATTAGTTGCATCATGCGCTTGGACGGAACGTGACAAGAGCCAAACTTGGCATCTACAAACGCTAGAAAGAGAACTCTATGCACCGTCGCTGTCGTGATCGTTATCGTGATTGTCATTCGTGGTCGTGTCGTGTCATTGATAGTCAACGTGCGAGGCTAGGGAGTTGCCTGAGCAGGCGCTGCCGGCAGACAGGTGGGCGTGTTGTTGGCCAAGGCGGTGTAAGACGCCGTCGATCCCTCAGGGCAAAAGCAAGAGGTAATGGCACGCGTCACCAGTTGTCCGTCTGTCTCGGTGAAGCTGTAGGAGAAGGCGCTGCTGGCAAAGTAGGGCGCACAGCTGCCAGCGGGTGCCGTAGCGGTGCTACTGCCGCCCACTTCATTGGTATAGATGGGCATGCAGAGCTGGCGGTAGCTCGTCGTGCCGCTTTCTGCATAGGTCTCGTAGACGTACGCACCACGACAGCCACAGAGGGGTGTCTGGATGACGGTGGCAGTACAGGCATCCTTGAGAGTCCCACTAAAGAGCGTTGCCGTTCCGGTCGTCTCGAATCCCTGAGAGATGCTGCAGCTTGTCGTCGAGGTTGGAATCGCGGCACAGAATTGGAAGGAGTTGCAGCGTGCGTAGCCGACTGCCGGGTAGGAAGAGGTGTCAGAGCATGTCAAAGGTGGTGGCTCACTGTAGCAGTAGGAGATGGGGAATCCATAGGTGCAGTCGGTGGTGTACTTGACGGTGCTGGGTGACGCACAGGAGAGCTGAGAGGGTGCTGGCGTCGGGAGACATGTCTTTGCCTGGCTCGCGGTCTGTGTGACGAGCGTGGGTGCCTGAGTCTGTGAGGGCAGGGACGTTGACAAGACACTGGCGACGAGGTTGACGCTGGTGAGGAGGAGAGAGGAGGTCTTCATGATGGAGTGGTACAGATGGATGATGTAGGTGATGAGCTTGAGGGTGTAGCAGTCAAGGACATGGTCATATATCTACCTAGGTAGCCTTGGAGGTATCGCTACCTGGGCATGAATCCTCGTACAAGACCTCGCTCTCGGTTGTTCTATTCTTGTCGTCGATGCGCATGACCTGACGTCGACCATGCAGATCATCGGGAAGGACCTTGTATCTGGTAGTCTACCTAGATACGTAGTGCATTGATGAAGAGATAAGACAGAGAGAAGAGAGTGTCTCTAGCAGTTCACCGCTGTATTGTTCTACACCTCTCTGCGTAAATGTGACTGCTTCTCCTCTTCTACGCTAGCACGAGCGCATCGATGGCATCAACGGCATCAACGAGTCTATAGCTAGATCCGAGCACTGAGCAGCAAACAGCGTCGGCAACAAAGCTTACCTAGGCCACCTTTGCTTCGTCGCTCGTGACGCATTTGCAGCCATGACCGACGTCAAGGCCAAGCCGAGCCCCCTCAACTCGATCCTCTCTGGCGCGTTGGCAGGCGGCATTGAAGTCTCCATCACCTACCCAGCCGAGTATCTCAAGACCATCAAGCAGCTCAACAGGCGGCTACCGGCCGGTCAAAAGGAAGCGATCCCGCCGTTTGGCAAAGCATGGTATACAGGCTGCTCCACGACCATCACAGGCAACGCGCTCAAGGCGGCCGTCCGTTTTCTTGCGTTTGACAGCATCAAGGCTGCGCTCGCGGACGATACTGGCAAACTCTCGGGCGGACGTACTTTGTTGGCTGGTTTTGGTGCTGGTATCTGTGAGAGTCTGTTTGCCGTGACACCCTTTGAGAGTGTCAAGACGGCCCTCATTGATGATCGCAAACGTGCCCAGCCGCGTCTGAATGGTCTTGTCCATGGCACCAGGACGATCTTGCGCGAGCAAGGTTTCACGGCACTCTACAAGGGACTCTTCCCAACCATGATGCGACAAAGTGCCAACTCGGCCGTTCGATTTTCGTCATACAATTTCCTCAAGAGTGCCGCTCAGGGTTCCTTGGCGCCCGGTGAGAAACTCGGCATCATCTCGACATTTGCGATCGGTGGCTGTGCCGGTATCGTGACGGTCTATGTGACCATGCCGCTCGACACGGTCAAGACACGTATGCAGTCCTTGGGCTCACGGCAGGAGTACAAAAACTCGTTCCACTGCTTCAGTCGCATCGTGACGGAAGAAGGCTTCTTTGCGCTTTGGTCTGGTGCATTGCCAAGATTGGCGCGGCTTATCTTGTCGGGCGGTATCGTCTTTACGTGCTACGAGCAGACATCGGCGCAACTCGGCAAGCTTGGCATATAGCATGGATTCAGGTATAGTCAAACAGAGAATGATGTTTGCTTGAACTGAAGCTAGATTGAAGCTATGAAGGAATGCATTCGTAAAGAAGGTCGTAAGGGTTGGCATAGAGCACAGAATAGAGTCGCTCAGGCAATGTTGATCTTGCGCTTCTCCTCGCTCTTCGTGTCCTTTGGAATCTGCAGCGTCAAGACACCATCCTTGAAGGCCGCCTCAATCTTCTCTGGCACCACCTGCTGCGTATTCAATCCCACCATGCGTTCAAACTTGCCTGTTGGACGTTCCTGGCGGATCGCCTTGATGTCGTCGCCTTGGTGGTGAGGGTGCACTTCGCCCGAAATGAGGACACGGTTGTTCTTTTGATCATACTCGACATTGACATGCTCCTTGGCGACACCTGGCAAAGCGACATCGAGGAGGATGCTCGTGGCGGTTTCGTAAATGTCGAGGTCAGGCACGATGGCGGGTGAGTTGTGCTGCTGTGCGCCTTTGCCTGCCTTGCCGCCGCCGCCGCCTGCTTGACGCTTGGCCTTGTTTTGATACTGGTTGGTGGACGAGGCGAGATGGTCAAAGAGGTCGCCGACAACGTCCTCAATGTAGAAGTCTGGGGTGGTGGTGTAAAATGATCCGACCATGGTTGCTGTGTGTTGTGCTTTGGCTGTGTGCTTGAGCTTTTGGATTTGTGGTCTGAGGAAGCAAGAAAGTTGGAGAGGAGGCCCTCTTTATGCTAGCGCAGGTGACCTGGATCGCGTGACGACGAGCGTATTCGAGCATCTTCTCGATTGTTTTGGCTTGCAACCCCTGATTGCTCGATTGCGCTCGTCCCTTCTCGAACTTTCGCGACTCGACCAGCAAAATCCAGAACACACCAGAACCATCTGAACAGATGACTAATCCTCGACCCAGGCACCCGCTTCGGACATACAGCTGGCTATGCTGACGTGGCCGTCTTGAAGAGCCTCCTTATAAGCCGCCTGCCGCCCCTCCTTGTCCAGCATCTTCCTCTCTTCAAAAGACTTTCACAACCTCAAAACATCTACTCAAGCAACCATGGTCTCTGCTACAACAACAACCCTCCAGCCCGAGTTCCTTGTCGGTGACATTGTCGGCAACTTGTTTCAACATCTCGCCGCTTCTCAGCAGCAAGGCTCCGGCTGCACCCGCTCAGCCAAGGCTACCGGCAATCAAGAACGCACATTGATACCAGACCTCGACCTCTACGAATCCAAGGAAGCCGTCCTCATCGAGCTCGCCCTGCCTGGTGTCGCCAAGGAGTCTATATCAATCGAGTACGATACCAAGACACACCGCGTTGTCGTATCAGCACAAGCTGCCGAGGCCAAGCACGCTGCCGACGGCAGCGAAGGTGGCTTCAAGGCACTCAGGCGCGAACGACCTACAGGCAAGTTTGAGCGCAGTATTGGCTTGAATCAGCAAGTCATCTTGGCAGACAGCATCTCGGCGCGCTATGAAGATGGCGTCTTGCAGATTACGGTGCCAAAGGACCCCAAGGCCGACATGAAGCACAAGGTGACGATTGCTTAGAGGGATCGCTGATGATGTTTATTTGCACTAAGAATGTAAACGTATAGTAATGAAAGCGAATCAACTTATCTTGCTGTGACTTTGCTGTCGTGCTCGACTTGCTACGAAGAGATATCGTCGCCGTCGCCGCTCAGCGTGCACGGAAACGCCGATTTCTTCAGATGGGATCGGCGCAGCCCGTGTGTGCCCTAGGGCGGCTCCTCTAACCCTAAACGGCCATCACCGCCTGCAGCTGATGCGCATGCCCATGCAGGGCAAAAAGCCCTCGAGTTCAGCAATGCGTATTCTCCGGTCCAATCCGTATTCAGCAGAATCAGCATGCGGATTGAAGGCCCAATGTTGAGGCCTCGTGCGCAGTGCTTCCCGGGCTAGCTGCAGCTGGCCTGCTACAACATATGCAGCTTTGCAAGCAGCAACACTTTTGCATGAGCATCAGCTATTGCTTATCATATGCTCGCAAGCGTCCGAGCGCCGGTCATGGTCAGTTCACGAGTATCCGGATCCAGACTTGGTCGTCGTCGTCGTTGTGTTGTTGCACTTCAGCTTATAATTATTGGATTTGCATCTGACGCAGGATTGACGTAAAGGCGCAGAAATTCGTAGCGGGCGCCCGTGCTATCTCGAGCAGGCAAGCTTAAGGCTAGCACTTGACATCATGCTCAAGAGCATAATTGTGTAGCTGAGAGGTAGCTCAGTATGGTCGGATGATCAAGGCGGCCTGCTGGAGATGACTGAGATACTGGAGATTCGGTCATGCTCTATTTGTCCTTTTGTCGTTGTGAAGCGAAACGAGCGTGACTGCTTTTTGATCTGTGACGTCTGAGATCCGCCACGATGGGAGATCGAGATGAGCCAATAGGAAGCGAGCAAACCCCGGCGGCCTTAAGCCTGAAGTGCCCGCTTTCCTTCTTTCTTGCTGCTACTTGTACTCGCAAAGCTGCCCTTCTCCCTCCATCCCAATACCTACTTTCAACCCTTTCTGCTGCTCTTCAAAGAACTAGAACATTCACAAACCAAGCAAAAGCATCAAGGCTTCCATCAACATGAAGCGCAATGAGCGAACGCACCAAGAGAATCAAGAGCGCGCCTACATTGCCGCTTCCCGTCGCGGCGACCGCTCCATTGAGGCCCGCATCGAGAGCGCCAAGCGTGCCTCGGAACTTCACAAGCAACGCACAGGCAAGGCCTTGCGTGTTACAGAGCAAGATGTCCTCAACGAGGAAATGTATGAGGAGGAAGAGGCCGAATTGCCGGCTCAGTACCGCAACTTGAATGCACACCTCAAGACCGACTCGGCCGATTTCGATGCTCGTCTCCAGGCCTACTTGGCCAACGCTGTGGCTTTTCGTAAGGCACTGGCCGGGGTGACGAAGCCGGGAGACAAGGCTATGCAGCATGACTTTGTCAACTGCAAGCAGTATGCCGACCACGAGTCACTCTTCCCGCGTCATTCGGATGCCTGGAAGGATATCGCACCCAAGCTCAAGACGACCATAAAACGCAAGGAGGAGACGCCAAGCAATAGCAAGGGGCCCTATGACCCGAAGGCTTCCGGATTGCATGCACGCAGGCTGTCCGTGGGCCAAGCTACCAAGATGGATGAACAGACAGTCACGAGCAACTTGACCCTGAAGGATCTCAAGCCTCGACACAACCACACACGGCCCTACCAACCCGTTTCTCGCCACCCGTCGCTGCCGCAGCCGGCCCAGCGCGGCAGTCTCGTCAACTCGCCGGCTCCTGCCGAGGAAGAAGATTTGCGCTGCAAGACCATTGATTATGCTGCCTTGCAAGTCTCTGACATGACTGAGGATGCCGGTGAGATTTTGCGACGCCAGGATCAAGAGGAGGGACTCTTCTCGGCCGTCTTGCCTGCCAACGCCCAGCAACTGCTCCTGCCACAGCTCGTGCAGGAAGGTCCCACGACCGTGCAGCAGAACCCGCACTTCTTCACAGCCGATTTGTGGAACGCGTCGAAGCCATCCACCACAATTGACTCGACGCTTGCACCGGTCGAGTTGAGTTTGCCATACAAGCAGGCGATGGTGTCGCCTGTGGAGGATGACTTTACGCAGCGTGCCGTGAGTGGTGGATCATTCAAGCCGGCGCTGACACCCTCTGCCGTTTCTGAAACGGACGAGGGAAATCTCTGGTCAGCCTTTTTGGATGACTCGGCGACAGAGGATGCTGCCTGGGATTGGTCTGCCTTGACGGCTTGATTACCCGGCTATGTAAACAGACACGATGATGTTGGATGATCCACATGGCGCGATGACTTGTTCTCTTTTTGCACTGGCGCTCTTGACTTTTATATGCTTTCTGTATTGATTCAACGTATCTTCTCATCTTCCCCTTGATGCCATGCAGCGACTGAAGTACTGTCGCAACACTTGAATTGGTGTTTTTGACAGCCACCGCACTGTCAACGTATCCATCACCACAAGTGCATGCATGATCGTTCTTTAAACATCCGCAGCGTCGATGAGCTCTGTCATGCATTGGAAGCAGCGCCGCTCTATCAGAACACGAGCAAAGACGGCCTGATTGCGTTGTTCAAGGAGCTCGGCTGCAACGACACTGATGACGTGCGCAAGAGCACAGTTTTCCAAGAAGAGCAGGAGGATGCAAGCGACTGGCAACAAGTGAAGGGACCAGAACCCGACGAAATCAAACCGAAGTCTACGCCAGCAACGCGTGATGTAGACGACATGACGGCCCGCTTAGATCGCGCCCTGCGCCAATTTCAAGAGCGTACCGATCGCGAAGCCAAGGAGGTGCCTAGGCGCAGACCGCTTACAACGAAAGCACGCTTTGCCAGTCTCGATGCCAAGCTTGCGCTTCTTGATGCCTCACCGGATGCAACTTTGGCACAAGCAGGAGCACCTGGACAGCGCAAGCGACACATCTTTGTCGACAGCAGCAACATCTACTGCGGCTTTCAAGCCTGTCTTGCCAATCTCAATGACGACTTTGCAGCCGCATCATCGACCACTCTTTTGGTAGGTACACCCTCTCACAAACGACGCAAGCAACCGCTTGATTTGGCGGCCCTCGACCGCATCCTCGATCGTTCCTGCGGCAGCGAGGCACAGGTCAAGACACTGGTTGGGTCATCGCCTTTACTACAAGATTGGCAACAAGCTTCGTCTCTCGGCTATGAAGTGGCCATCCTGGCACGCGTCCCTGTTTTAAGCGCCGTTCCTGGGAGTAGTCCTGGCGTGGGTAGTCCAGGCCGGATGCGAACGACGTATAAGGAGCAAGGCGTCGATGAATTGCTTCACCTCAAGATGCACGAGTCGTTGCTCTCCGCACAACCGGGGACGCTTGTCTTGGCGAGTGGCGATGCCAATGCGGCGCAATTCTCTCAGGGCTCGTTCTTCAAGATTGCCTTGAGCGCGTTGGGGCTCGGCTGGCAGGTGGAGGTATGCAGCTTTGCCGAGGGGTTGAGTGCGCTCTGGGAGGAACCCAACCTCAGAGAGCTCTATCGCGATGCGTTTCGTGTGATTTTGCTGGATGACTTTGTCGAGGAGCTTGAGCAGACTTGACCCGGTACTCCTTCACATCATGGCACGGCGCATCTTATAAGCTTCACGGCAAAAGGCATTCTCGTACGAACAGTACAGTACTTGGGGCAAATATTATCAAAAACATTCCACATCAAACGTCAACTCATAGTCCATCTCGCAAGAGCGTAGCGCCTAGACTTTGCGGAGCAAGAGCTCAAGCGTGGCATAATCATTTTTGTCCCACTCGAGCTCATCGAGTTGAGGTTCAGCAATGTCTTCGAGCGACTTGTGCTTGAACTTTTTGTACACGACATCCATGGCATCCTTGCAAGTGACGCCCTTGGGTTTGCGCACTAGTCTGTTAGCGTTACCTGAGGTTCAGGCGTCGGCATACCTGTCAGCGTCAAACTCTGTGGGAACTTGAGATCGATCCGGTTGACCGGTGGATTGGTCAAGGGCTCATGCATCCAGTCGTTCTTGTCGAGGTCATCCGCCAGTTTGGAAGGTGCCTCGCAAATGCGCCATTTCAGCTTCTTGATGTTGGCTGATGATCAGCATCGGTTCTCATTGAGTGGGCAGGGGTAAAGAGGCTTACGGTTTGGCACGATTTCTACGCCTTCTTCTTGCAACTCTTTGGGGCTAAAGACACCTTCAACGGCGGAAGAACGACGGCGCGAGCGCTGAGAGAGGGGAGAGGTGGAGAGCGTCGAGTCGGAGACAACGGAACTCATGATCTAAGAGGTTGTTGCTTTTCTGGTCTTGTCTAGTAAGGGGTAATGGAAGAGCTAGAGGGCAATTCAGCTTGTCTTTAGAAGAGGAGAGCAAAGAGCGCACCAGGTCTGCTTTATACCGGAGCTTGGCATAGCAAATGGAAGCGGGGGCCCTTCCTCTCTAGGTAGTAGGTACTCAGGTGACAGATTGTGGGGAGTTGGTCACAAGACTTGTTGGCCCGGGTTGATCTGTTTGGCGGTCGTTCTGGATCAGCTGATTAGATTGCACCAACCTTGGACCTACAACAATCCAGCAATCCCCCACCGCCAGCTGAAACGTTAACAGATGACATGGACGATAGCTATAGTATTAAATTTGAAAGATATGTATTGAGATGTAGATGCTATATCGTCCATGCCGGCGAAAAATATGAGGCAGAATAAAGAGAGGGTGCAAAGCACGTCTAGGTCCGTTTATCATCACTGACGGCCGTTTCCATTTCGCTCTGTGAGCCAGCACCGTCGCGATCGCTGCTCCCGCTCTTGCCATCCGAGATGGCGTCGCCCGAGCTACCGCTGCCGCTTGTACTTGTGCTCGATGAAACTTCCTTGACGGCGGCAACAACGGCTTCTTTCTCTTCTTGCGCAGGTAAGCCAGCGAGTTGCCTGAGCCGTGCAATCTCCTGACCTTGTTTGCGCACCTCATCCTGACATTGCACAATATACTCATACCCTTTGCGTAAAAGCACAACCTTGGATGCGCCCGCTTCCGGCCGATCCGGCAAAATGTTGCGCAACAACTCAAACGACTCCTTGAGATGATCGCGTCTTTTTTGCTCAGCCTGTTTATGACTTGTCCGTCGGTTTTCCAATCCGGCCGTCATACCTTGCGGATACGAAACGCCCATCTGATTCAAGGTACCGTCGAGGATGTGTTGATAGTTGGATTTAGAAGCGAGTAAGGCTGAGACTTGCGGTGACATGCCGCCTGGCAGGATGGGTCGCAAATCAGGCGAATTGCGTGCCGGGTGGGAGGGACCGAGGGCAGGTGAGTTGGCAACGGAACCTGAACGAGAGTGGGGTACGCTGCCGGGATACGATGTTTGCTTCTTGGCAGCAATAGGCGGTGGCGGCGGTGCTATTGCGATCGGCGTCGCTGCAGGGCGCGGTGTGAGGGCCGCAGTGGCAGAGGCAGGCGTACTTGGCTGAGAGTTTGAGCGAAAAGGGACTGCGTTCAAGTTGCTCGTCGTGATTGGTGCCGGAAACCGTTTCGCAGGGGCTGTATCCACGCGAGGCACGAGATGGCTTGCGGGGACCGGCACCAGTGCTGGGGACGTGTGATTGCTTGTGCCATTGGTATTGGAAAGCGACATGAGCATGCTGGGCGTGATGGGATGATCGAAGCGTTCGTCCAAGGCGCTTGTGGACCGCGACACGGCATGGCCTTGAGATGGAGCCTGAGCTTGGCCTGGCAAAGGCGCTGATCTCGGGGTCGCAGCATCAAGCGCTTTGTGGTTCGGTTCCGGCGAGGGTTCGAGCGAAGACGCGCCTTTACGAAGCATGGGCGCCGACATCGAGGTTGTCTTGCGTTTATGCTTGCTTGCGGCGCTGAGGGTGGGTACCTTGCCGATACCGTTCGGGATACTGGCCTTGCGTCCAAGCCTCTGTCGTTTTGCAGAAGGTGGCGCTGGGACAGACTGATGTTGCTGCGGAACAGACGGTGGATGCAGAGGAGAACTCATGACTGGAGCTTGGTCCATCTCCATCGTCGGCGTCCGCACCTGCCCTTGCTGCTGTTGTTGCACTTGCTGCTGCTGTGTATCCATCGCCGGTCCCGTCAACGCAAACATACTTTGATCAAATCGTTCCCAATCGATATCCTGCGATGCTTGCGCGAATGCATGTTGCATGGGCGTCATGGCGGGCGACATCATGGGTGTGAAGAGTAACTCGTCAATTTCCTGGCTGAAGGCTAATGCGGCGGCAGATCCAGGGTCTGGGAAGGGTGACATGTACGGTCTTTCAGCGGCAGCAAACATGGATGCAGAGTTGGGTGTCGGATAAGGATGCGCGTGCTTGGTGTAGTTATGTGGTGGCTGCTGCTGCTGCTGTAACATCTGTGCATTTGAATTTGATTGCGGCGCTGAGGCCAACTCGCTGTAATCTTGCTGACATGCCTGTAGACTCTGTGCCGCAGTCTTGTCGAGCATCGCATCGGTATGCGCTAGTTGCAGGTCATCGGCCATGGGCGCGAGCGCACTGTTGATGGCTTCAAGATCTTCCTGATCCATCGATGCGAGCGAGCCGAAAAAGCCATCAAAGGCGTCCATCGCTATCTCGTCGTGCAAGACTAGAGAATTGCCTTATCGACCTGCCTTGACCGTGTTTGTCGATTTTCTTTGTCGGTTCGGCGGTTGTGCGTCGGGTCGTCGCGGAAGAGAGCGTAATCGCCAAGTACGCTCGTGCTGAGCGCGACAGAAAAGAGAGAGGCTTGACTTGATCGCTTGAAGTCGCCTGGGGCGGCCTAGAGCGTTGGCCGCTGGCACAGGAGCGCGATGGTGCCTTGGACTGTTGGCAAAGAAAGAGAGCGGCTAAGGTGGTTCGTGAAGAGGGGCGGGCTACTTCGGTTGAGTGTCTCTCTCCCTCTCTGCGCTCATCAAAAATTCCTTCCGACAAGAACAGCAGCAGCAACGAGAACAATTGCAATGAGCCTCGAGCTCCTTGAACCATGACTGCAGATTCCTGAACTCGAACTCATCTCAATGCATGCTAGTCAGCACCTAGAGTGCACACTTCTTCCGCCTTGTGCTGAGGCCTTCTGCCTCCTGACTCTCGACTCTCGCTCAAGCTTCAGCGCACGCAAAAAGTGTGATTGACTTGTCCAATCCACGCACTTTACAACGAGTCCGAAAGCTGTCACATCGATGAACTACAAGAATGGCGAATCTCTCCAGCTGTGCCTACTTGACCCGCGCATCGTGACTATATATGCTCCGACACACTTTTGCTGCACCGTGCAGGCCACTCATCAGCTGCGCATCGGTCCAGATTGACTCGTGGCAGTCGGTACACTGCCAAGGTCTCCAAAATCAGACAGCGCACCAGCTGGGTTCTTGCCTCTCATACATCACCGACGGTGCGACGGCTTCCAAGTGTCGCAAGTTCATGGTCGATGCTGAACGCATGCACTCTCGAGATCGCTGAGACTATGGGGGCAAGGCCATGCAAGCATGGTGGACGTTCATGTGTCTCTCCACCTCTCGCAAAAGTGCTCTTTGTGCGCTCTCACATCTGCCCGCGTATAGATATTGGGCGCCGGATGGCAGCATCACGAGCGTCGTGCGACATGACCTGTCAAAAGGTCTCACTGTCGTCTGACCAGGATGAAGCTACGTTTCGGCGCTAAAACAAGATTCACCTCTTGGCGTACCTTGACTCCATAGTCAGGCCTATCAGCATGAACAACTGCACTTTCTACAAGAAGACCCAAGCCATAGACAGAGTTTAACTCTTACGCGTTGCTCTCCCATCACGTGTACTTGTACTTTAATTATCTCACGCTTCTATCCCTCACCAGCGCCAAAGTTAGTTCATGTCGAGCACGCACAAGTCTACTACCTAGGTATCGACATTCTCTGGCATGGCATCGTCCCTAGCAGCTGGATCTGAGCAGCGGATGTCTTCAACAGAAGGGCCAGGCCCCTCTCCTGCTCAGACTCAAGAAAGCGCGGCCCTCAAACGAAAGCGAACGCCCGAGCCAGCAAATGACAACGACAACAGCCTCATCCACCCAGACCGCCGCGCGCATCAGCCGCGCTCTTCTCTTCCAGGTCCCTCGCGTCGCTCTCGCTCTCGCTCTCGATCACGTTCGCCGCGATTGAGCCATACGCGTGCGCCTCCGCCGCAGCGTGTATCACTGCCAGATAGCAATGTGGCCCGTCGGCGCGAGCGCGAGCGACAGATGCAGGCGCGGCAACGCGAGACCGCCGATGAGCCTGCGAAAGCGCCCTTTGATCCCAAGGCGGAGTATGAGCGTCTTATGGAGACGCGCGCTGGCGGTACCTATGTCCCTCCGGCCAAGCTGAGAGCTTTGCAAGCTGCCTTTTCTGACAAGGGCACGAAAGAATTTCAACGCATTGCTTGGGAGAAGCTAAAAAAAGCCATCAATGGACTTGTCAACAAGGCCAACAAGGCAAATCTTAAAATTATTGCACCGGCGCTCTTTGAAGAAAACCTCGTACGAGGGCGTGGGTTGTTTGCTCGAAGTATGATGAAGGCGCAGGCGGCAGCTTTACCCTTCACGCCCGTCTATGCAGCCGTTGTGGCGATTGTCAATACAAAGTTGCCTCAAGTTGGCGAACTGCTCCTCTCTCGACTCATTGTACAATTCAGACGCGCATTCAAGCGCAACGACAAGGCCGTTTGTCTCGCCTCGGTCAATTTCTTGGCACATTTGTGTAATCAACAGGTGGCGCATGAAATTGTCGCGCTGCAAATGTTGGCGCTCTTGCTTGACCAGCCGACTGATGACTCGGTCGAGATTGCCGTCGGTTTCATGCGCGAGGTGGGCGCCTTTTTGGCTGAAGTGTCGCCAAAGGCCAATAATGGCGTCTTTGAACGATTCCGATCCATCTTGCACGAAGCTGAAATTGATAAGCGCGTGCAGTACATGGTGGAAGTGCTCTTTCAGGTGCGCAAGGAAAAGTACAAGGATCATCCCATAATTGACCCAGAACTCGACCTGGTTGAAGAGGAAGACCAGATCACACACTACCTCAGCCTCGACGACGATTTGGATGTTCAAGACACGCTCAACGCCTTTCAGTATGACGAGCAGTATGACGAGAACGAAGCCAAGTATACAGAACTCAAAAAGGAGATTCTCGGCGATGACGAGGAAGAAGGCTCTGGCAGCGAAGAAGAAGACGAAGGGGAGGAAGAGGCGGCGGCCCTGGAAGAAGAGCGGCAGCTCGAGATTCAGGATGAGACTAATACCAACCTGACCAACTTGCGCAGATCCATCTACCTCACCATCATGTCGTCGGTCGACTATGAAGAGTGCACGCACAAGCTCATGAAGCTCAAAATCAAGCAAGGCCAAGAACAAGAGCTGTGCAACATGATTGTCGAATGTTGCTCTCAGGAACGTTCCTACACACGCTTCTATGGCCTCATTGCAGAGCGCTTTTGCAAGCTGAACCGGCACTGGCGCGAGTGCTTCTACAATGGCTTTGTGACATATTACGACACGGTGCATCGCTACGAAACCAACAAGCTGCGCAATATCGCAAAGTTGTTTGGCCATTTGCTCTCAGAAGATGGTTTACCTTGGGATGTTCTCGGCTGTGTCCAGCTCAATGAGGAAGATACGACGTCTTCTTCGCGCATCTTTATCAAGATTTTGTTTGAAGAGCTGGTGGCTGCCCTCGGTCTCAAGAAGCTCGCCGAACGTTTCAGTGACCCAGCCTTGCAAGTCTCGCTCAAGGGCATGTTTCCAAAAGACGGCGACGCGAAAAAGACGCGTTTTGCAATCAACTATTTTACTTCGATCGGTCTCGGTCTCTTGACGGAAGACATGCGCACGTATCTGACTGCCATGCCCAAGCAGGCGCCAGTACGTCCGGCATCCTCATCAAGCGCATCAGAGTCGGGGTCTTATTCATCCTACAGCAGTCGCTCGCGTTCGCGATCACGATCACGATCCTACGACAGTCGCAGCAGTCGCTCTTATTCGCGCAGCACGGGCTCTTCTTACTCGCGTTCGAGAAGTCGCAGTCGCAGTCGCAGTCGCAGCCGTAGTCGTGGTCGTGGTCGCAGTGGTGACAAGGCGGGAGAGCGATCTAGTGCTAGAGATTGTCGCGACAATCGAAGCAGGAGTCGCAGTCGCCGTCGCAGTCGAAGCCCCAGGCGCACCCGCAAACGTAGCCGGAGCTCAAGTCGCACGCCTGAACGACGTACACGGGGTCGTTCACGATCTCCATCACGCGACAAAACGAATGCCGATCGCCACGCACGAGATCGACAAGACCGGCGTCGCACCTCGCGTTCGGCCACGCGGTCTCGCTCGCCGCGTCGTCGAAAGGCGCCTCCTCAACGAGAGCGCGACCGGTTCTCGGATGGCGAGCGCAGTGAAAGGTCGCGGAGCCGATCAAGGGGGCGAGGAAGGCGAGTGGCACGTCGATCACGGTCGCAAAGCCCCGTGACGCGGTTGTAGATATCGGCAATCAATCAGCATCCGAAAACTTAGATCTAGCCACCACAGGCCAGAGTCGTATCGTCCTCGGATGGCTGCCATTGGCTGGTAGTTGGCTAACAGCCTAACACTGCCTAGCAGACCTTCTGGGCGATCACATGGACTGTCGATGATGGACACCATGAAGATCTGCATTCAACACGAGTCTGATGCAAAGCAAGCTTTGCCAAAGTTGCCATTGCCAAGCGATCATGTGATCGACCATCGCTGGTCTGCCACGCTTGGAATGCAGCGGCATCATCGCCGGCATGGCGGACTATTGAATTGCTTAATTGCCGATGCGTTCAATCTGCTGATCTCACGTCTATAAGCGTAGCCTTCGACATGTGACTGCGAGCGATTACAAGACAAACTGAATTGTCCGACCGCGCAATTGCAAAGGGGTCGATTGCTTTCCATTGTGATGTCGATACGGCTTCAAGGCTACTGGAGTACAGGTAGTTCTTTGTAGCTCTCAATGGCTCCGCCATCTACATACTGGCCGTGGCTATCACCAGAAATACGTTCCAGTCTATAGGCACAACTAACAGCGCAGGGGTTGAATCAGGAGAGCATCTCTAGATTCTAAGCCGACGTGCGCATACTTTCAAAGGCCTAGGGGTTAAGCCTACCGCTGCTTTGTTTACATTGCCCATCTATCACGAATGAGGTGAATAAGGTTCTTGTTTTTATGAGCGATCTTCACTGCTTGTCGATCGTCATGAGAGCGGCTGGCAACGTGTGTTTGATGACTTGGCAAGTGGGGGTCCCCACTCTGGCTGCGTGTTCCAAAGTTGTTAGTGGGACGGTGTTCAGATGGCGAATCCGGACACAGCGCGCACCATTTGCAACCTTTGAGACAGACTGGGCAGGCACTGGCCGTCATTAGCCCGTCGAAGACTGCAGGGTGACTGAAATGATACGAACTTGCAACTGAGACCCAACCAAGAGTCTTTGATTCTTTCTGCGGTGCCCGAACGCACCCCGAAGATCTGCCGACATAACGGCGTATACGAAGGGTGGAAGCAGCATTGGCTGCGGTATCGAATACGAGAATCGGTGCAGCTGCAGCGCTACATGCAACAGGCCAGCAGCTAGCGCTTTACAGTCATCATTTGGACTTGGAGGCTCCTAGCTTCCTCAGCCTTACTCAACAAGAGACTGCAAAGAGCGTTCCGATCCGCTGACTTTCGTGACTTTGGGGCTCATATCAGGCCGCTCATGAGCCTTTTTGGCCCTGAAGCGATTCCTAGCGGCATGCACAGGCTCTCAGTGCATACTTGGCTGAGTTGGCTCCAAGGTTGATTGAATCAGATTGATACTTGGTCGGAACAACAAGCTCTTTCTCCGAAAAGCAGATCTAGATTGACCAAGGAGACCAAAGACCGGTGCGATTTGATGAAGAAACGACGGGAGCTGGGATTTGAGGCTGGCTTTGAAGGCTCTGCCGCTCTAGCAATCATGACTTGAATTTCAAGATCGTGACCTGAAACTGCTGAAAGCGCGTCAGTTGCAGGTACATCCTGATTTCTGAGGGCTGAAGAGCGGAGTTGCCGTGACACTCAACAATCGACGGAATCACCGAATCAATCGTCATAGCAAAGGAAACATGGCTGCTTTGCGCACTCTGATCATGAGCGTTGGTATCTTCTGGTGCAGAGAGTGTACTGCTGAGTCCTGACCAGCCAAGCATTCCTGGCCATGGTGTCGCATCGACTTGCATGCACTGTCCAATCTGACAAATATCATGATCACGATCAGCTGATGTGCAGCCGCAATACTGACAGCGGCAAGCATCCTCCTTCGCAGCGACATGATCTCCAGGTTGCAGCTGCAGTGCAGCGACTGAGGTGACAGTGAGGTCTGCGGCAGTAGCCGTCGAATGAGCAATGACGACTCGTTGACGGGGTCGACATCGCGTGGTCAGCCGCACTTTCGCTAAGATCGTCGTCGTCGTTATCGCGGTACAGTTTGTCAAAGTTTGAAATTCCGTTTGCGGGGTGGAGGCACAGGACGCGCACCAATGATGGCGACGACCTCCCTGAGGCTCCCACTTATTTTACGCGGACCCCACGACGCCTTGAAACCCAAAACCCCGGCTGGCCGCAGCAACTTGCCCTCTCAATCACGGCGGCAGGGCCTCGAACGACGGAGATGTCTTTGCAGATTGCTCCGTTCTGCGCGCCTGACAGCTTGCTGAGCACCTGATCGATCAGCTGGCTACAGCAATCAGGGGTCCTCCGCGTCTGCCGCCATGGCCCACCAAGCAGTGACCTGGAACAACAGGGTTGATTGCACAAATGCTTTGCATGTTGCGATTGTGCGACACTAGGTTGCCTCGTACAGCTGCTGTACCCAGCATCTGGCCAAATGAAAGTTATCAAAGTGGTCCCCATCGCAAGATAAATACCTAGAACCGCCCGCTCCGTCATAGTATTCACCGAGACATCGACATCTACAAGTGTCCCTAGCTTCTACAAGACTCTTCATCCACACAACTCCATTTGTCAGTGTTCAAGTAACAGCCCGCCATGAGTGCTGCCATGTTCATTCAAGGTCGCCCAACATTCGAAGACGCCAGCCAGTCATCTGGCTCATGGCAAAGCTCGTCCTCATCGAGCGTCCCTAGACACCACTACCGCTCTACACCTCGACCCAAAGACCAAGCGTCAACCTTTTTCGGCAGCACAGTCAACTGGGACGGCCTTGACGCATGGATCAATCCGCTCGATGCCGCCAGTCGCTCAAGCAGCATTTCCTCGACGGCGAGCAAGTCCAGACCGCTACAGCGCCTATTGACGGAAGAGCGCCATGCACAAGAGACAACCAACACACCTCGACCATCGAGTCATGAAGTCTATCACAGACGCACGCGCAGCAACTCGGTGTCGATGAACCGCCCGCGAACAGAAAGCTTCTCTGGCAATGCATCTTGGCAAGCGCAGCTGAATGCTGGCACAGACAGACCCAATGCTGGACGTCGTACCATGTCGGTCTGTGTGTCTGGCACTCCATGGCGTGACTCGCAGTCGTATGGACGCGACGACACGCTGTCGGAGTGGGCGATCGGTGACTCTGATTGAGTTTGTCTGCTCGGCCACTGGTCATCTTTCTTTGTATTCAGCGTTGGCATTCTTTTCTTATCATTTCATATACTTCAAGTGTTGTCAAAACCTGACTTGATTTTGCCTATGCCTCTGCTAGTGCTCGAGCACGCCATGCGCATGCGTGTGGCAGCGGACAAAGATGAAGCCATCTGAACGCGCCAGAGCAATGCCTTGTCTGCCTTCGTTCATCTACAGCACGTACTGTAGTCATACAATGAGAAGTCTTCACAGCGTATACTCAAGCTCGGGCGATTCGGCTTGCTTGCAGAACGAGAAGGCGAGCAGTTCTAAAGCTACACTGGGTTTTAAGCGTCCTCGAGAGCCTGTACTTCAATCAATCTCAGGATATTCAGCTAGGCGTTGTCCACCTCCGACTCCTCTGGGACTGACTGAGCATCTTTACTTGCGTCAATGATGGAGGCAGTGCTTTGAGGAGTTTTCGTCAACTTGGCAATGCAGCAGCTGCCTGAGGTCGTTGTTGTCCAGATCACGTGCAGAGCAACAACTGAACAGCGAGACACGAACCACCACCATCAAGCACGCCAGCCATTGCACCTCGCACCTGCCTCTCTCAACAAGGCTGCCCAGTAAGACTTGTACAGACAAACAGCCCTGCAGATCGAGTCAAAGACTGCTCTGAACGCATGGCCCAATATGGAACAGATGGTGGTCCCTCCGGCGGCTATGGCTACGCGGATGGCCAAGGCTTGAATGGCGAAGACCAATCTGCCGCTCCCGCGCCTGCCCAGGCGCCTGCGCCGACACGAAAGAAGGGCCGAGCCTACGCTGCTCAGCAATGTAAGTGTCGGCCTTCTGAATTGCTCACAGCTGACGATAGACGATTTCAATGCGCCGGCACCGGTACAGCAACAACAAGCTCCGCAAGGGTATGACCAAGGTCAAGGTCAAATGTTTGTCCCAGCTGCAGGTCCTGGAGCACCAGGCTTTTCTCAACAACCCGAGTCTCCTGGCTATGCACAACCTGGATACGGTGGCCAGCAGGGCTATGCGGGCGCACCGGGCTATCCACCTCAACAGCCATACGGACAAGGCTACGCTGGCGCACCGGCGCCCGGCTATGGCCCATCCAACCCACCCAATAATATGGCTCAGACAACGCAGCAATTTAGTCAGATGAGCGTCGCGTCTGCACCCCTCAGGCAGCATGACTCGGTCGATCTGGTCAACATGCGGCCCGAGGTGGACCAATTGTATGCTCCGGCACCGGCCATCTTGTTGCCTCAGAACATTGCCGTCACAGCCTCGCCTTTTTCGAATGCCGGCCCAGAGCACATGCGCGCGACTGTCAACTCGATCCCCAACACCAACTCGCTGCTTAAAAAGAGCAAGCTTCCCTTGGCCGTGTCGATTCGACCTTTCACGACCTTGACGGGCCAAGGCGGTGTACCGGTGGTACAAGATACAACAATTGCGCGATGCAGGCGATGCCGCGCGTACATCAACCCCTTCATCACCTTCATCGAGAATGGACACCGATGGCGATGCAATCTGTGCAACCTGGTGAACGACACGCCCCAGGCCTTTGACTGGAATTCGGTCGAGAATGTCGCTGTGGACCGTTATCAGCGTGCCGAGCTCACGCATGCCGTTGTGGATTTTTTGGCGCCGACCGAGTACATGGTGCGCGCTCCGCAGGCGCTTGCCTATGTCTTTTTGATTGACGTCTCGTTTGCTGCCGTGTCGTCGGGTCTTGTCGGTACGGCTGCCCGTGTCATTCTCGAGGCTCTCGACCAGATTCCCAACCAGGACAAGCGGACCAAAGTGGCCTTTGTGGCCGTCGACTCGTCTTTGCACTACTTTTCAATGACTTCGCGCTCAGACGAAGCCAAGATGCTGGTGGTTGGTGACATTGAAGAAGCCTTTTTGCCTTCGCCCAACGATCTGCTTGTTTCGCTCGACGAGTGCCGGCCGGCGATTGAAAACTTGCTCAGTCGCTTCAACGACATGTTTGCCGCAACACAAAATGGCTCAAGTGCCATGGGTCCTGCGCTCAAGGCGGCCGAAAAGTTGATTGGCAGCTGTGGCGGTCGTGTCGTCTGCTTGATGAGCACGTTGCCCAATCTCGGCGAAGGCAAGCTGACGCCGCGCGAGGACGCTAAACTCCTGGGCACGTCAAGCGAAGGCAAACTTTTGCAGACGCAATCTCCCTTCTACAAGTCGTTTGCCGTCGAGTGTTCCAAGAACCAAATTTCGGTCGACATGTTTTTGTTTTCGGCACAGTACCAGGATGTCGCCTCGCTCTCGTGTCTTCCGCGCTTCACGGCCGGTGCAACACACTTTTACCCGAGCTGGAACGCCAACAATTTTGAGGATGTGCGCAAATTCGGATACGAGTTTACAAAACACCTTGGGCAAGAGGTGGCTCTCGAGGCGGTGCTCCGCGTGCGTGGCAACACGGGTCTGCGAATGAGCAACTTTTACGGCAACTTTTTCAACCGCTCGACCGATCTCTGCGCATTCCCAAGTTTCCCGCGTGACCAGGGTTATGTTGTCGAGATTGCCATTGATGAGAATATCGAGAAGAGCTTCATTACTCTCCAGGCCGGCGTCTTGCACTCGACCTGTACCGGCGAACGCCGTATCCGTGTCATGACGCTTTGCTTGCCGGTGACCAACAATCTCAGCGAGTTGTACGCCTCGGCTGATCAGGTGGCCATTACCAATTACCTTGCCGCCAAGGCTGCGGAACGTTGCTTGACATCATCGCTCGACAATGCACGCGAAGCCGTACAAAGCAAGCTCAACGAGATTCTCGACACGTACAAGAAAAACCTGCTCAACTCCAACACGGGAGCCGGCGTGCCGTTGCGCATCTGCGCCAACTTGAAACTCTTGCCCTTGTTGACCCTATCACTCATTAAGCACCTTTCGTTGCGCAAGTCCTCGCAGATTCCTTCGGATCTGCGCAGTGCCGCACTCAACTACATCTCGACTTTCCCGATTGCCCAACTCTTGCCATACCTGCACCCACGCTTCTACGATCTGGTCAACATGGACCCAGCCTGTGGCACGCCTGGCGAAGATGGCACGATTCAAATGCCGCCATGCCTCAACTTGAGCGCCGCAAACTTGTCGCCGCACGGCCTGTACCTTCTCGATGACGGCGTCATCCAATTCCTCTGGATTGGTGCCGGTGCCGTCCCTCAGCTGTGTGAAGACGTCTTTGGCGTGTCGAGCGTGCAACAAGTTCACGTCGGCAAGACGTCGCTGCCCGAACTTGAAAACGACTTCAATAGCCGGCTGCACGCCATCTTGGCCAAATCACGCAGCTACGATGAAGGCAAGATCTTTTACCCGCACCTCTATGTCGTGCGTCAAGATGCGGATCCTTCGCTTGTGCGGTGGTTCAGCACACACTTGACGGAAGACCGTGGTGACTCGGCTGCCTTGCCGAGTTATACAGAGTTTTTGACACAGCTCAAGGGCAAGCTCAATTAGGAGGAGGAGTCGATAGGTATGATTTGACCATAGATAGCACAAGCAAAATGTTTTACTACTTTTGTCAGGTATGTCTACTCAACTGATCGACCGTGACCAATGACCACGCATGTCCCGCGCTGCTTGCGACCTGGACAGGTTTCCGTCATGCAGCTTGCGTGAAAGGCACCCTGGTCTTAAGCTAGATGCAACAAGTAGTGGCCGACAGTCGACCCCTTGATGCTGGAACGATCTCTTCAGGAGGATAGCATCACGGTGATTCCCGATCAAAATAATCTACAGAAACCTATCTACTGGTATACAAACCAAAGTCTTGTCCAGGTGCAGCACAGCTGTCATGACAAGATCCGTAGCGAGACGAAAAAATGTCTAGCCACAGTACTCGTTGCCCGGGCATCCGATGCTCGTTCCGCGCGTCTCCGAACCAGCAATGCCGATGACCTGGAAGAGGGCGTTGACGACACCGCCAATTCCCTCGCCGGCAGCAAGACCTGCAGCGATCGAGTATGCAAACACGTTCCAAGTCTTGGGCGACTTCTTGAGCCAGAGGTACGATGAGACAGCACCAATTGCCATAGCCGTCGAGTAGTAGGTCTGCGGAAGCGTGAAGGCAAGACCGACAGCGTTCATGTTGGGGACGAGGTGACGGCGACGCTCGGGAATGATGGTGTATTTGGCAATGCAGAGACCAATGGAGAAGAGACCGATGACCAAAGCGCAAATGCCAGACGACTTGGGCACCGGGAAGGTCGTGGCTGTCACAGCCAAGGCCACAGCACGCCACGCGGCAACCGAGGGCGCAGCAAATGAGCAGGTGTCGGCGAGCTCAACGTTGATGATGCACGGGTAGGCAGACGAGAAGAGGATGAAGAAGCCGCAGCACAGGAAGACCGAGCAGAAGGAGCCGAAAATCTGAGCAATGAACTGGGTGAGAGGTGACCCAGACAAGAGGTAGCCCGTTCGCAAGTCGCCGAGCATGTCCACCGACTGGGCGGCAGCACCACCAGAGACGATACCTCCAATCATGTTGATGGTCTCCGCACTGGTACCATGGAGGCCCTGACCTTGCGTCACACCGCCAAGAATGAGCTGAGAAGCCTTGGCGCAAGTCGACACGGGGTTGATGTCGGTGGCTCCGGACGACTGAGCAGCAATGAAGGAAAAGATGAAGGCCAAGATGACAGAAAGAATGGTGATGCCGACGCTGACCTGGAATTGCAATGCAAGAACAATGCACGAAAAGACGACAGCAAGCGTCACGCCACCGGACCAAGCCCACCATGGCACTTGCTCAGACTTGGGCATTGGGTCATCGGAAACTTCGCGGATTTGACCAGCAGTGTGCTTCTCCGAGAAGGCGCGCGTCTGCGGCAAGGCAGCGAGGGTGTCCCAAAAGGCGTTCTTGAGACCGCGGAACAAGACGGGCCCGTGCATAGCAACTTCAGCGAATGAAGCACAAAGCATGATGAACACACCAGGCCAGAGCATCCAGTAACGGGGCGAGGGCTGGTTGATGGGGTCCTTGAGCGAGAGAGAATTGTAGTTGTACCAGTTTGGGTACTCGGTACCGCCAATGGCCTTGCCAAAAGCGTGCTTGTACTTGACGATACAGGGACCGATGATACCCCAAGCGAGAATACTGCCACCAAAGAATGAGAGAGATGCATTCATTCCAGACAAAATGCCGGCACCCAGGAAAGCAGGGGTAAACTCAAAGAACCATTGCCAACTTTCAACAGCCATCAAGCTCTTGGCAGACGTGGTACTCGCGATCCACCAAGCTGCGTGAAAGTCCCAAGTGACACCTGGTGCATATTGCGAAATGACACGCCACAGGGTAGCAAAACCGAAGGAAGCGGCGAGAGCGCGACCCTGGAGCTTCGCGTTGGCTTCGGCTTCAGCACCGCCGGCGTGCAATGCACGAATGACGTATGCGACAGCTGTCGGCGACGGAAAGATGAGCTTGAGCTTCAGGATGTAAAACTTGCGCAGGGCAATGGCGAAGAATAGACCGTAGTACGCAGTACATGCGCTGAAGGTGATGAGCTTCCCGATGTCACTCTTGGGGTCCTGGCTAAGCAATCCCATTTGATACATTGCAGGGATGGCCCCGACGAAGATGATACCCAGGCCACCTGAGGCAGTCGCTGCCGTCTGGCAAGTGACGTTTTCTTTCGGCCCAAAGTATCCTCCTCCGAGGTAGGGGCTCGCAATTCGCGAAAGTGGTTTCAGAATGCAGAATCCAAGAATTGAGCCCTTTTCAGATGGTTAGCCAAAATAAAAAGTTGTGATGAAGCGCGCTTACAAAAAGTTGGGCGCCGAACGTCCATCCGGTCTTGAGGCCAAGGTAAATGTTGGATGCCGAGACAATGGCGCCGAGGCAGCAACCAACGAGAATGGCTCGCACGGTAAGCGCTCGTCCCTCATCGACAGCACCTGGCAGCTCTGGGAAGGGATACAAGTTTGAAGGAACATCTTCATCCGCAGCACTCGTGACCTCGAACGCTACTTGCTTTTCATTGTCAAAGCTTGAAGTCGAAGCGCGGTGGATGGCTTGGTCAGCCGCGTGCTTCTCGTCGACCTTTGTGCCAGTGTACGGGGTCGGGATGTGTGCATCACGAGCATTGACATCGTTCTGCCCTTGAACGCGGGTTGTGTTGAGTTCACCAATCTCCATGGCGTATATGGTCGGAGGGAGAGTGGGCTCTCAGTCGTCCTTATAAGATTGGCAGAACCGTAGTCTTATCGTGTAGAGGTCGCGCGACTGCGACCGGCTTATCACAAGCTATTGGCTCTTGTTTGCTGTTACAGATGTAATCTACCCCACGGTGTCGCGGCGTACAAGGACAAGGTGGAACGAAACGCCGGAATGAAAACGCCAGCGGGCTGCATGCTGCAAGTCCGCAGATTCACGCGAGCGATAGCCAGAACTATCGCCCCCGAAAGTTGCTGTATCTTGCTTGCCACAAAGTTGCGAGATGCGAGCGCCAACTTGACAGATTCGGCTCGTACGGATGTCCCACTTAGATTATTGAAGTTAGATAGCAAAATCAGGGCATCGTCCATGGTCCATCATGATTCGTGATGTGGCATAAGCACTGGCCCATGGGCCGTGCAGCCTGCGCTGCTAGCCTGCTGCAGTCTCAGCCAGTCTGCTGATGCGATTACTTTGCCCAATTGTACGATTAACATGTGCAAATGTGCTCATCTTTTCGGTCGTTGCCCTGTTCTTGTCGTTGGGCCGTCGGCCCGTCGCTCCATAATGCCTAAATTATCAGCCACCGGAAGGATCCGACAGCCACTTTCTACGACACGCACAGAAAATCCCTCAGATCAGGGTCTTAACTTCCAGCTTGAGCCCGAACTCGAGCTGTCTCTGGAATTTCATGCAGGATTGATGCAGATCTTCAATTCTCCGTCCGTGCCATCCGGCACACGACTCCACGAGTCGAAAGTATACGAAAGTAGGGTCCTGGTCGGAGTCGGAGCCTCGGAGGGTGGTCCTGACCGTCCTGTAGGGAGTGCCGCCGCTGTCGCGGATTCTGCACCAATTCCGCCGCAGAAACTTAGTGGCAAATCCGGACGATCTTCAGCCAGAGAGTCAGAGATAGTAATGAGTCTGCAAGACCGGGCTGTGCCTGTGCGCGATGCGATCGGTGCCAAGTTCCAACTTCCAAGCACACGAGAATCGTGACGAGATACCGATGTGTCAAGTTGTCAATCAAGTCGAGTCGCTCAATTTGGCTGCGTCTTTGACTCCTGGGCACGAGCTCGCCGAGCGTCGTGCCTGTGGGAGGACCTAGAACCGGATCAGTCCGGATCCAGCATCCTGGAGATTGTGTGGTCACCAACAATGCCAAGACTCCAATTTGTCGCCGGTGTTTTTCATATTTTGTTACGTTATTTTTCATACCTACTCCTCTCAGGGACTCAGCGACGACTGCTTCATTTGCCGAGGGGAGGACACGGACGAGACGTAGAAGGCTCTCCCAGTCATATGCATGCGCGTGGCCGATGTTTATTCGGCGGGTCTGCGTGTTGCGTTGTGTAACTTGTGTTCTTCGTTGCCGGTGTCGTCGGCCCAATGTCGGCACATCTGCCACGGACAATTTTCGGGATATCCGATCGCTGGACAGTGTACTGTCATTATTGTCACGTAGTACAGTACTGTGTACATCAACTTGGCCAGGGGCCGACCGACCTGCGGCTGCGGGCAGGATGTGACAGTGCGGAGTCTATTGTTAAGTCTGACATGCTCAGGGCTTCCAGGCTACCTATCCGCGACCGGGTCCACTGTTTCAGAAACAGTCAGGTGCTGTCACCGTGCTGAGCGCTAGGTAGTAGGAACTGAGTGGGCTCCTGTAGGGAGCTCCAGCTGAGAAAGGCATGGCCGGAAATCACAGTAGACTCAGCCTTGGAGACGGAGACGCGAGCAACGGATACGGAATACTGATAAAGTTGAACTTGCCCATGTGCATGAGAGAGCCAGTCAGTGGCAGAGCATCTTTTCGACATCAACATCCTCAAAGTTAGCTGCGTCGTCGCCGTGTAGTCGAAGGTCGACAGCGGTGCGCATTTCTTTTAATGTCTGCAAGCGCTAGCGTAGATCGTCTGAGGCGCTTGCTTCGCTTGTGTTTTCTCTAGATGTCGCAGCGAGTGTCCTGATGAAAGGACTTGCGCATGCTGGAAGATGGAGCGAGCTTAGTTGCCCTTGCGCTTTTTGCTGGCAGGCTTTGAGCTCGAAGCATCTTGTCGTCAGCTGAACTTGTCTGCATGGCAGAGAAGAGGAAGCTGCCACCTTCATCCCCATCACCGTCCTCTTCATTGTTGCCATCCTCATCCTTGTCGCCGTCCTTGATGCTATCGTTGTCGTCCACATGAGGGTCGTCACAGTGGGACATCATTGCGGTCTTCGTGCTAGGGGTCGCACGAGAGGGTGTCAGAAGACGTGGAATTCAGTCTCCCAGGCACGTCTGGAGGGGACATGCACATGCTGCAAGACGGCACAATCTTGTTCAACTGACTTGAACGATTCGAGATGTCATAGCTAGTCGTCGAGCTTGACTAAAGATAAAGCCACTGCAGCTGTTTGACAACAGCGTTTGACTAGCAACCTTGCGCGACTTGGAATGACCAACATTCGCTTTCTTTCTACAAGCACAAGTGATACTCAAGTTCAACGACTGGCTATGGTATCTCTAATCGCTCGAGTCAGCAGATCCCATCGCTGGATGACCTCGGGACTTGAATGATTGCACCAGACCTTGGCGGTCGTTTGCTCGCCGTCCTTTGACGAACCATTCTAATCGCCATGTTCGGAGGTCGACAGGTGCATCCACGTTGGCCACCTGCAGTAATCGAGTGAGTCGAGAGGCGAGGCTTGCGACGATTTGACGATACGGTTGCTGGCTGCTAAAATCGAATCTCCGACAGCCAGGATTGGGGATTCAAAATCAACGGCGATGCTGCATGACAGGCTAGGGTCCAGGCGATGGGCAGGCCTGTGAAGACCGACGGTTCGATTCGCCACCCAATCGGAAGGGCCGGGAGCGTCAGAACAATGCAGGTGAGAGAAGCAAACATCAAGAACATGTACATGTACTTGAAGCGTCGCCAAATCATGGGCATCTCCTTCAGAAAGTAAGATGTCTCCAGCGTCTTGGCCGTGGCTTCCCATCTAAGCGGGATGCCCACCAAATAGAACACGAGGGCCTGGGTAATGTGGAGAGATAGTCCGCCAAAGAAAATGCACAACAGACCGATCCATTTAAAGTTCTCTAGCAGGGAATAGACGAGTGGCGCTTGTCGGGATCGGAATTTATAGATTGCATTCGCCACTGGGACCGAGACGTCAAAGACAATCAAGACTGCAATGATGATTTGAAAGGAGGACTGGTAAAGCTTTGTAATGTTGACTTCAAACCAGCCGATGAGGAAGAAGTTGATGAGCGTCAATAGCCATTGCGACGCAACAGCAGGATACGTGCCGAAATATGCAAGCAGCGTGAATTTGGACGTCGCACTGATGCGCTTGCTAGTCATGCAATCCCAGAAAAGCGGCGTGAATGGCCCGCGTGTGATCCAGAATCGCAGAGGGTGAAAGACAAGCTCAAAGACTCCGTAAGCATACTTTTGCCAACGATCAATTTCGTCATACACCGTCAAGGAGACGCCCTCCTTAAATTCGCCAGCAGAATAGGATGCTTGACGGACAATGTAGCCGAGATTTTGGAGCTTGAGCGACATTTCAAAGTCCTCAGAGACGTGCTTTTCTGACCACCACTTTTGGCGTCCATCCTCTTCGTACATGAGCTCTTGAACCGCACTCCAGCGAAGAAAAGCATTGTGGCCGACAAAGGGAGCAATGTCACCGCCAGCAGTCATCCAATTGATTGCACCAGCGATGAATGTGGTAAAGTAGGCCATGCAGTCCTCGAAATAGTTCCAAGAAGTCACTCGGAAGGCGAGCGATGTATGCTGCAAGATGGCAACTTCAGGTGAAGCGGCAAATTCATTAGCAGCATCCAGGAAGCAGTCTGTTGGCACTCGTGTGTCTGCATCAATGAGTAGAATGAGCTCGCCGATGCGAATGTCGCCGTCTCCAATAGCTTTTGGCGTTTGAGCTGCCATCAAGGCCTGCGTAATTTCCCGCTGCTTGGCAGCCTCGTCGCCATCCGTCCAGTAACCTGGTCTCTCGACATTGGCCAGCGCTTTTTCAAGCTGATAGGAAACACACATTGCATAATTCATGTTGGAGGCTTTTTTAAACTTACCCGCACGCTCAAACTGCTCGCTTTCTGGCGGACGCGCAATCCAGCCAATGTCGTGCTGTTTGTAGAAGAGCTGCCTCTTTTGACGTTCCAATGGGCCGATGAGTTGCATGCCGTCGTCATTGACAAAGATGTTGACGGAGCCGCCTTGCATCTCGTAAGTCTTGATGGCATCCCTGACACTGAGAAGAGCTGGCTGCAGAACCAATTCGAGATCCTCCTTGTAGACTGGGCACTGCACCGTGATTCTTTGGTTAGCAAGTATGAGCAGTAGGAAAGCCATACCGAGGAAGAACTGCATCCAAACGTCGGGCAGGAGCTATCGCCGAGAAAAATTTGCTATTGCTTTGAAGATGTGACATGGGTCCTAGAAGCTGAAGCACGACCAGGGCAAACGTTTGCGCAAAGAATGCCGCGAGCCACATGGCAACAGGAAAATAGAGGACGATGGCAATAGACGACCAGTTCCCATCTGCTTTTATTTGTAGCACAACCTCATGTACGGATTGGCCGATAAAGACTCCTAGTGCCAGAACCGCCAATCCCACGCAGCAAGGCGTCAATAAGCTGATGCCGCGATCCACGTCTTCTGAAGCCAGTTCCAGATCAGCGTACTGCTCAATCTTGTCCTTGCCATTCCAGACCAGCTTGACGATTTGCGCTTCAAAGTCATGACCAGTAGTCAGGATTGTATTGACATTATCTGACCAGATGAGCAGGGCGGCATTGACCTTGACGAAGGCGGCACCCTGAGCGCGCTTCAATGATGCAAAGTCGTCGTAATTTTCGATAACTTGGACATTGTTGGAGATATTGAGGGGGACAGACGAGACTGACGGCGGCAGATGTTGAAGAAGCGTCGCGGTGACGTTGTTGGTGATGGCCACCACAACCTCGCATCGTAGATACCCAGCGACGTCTAGAAGCGAAACATCGTCTGAGAATTGTGCTTCAACGTGAGGAGCAGTCAGGTAAGCTGGTTCATCGTACGCGTCGAGGCCTGCGCGAAGGCACACTTGCGTGTCGTAACTGCTTCCGAACCAGCCGTTGGCGCGACAGCGCTTGTATATGTGTCGCAGCATCAGCTCATGCTGAAACGAGTCTTCTTGAAGGCCATCTATTGATTCGCGCAAGAGTGCTTCATCGGAAAGCCTCGGCCGTTCATCTTCTTGGTTGTCGAGCTCAGCCTTTTCCGTTGCCTGATCAGTCGCAAGACCAGGCGAACGCGTACTTGATGTTCTGAGCCTTGCGAGCAGGCCCATCGAGGCAGTGAGTCAAGCAACAGTCTAGCATCTTTGGCGCTTGGTTTCCGCTGAGGCAGATATAATAGATGCACAGTCCTGTTGGGCCAGTGGTGGTTCCCCGTGAATGGAAACAATGGCCTCTTCAATGCGACAAAGGCAACACCACATCGAGCAGAGCTCCCTAATGCGCAAGAGAGGTACAAGGCGTCGGGAAGTCATGTCGCAGACAGATCGCACGACCAGTCTCTATGGACGACAAAGAGTCTGTACGCTCGTCGGATCTACCAGAAGGATACAGTCGCGCACTAGATGAGGTGGACGGCGATTACTTCAGTGGACCATTGCGCCTGGCGCGACCCTTTTCAAGCACCCTGAATGATGGCCCAATCGACAAGGCGTGGCTGCTGCAACAACCGACGCGTCTCGAGGTGCTCTCGGCGTGGATACCAAGAGTGTCAGCAGTACTTGCCGCCTTCATTGTCGCAGCCTTCGCCTATGGCGGCTACAAGGACTACGAGACCAATCAATACTGCCTCGTATTCGAAGATCAATTTGATCGATTCGACGACACAGTTTGGCAGCGTGAAGTCGAGCTCGGCGGCTTTGGTACCGGCGAGTTTGAATGGACGACTCCGTTCGAAAACAACTCGTTTGTCAAAGATGGTAAGCTGCATCTTGTGCCGCACATCTCTGCTTGGCCTCCGCCAGAGGGAACGACACTCAATCTGACAGAGCTTGGCATTTGTACTGTCGACACTGCCTATTCCGGTCGATCACCTGTGGCGGACTGTCAAGCAACCTACAACTCCACGCTGGGCTCCGTCATTCCACCCATTGCTTCAGCTCGACTAAGCACGCGTCTCTCGCATTCTATTCGATATGGTCGTGTAGAAGTCACCGCCAAGCTGCCGGTCGGTGATTGGCTATGGCCAGCAATATGGATGATGCCCACCAACAACACGTATGGCAAATGGCCGCAGTCAGGCGAGATTGACATCATGGAGTCGCGCGGCAACGGTGTTGACTTTGTCTCTGTCAACGACCAGCAGCGTCGTTTCCCTGGTGGTCATGATTCGACATACAGCACACTCCACTGGGGCCCAGCTGTGCCATACATCTATGATGCCTGGGCCAAGACCACCGATGGCCTGCGCTACCCGTCTGGTCTGAGTTCACTCACGGGCGGCTATCATGTCTTTGGCATTGAATGGACTCCTCGATCCATACGTACCTATGTCGACAAGAAGCTCACGCGCGTCGCGCAGTTCAGATTTCCCGCTGGCGGGTTCTGGGGCGTCGGTGACTTTGATGCTGGCCGGTCAGCTTGGTCTACCGAGTCATTCCTCAATCCCTGGACAACGGGCTCGAGTCACGCACCTTTTGATCAAGAGTTCCATCTCATCATCAATCTTGCCGTCGGTGCAACGAATGGTTACTTCAACACGCTAAGTGGTTTATTGCCTTGGTCTGGCTCGCGTAACGAGGCAATCAGAGGCTTCATGAAGGCGCGCGAGCGCTGGGAACCATCGTGGAAGTCGGAAAGCGAACGAGGATTTATTATTGATAATGTAAAGATGTGGAAACTATGCTAGATGCTCCTCAGCTCCCTAGTAAAATATAAGTAGGTGTCGATGTCATCTTCTTCTTGACCACACGAAAGACATGCACAGTCCAGGCAACGAGGCGGCGAATCTGTGGCTTGATGTCAGAGTGCCATTCGGATGGGTAGGCATTTGGGTTGAGGATCAGAGGCGAGATGACGTGCATCACCATGAGCCAGATCAGGGGTAGGTTGGCCGTAATGGACCAGATGCGATCCAATGGAGGCGCAAAGAGTGCAAGATAGACTTGAAGTAAGGCAAGCACGAGACATATCGCCCAAATCCATTTGTACTTTGCCCAAATCTTTGGCACCTCGGAGAAGAAGTCGCCTTCTTCAACAGTCTTTGCAGTTGCGCCCCACTGAATGTCCTGAAGTTAGTGAAGATCGCTGACAGGTTTTGCCTTACCAGATCGCAGAGATGAGCAATGAGAGCATATGACAGATGCATGGAGAGACCGCCGAGGAAGATCATCAGCGGAAGAGACCACTTAAAATTGTCGTACAGTCCACGTAGGAAAGGAGCATTCTTGGCTCTGTACTTGACGACAGCTGAAGTGATGGGTCCTAGAATGTTGAAGACGACAATCACAGACAAGAAAATACCAAACCCTTCGTTGTAAAAGGCATACCCCTGCTCGGCAAAGTACCGATACCAGCCCATGACTAGATAGTTGACAACAAGTAACGGCCACAGCGCAATTGCATAGTACGTGCCAATGTAGCCAATCATGGTAAACTTTGAGAAAGAGTTGAGATCGGATCGAAGAAAATGAATGAAAATGTCGGTAAAGGGGCCCCGCTTGTACCACTTTGAAAAGGGGTTGAAGACGAGCTCTGAACAGCCGTAAGCATACTTTGACCACCGAAGCATCTCATCGTAGCAAGTCAAAGAGACGCCCTCTTGAAAGCCTTCATTCGAATAAGTCGCATATCGAGAGATGTAACCTTGAGTCTGGAGCTTGAGTGACATTTCAAAGTCTTCACTCACATGAGATTCTGACCAGTACTTGGTCTTGCCATCTGACTCGTCGAACCATGCAACCTCCTGTAACGCACTCCAGCGCAGGAAAGCATTGTGGCCGACAAAAGCGGCAGTGTCGCCGGCAGATGTGGCGAATTGCAGCGAAAAATAAATGCTCTGAGTAAAGTAAGCTAACGTTAGCAGCGTCGCAGCGAATTGCATCCTTACTGATGGCATTCTCGAAAAAGTCGTGTACAACCTGCATCACGCCGGAGTTGTGCTGGATGATGGCGACATTTGGAGAAAGATGGAATTCATTAGCCGCATCAAGAAAGCAATCAACAGGCACTCGTGTATCAGAATCGATAATCAAAATCAACTCTCCCATACTGATGTTGCCGGCTGCCCAAGGTTCGTGGCCGGTGCGCCTGTGTTCGGCAGCAACCAATTCTCGCAGGCACGTTTGGTATGCTTCATCTTCATCTTGGTCAGTCCAACCGGCAGGCCGGTCAAGCATACCAAGACGGTCGTCAAGCTTCTGTGCGATGTCCATGGCGAAATTCATGTTGGAAGCCTTTTTGAAACGGCCCGCGCGGACAAACCCATTCTTGCCATGACCAGGCCTAGCCACCCAACCGATGTCATTCATAGCATAGTACGCTCTGCGCATCTCTCGCTCGGCCGGATCCAAGAGTTGTAGACCATCATCGTTGATGAAGATGGACGCAGAGCCGCCTTGCCGCTCGTACGTTGCGATGGCAACCTTGAGACTCTTGACCGTTGGAACGATGACCTGTGCAAGGTCTTCCTTGTAGACTGGGCATTGCACGGTGATATGTGGCAACGTCTTTAGTACTCGCTGAGGTGGTTCGCAGGAGTAAAATTTGGAATTTTGAAATAGTTGCTGAACCGGTCCAATGCAATTGAGCACAATGACGACCAGCATCAACGAGAAGAATGAGGTAAGAAAGAAGAGAAAGGGAAAGTACAAGACAAAGGCGAATCGAGTGTAGTTGCTCGTGCGCAAGGAAGCAAACACAATAGCTCGCATAGCCAACGCAATGATGATAAAGTTGACCAGAATCGTACAGAGAACCATGACCGGAAGCAAAAGTTGTACAGGACGATCCAACTCTTTTTGTATGTCAGTCGGTATGCCATCATTGTTTTGCTTCTCGACATCGCTTGTGTCGACAGCTTTGACATTTCGCCACAAATGTTGCGCAACCAAGTCTTCCACACGCGTGGCGAAGCTCAACACATCTTCAACATTGTCGCCCCAGAAGAGGATTTGACCTGTCGTCCGTATAATTGCAGCCGATTGATGCAGCTTGGCGTATTTGAAGTCTGAGAGATCATGCCGGACCTGAATATTTACGTCTTCCGTCAAGCTCGCGACAAAAGTTCCTTGGCTTAGATTGCGAACAAATTCTGCAACGAGTGAAGTGGTCATCAGAAAGCAAACATCGGCATTCAGGCGCGCAGCCGTCTGCTCCATGTCAGAAGCTTCGAGCAGGTCTAGGGGAAAGATAGCATGCTCCAAATCCTGGCGCACAGCGATAATTGGGGAACTTTGGTCCCAGAGCTCGAACCAGTCGTGCTCAGAACAAGAACGGAAGAGGTACTGTAGCATTTCATCGCTCTTGCTTGACCAAGCCGGTGAGAAGAGATCGATCATTGCGTCGCGCACCTTGGCTTGCACCTCAACTCGCTTCTCATCTTCGTTCACGAGATGTACAGTCTCTTCGCCAGTCTCAGCGACCTGGAGAGTTGGCGCCTTCTTTCGGAATAAGCCCATCGCTGTTAAGTGCTAGGGGTGATTATGCCGGCGTCCGAATCGCTCTATTCGGTCATGTCGGGCAATCGGTATCGCAAGTGTGTCGTTTGTAGGTCGAGTTGAAATCCAAGAGAAGACTAGCATCGCTTTTGATCTGCTTGAAAGTCTGCACCTGCACATGTGGGCCCGGTCGACCGTCTAGCTGTCAAGCTAGATAGCCTTGCAATTGAAAATCAAGCCGTTCCAACTTCCAAGGTTCCCGATGGTGACCAGATCAGGCAACTTAGCCGAGCCGAAACACAGGAGCCGATTCGAATTCAGCGGCACGGGGCGTTTCTACTGAGTCCTGACTCCTGACAAAGACTGATATTGGCGCCGGCAGACATTGTGGCTTGTGGTCTCTCGCAAAGATTGGGTGACAGTGAACATGTGCAGTGTGCATGTGAGCTCGGTCACTGTACAATGTACATGTGTCTGCAGTGACTCGGCAACAGGCCACATAGCATGTGCGTTGGAGTGATAGCAGCTGCAAGATTTCGGGTCGCCGGGTCGGGCGGAGCGAGTTCGTTGTAGAGCTACTATCTGCGCTACAGCAAAGCGAGGAAGTATCACTATTGTGTCTCAAGTCTGGTTCTCGGTATAACGCGTGCCGCGGAGTCGTGCGCCAGACTACCAGTCTTTGTCTTCTGACTTGCTGAATGGGATCTTGTGGAAGTTGCAATTGTGGTCGTCGACTTGTCGCCGAAGTTGTCAACTTGCCGGCAACTTGCCGCTGCAGGTGAGGTGTGGCTTGGCCGCCGTTGATTGGCAGAGACTCCGAGAGAGTATGAACAATGAGCTAGGACAATTGTAATTTGTAACTGCTTCCTAGGCCTTTCTCTGCCGAATGCCACCTAAAGTATCTACTATCCAGCCTCCACGGCCACGGCCCTCCGGGAGACTGGTCACTGGAGTCCAGGGGCCAGGGCCCTGGCAATGGCTGGCATCAGTGGCATCATGGCATGGTATACGTAGGCTTTGGTAGCCCATTGGTACTATTCGGTAGGCTGGCAATGGCATGCGCAATGTAGTCTTGACACTGTTGACAGCAGGCTGCAGCCTGCAGTCTAGCAGGTGTCACCGTATCAGACTGAATCGGGTCGCACGATGACTACAATTGATTGTTCATCACCGTTCATCCCGAAAGGGCCGGAAGAGCTGCAGATGACTTTGCTTTAACTTCAGCAGTTCAGAGACTCAGAGTCTCAGCTTGCAAGTTAAGCTTTCAGGTGACACAGGCTCATGCAGTGGACCACTGTGGCTACCTTTGGGTGGCGGGAGCGCCGCATCGGTGCTCACACATGCTCTCATTGATTGCTAGCCTGGGCCTCCACTTGAACCTTCCTTGTAAAGACAGGCCTTGGCTTTGTCTTGACAAACGCTACAAGCTACTTTCCTCTTGCTCAAGCAGACGGCTTGTCCGTACATCTCTGGCGAAGCCTGCTACCCTCTTCTTCGAGCTAATCTGGTCTACACTCGACTGCTGCTTCGAATCGTTGTAGCACTCTCAATCGCCGCTTTCTCGACGGCCTACTATGGCTTCCCTGCGCAGCTCAGTAAGCACGACATCGCTTCCGGGTGAGCGTCGTTTACGCCAGCGTCGACGACCTGGATGGGTTTCGACGACGGGAAAGGTGTGGCTCGATGAACCCAGCAGCAGAAGCCAACGCTGGGCGCGAGGTATTGTCCTTGCTGGATTTGTTCTCGCGTCTCTTTGCATTGTTGGGCTCGCGGTATTGGCTTATTTTTCTTCGAATCGTGCCAAATACATTGATCTGATGAGCGGTAGGGTCTCAAGCATGCAGGACTGGGACCAAATAGAGCAACCTGATGGTTCCTTCGAGGGTTCCTTTGACCGGGCCATCATCACAGAGGAGGTCGCATGGGTAGAAGATGGGAGCCTCTATATTCGGCCACAATGGCTTGAGCAAACTACTACGGAGTCCTTGCTGAACATGAAGACTAATTTGACGCTACAACAGTCCCACATTCAGACTGCACAGCTACGATCCAAAGCCAGCATAACATTTGGCAAAGCGCAAGTCACTGCCAAATTTCCAAAAGGCGACTGGCTATGGTCAACGATTTCTCTGGAGCCAGCAGGAAGCGTATATGGCGCTTTTCCGGGCTCGGGCCGGATAGATCTCGTGCAAATCCGTGGCAACAAACGAGGCTTCAAGTCTGGCGGCATTGACCGGGCCGATCACATCCTGCATTATGGTGCGGCAGGCGTGGTGGCCAGCGATTGTGCATTCAAGGATCGCTTTACAACAGCACTTCAAATGACTGACTTCACTTCAAGCTTCCACACATTTGGAGTGGAGTGGACGCCGGGATTCATCCGCCTATGGCTTGACTATCCATCCAACACCGTCCTACATTCGGCTTACCCCAGGGGCTTCTGGCGCAAGACTGGATTTTCATCGTATCTGGGTGGCGATCCACGCTTGTCCTATTCTGATCCCTGGACTAACGGTACAAGAGCCGCACCCTTCGATGTGCCCTTCCACCTAGTGATTCGTGTCAACGCGGGCGCTGTCGGAGGCATATTCGCCGATGTGGACGAGAAACCTTGGTTTGATGCCGCTGGAAGGAATGCAGCCATGCTCAATTTCAATTTGCAGAACAGTACCTGGTTGTCTACTTGGGGTGCGCTCGACGATCACACACTACAGGTCAAGTCAGCCAAGATGTCTCAACAGCTCTCTGCAAGCTCGGCATGGGCGACATGATTGCAAAGCTAGATAATGTGTAGGTATGGTCTTTCGACTGCATTGACATGAATAATGCGGTCCGCGGGCGGTGCCCAGGAAAATCACTGAGCGTCATCCAACCGTGCCGATGGCAGTGATTCCCAATAATCAGAGTCCACCAACTCAGAGAACCGGATCCAATCGATGGCCATGGCGCTTTCCTCTCCGCTTCCCCAGCTGGGCAACCACGTATTCTGGGCTTTCCAAAAGTCGCGCATAGCCCCATACGGCCGCCACTGTTGGCCGCCCGAGTTGGTGTACGCGTGGTCGTCGACGACATCGTCGGGGAACCAACCATTTGTGCCACCAATCATGATGTTCATTATCAGGTGGAAGCGCTTGTCGAAAGGAGCAGCCTTCAACGGGGATGCGAACCAAGGGTTCGGTACAGGGTACCCCTTGTCGTCAATCAAAGGCATCTTTGCGTCACGGACAGGACCGTGCTTGAAGTCTTGCTTGAAGATCTTGTATAGTGGACTATCAAGATAGTAGTGTACCCCCTGAGGCGTCCATTCCATGCCATAGGTGTGAAAGGACTCTGTCAAAGACTGCCTTGGAAAACAAGAGGTGAGCTTGTCATCTGGGCCCGTCGCCAGGTAAATCAGATTCACTGGCGCTCGATGGATAGAACCCGTCAGGCAATTGCTTCCCGTGAAAGAGAAAGCCTCTGTAGGGTCAAAGCCATGGGCTTCAACTAGGTCGAGCTCCCCCGATTGAGGCCAGATGCCGTATTCTGAATCTGTTGGCATGAACCAAATCGCAGGCCAGATGTAGCGGCCGCGCGGTAACTTGGCGCGCACCTCGACCTTGCCAAAGCGCAGATCATGCTTTCCCGCGGTAGTCAGTCGAGCTGATTGCACTGGATTGATGATTTGCAGATTGGATGCGTTGTGATAGGCATAGCAGTTCTCCAAGGAGTAAGGGTGAGAACACTTGCCCTCGGCCGTGAGATTCACGAAGTTACCATCCTCCTGCAGTGGCCACTGAGTGACTGTGGGCTTGATGAAGAGCTTCCCGTCGCGGATGAAGCTGTTGTTTGCGTGGTCTGTCGTCCACTCAAAGGTCTGCTGTCCTTCTCCGCCGACGCCGATCACATAGTTGAAATCCTGCTCAATGGTCCGGCCAGAGGTGAAATCCTCGAACCAGACTTCCCGATATTTGTGCTTCGGCACGGTTGCGTAACCCCAGTACCCGCCTCCGATGACCATCAAGAAGCCAATAAGCATAGCTATGGGCGGCAGGAGACGACCCACGCGTTCCGTTCGCTGGCGAGGTTGGCGCAGCCAAAATTTGTCTATACTGCCTTTCCGACTGATTGCTGTGCTGCGGCCGCCGTGCTCGGCACGAATGCCTACAGGCGAATTTGAATTGTGCAAAGTAGTCATGCGAGGGCCTCTTGACGATCAGCCTCGTCTCTCAGCTGAAAGATCCAAGCAAAAGGCAGATGCAAGCACACTAGGTAGTTACACAACTGCAGCCGACAGGCTCTGTATTTTCCGCTTCTGCAGCTGATCCAAACGAAGAGGAAAGATCAAAGACCACCTTGATCTCACCGAGTGACCCCGGCCTCTAGCTCAATAGATTTGCGATTGATAGCAACGATACGCAATGCCAGTGCAGTGTTGCTATGCCGAGTGCTAAGCAAGTAAGCTCATCCAAATTGGCCAAGTCGGCAGCAGTACGTGTCTGGCACAGCAGCATTGTTCATGAGTGTTCAGCAATCAGCACTGGTCCAGCAGCCGAGATAGTGAGCGATCCCGAGTCCCAATGTCTTGAGACAATTCATGCATAGCCCGCGGTCTGCTCTGTCCTGGACGGCGAACAAAGAGATGACAAGATGGAAGTTCATGGAATCGAATGAGTCGGAATGATCTCAGCCAGATTCTCAGGTCCACATCCTCAATGATTGCCATTGTAGCAAAGAGATTCGTGAGGTCCACGCGGCATTGTTTTTCCATTGTTCACAAAATTGACAAATCCCGAGCCGCTTCAACGTCAACGACCACAGTTTCAATTGAATCGTGTGAGCTATGGACAGCGCCAAGTACTATGCAGTGGACCATGATCAGAAAGCGCTGTCGCCCCTTTGGACATGATTGGGTTTCGAGCCAAGTGCAAGCGCTCAGATAATCTTCAAATGTGAATGCAGATCGCGACTTGCGAACCAGCAATATCAATTCAGGCGTTTACGCCCATCGTGCAATTGTTTGTACAGCATAATTATAAGGCTGCACGTCGGAAGATTGCAGATGCATACGTCAAACTGGGTAGGTTACTATCTCTTCAACGCCCAAGTCTGTAAGCCTCTCGCGCGACTTTGCCCGAGTTTACAATGTTACTCGCGAACTAGCGTGTGCTGACACTGCTGAGTGACTGAATCTCTGACTATAGCGGCCACCGTGAATGCTTTCTGGAAAGGTCTCAGTTGTCATCTACGTCACCACAGAAGCCTCGGTACTGCGCTATCAGTCCCACTTCTTGATGGCCGAGACACAATATGCACGTCGCATGATGCCGCAGCACGAGTGAGTCAGTGAAGGATGCTGCCAGCCAGTGCCAGGAGCTTAGTAGGCTAGCAGCCTACGGCCCGGTACGGTTGATTCGTCTTAATATGCTGTTCGAGTATTCCACAGTCGCACGGGAAGGCGCGGCTAGGGTTCTGCCATTGCTTCAGCTCGAGCTTAATCACTTTGATTGGTCTTAGACCATCTCAAGACTGAAGAGCCGAGATTGTAGCTTCGCAAGAATAAGCCTGTTCACTGGCGGCTGGTATTACAAGCCTGCAGCAGATTGTCCATGTAAGTCATTGTCGTGATCACGGCCTGTTCATTACTGGTGTGCAGCAGACGTGTGCACAGATGTCGAGACTGACTGACTCCACAGCCGTGGTCGTGGAAAGCAACTGTCCGCATCTTGCATAATCGCATGCGCAAGTTACAGCAAGTCATTTGAAGTGGGTCAAGAGGGCCGAAGGGGCATAAGACTCGAATCACTCAAGGTCACTCAAGACATTGATGGGTTCGCCGCTAGTACATCATTGGCCGATGGCGATTGCCGGCTGCAAGTTACTATCTTTGTCTCGGTCCCAAGCCGCCGTTCTGCATGATCATGCAGGGCGATCCGTTGCCGCTTAATTTCCAGTACACCGGAGTTTCTGCCACTACGGTCTTCACTGACTTTACTATGTCTCCAGTCGCTACACTTACGTCCCAAGTCTTTGTTTCCAAAGGGCTGGACATCGAAATCTCCGACATGCATGGCGGAAAATCCAGCCGCACGAGCAGGCACAGGCATGTGCGCTCTCAACCCTGGACGTCAGGCAAACACTCAGTATGGGCAAGGCCTTGAAGCGGTCATATACCCGGGCTTGCGTCCGTGCACCAACCTGTTCCTTCAACTATGCGGCTCTGGCGTGGAAGTAGAAACGACGAGCGCGACCTTACCGACGATGTCGAGCGGCTTCGAGTCGCAAGCCCCGAGCCGCGCGTCAGTCGCACCGTCTCCCATAGCTCGACCTGGCTATCGAATATCGATGCGACAACAGTTATGGCTGACCACCTGTACTGTTCAGCAACCAGAAAGCAGTGGGCCAAACTGGAGTCTCGGCAGGAATGCGTTGTTTTGCGCGACACAAGGACTGGCACCGCAACGGTGCGACCACTCGATGCGAAGCAAGCTCAGGCCGCTCTGTGGGCGCGAAAGCTACGATGCGAGGCTATGCTGATCATGCGAAATGATTTAGTGGAGCAAATCTTCAGTCGGATTGCACCAATGAACAATCTCTTAAGAATTGACGACACACAGACCATCCGGGTCGTGGATGACGTTGATGGTATTGACGAAGAGCGAGGAAGTGTGCAGGACGGCTTCTTGCTATGTCGACAACTACAGGCCGCAATCGTCTGGACGACAGATACACAGCTTCTGACCGAACGCTGTAGACTCTGCGAGCAGACCTTGGCCTCTGTGCTGTGGCCGCTGAACGCTCTCGGTGCGCGGTCCTTTAGTCTGGGTGAGATCAAGATCGTCAAAGACGTGACTGTCCAGGTGACGGAGTTGACGTCCATCGAGCTTGAGCGAGACATCGAGGGAAATTCTGGCCAGAAGCGGTCGACAGCCATCATCTGGCCGATCGTGGTTGCACTGTCTACTGTCTTCGTTGGTTTGGTGTGTGGCAAGCTGCTCTACGGTGTCATCACGGCGATCATGCAGGACGATAACTACGCGCAGGCTGCGTTCATCCTTTACATTCCCATCGCCGCGTTTCTCTCAGCTGTATGTCTATTATCACCAGGATTACGTCGAATGATTACTAACTGGTAGTTCTTTCTCTCAATCATTGTGGTTGGCTGCTTCCAGATGGTCGGGCCTATTTCTCAACTCAACGTCAACAGTCTCTACTACTCTGGCAAGCGACCGCACACCTCATTGTCTGCTTCTCAACTCCCGCACATCACGGTCCAGTGCCCGGTGTACAAGGAAGATCTGTGGGAAGTCATTGATCCGACAATACAGACTGTGACACAGGCCATCTCAATTTACGAGGCGCAGGGTGGCACTGCTAGCATCATTGTCAATGACGATGGTATGCAACTTTTGGATGAAGAAGCACAGCTTGCACGGAGACAGTATTACGAATCGAAAAACATTGGCTGGACAGCTAGGCCACGTCACGGCGACAATGGCTACGTTCGAGCTGGTGCCTTCAAGAAGGCAAGCAATCTCAACTATGGCTTGCGTGTGTCTCTCGCCATCGAGGCCATGTTCGAGTCACTCGTGGAGACTGGCTCTACAGATGAATGGTCAACGTACGAGGAAGCCACTGAACGCATTCTGGAAATCACGCCAGGTCTTTGGTGCGAAGGCGATGTTTCATTGGGTGATTTCATTCTTCTGATTGATGCCGACACTCGTGTTCCTCAGGACTGTTTCCTCGACGCTGCGAAAGAATTTTACGAGACTCCGGAACTCGCGATTCTCCAGCATGCATCTGACGTACTACTTGTCAGCACGAACAACTTTTGGGAGAATGCCATGGCTCATTTCACGCGAAGCAATTACTTTGGAACTCGATACATCGTTGCAAGTGGAGATGCAACCCCTTTCTTTGGCCACAATGCCTTCCTTCGTTGGTCTGCAATGGACAGCATTGCCACAATGAAAGGCACAGATCGTCAGTGGTGGTCCGAGGCCCACGTAAGCGAAGACTTTGAACTTTCGCTCAAGCTACAGACTGCTGGATTCATTACGAGGCTAGCGGGATACAGTGTCGATGGTTTCAAGGAGGGTGTCTCGCTGACGGTTTACGATGAGATCAGTCGCTGGGAGAAGTATGCCTTTGGCGTATGTGAGCTCATCTTCAATCCATTTAAAAGCTGGTTTCGCAAAGGGCCCTTCACGCCATTATTTCGACAGTACGTTATGGCGCCAATTGACTTGTCTGCCAAGTGTTCTGCTCTCGTCTACATGGGCACCTACTTTGGCATCGGCCTTGCCTGGCTTCTGGCTCTGCTCAACTACTTTCTCATGGGCTGGTTCATCTTCCTGGTCCGCGACTACTACACCGACTCATTACAGATATTGACTGCCGTGTGCGTCATCTTTGGATTGAAGGACGCAATAGTCGGGCCCTTTGTTCGCTATCGCGTCAAGGAAGTGTCCCTTTTCCGTGGACTGGTTGAATCGCTCAAGTATTTTGCCATCACAACGCTCTTCTTGCAAGGTATCAGCATGCATGTCTCTCGTTGTCTTCTCTTGCATCTCTTTGGTCGCAAGATGAGCTGGGGTTCCACATCGAAATCTTTAGAGGAGCGCTCGGTGCAGAGCGACCTGTCGATGATCTGGCGACGTTTCAAGGTCATGTATATACTACTGATGGTCATGCTATGTATGGTGGTTGCTCTGGGGATCGCGGTTCCCAGTGCGTATCGCATCACGTCCTTCTCAGCCATCTTCCCACTCGCATGGATGATGTGCTGGCATGCGCTTGTCCCTCTCATCATGCACAATCGGTCGATCCTGAATGAAATCTACGGCAGGGTCTAAGCAACAAGGTCGGTCCTTTGCGGCACTGCAACGGCAGCATGCTGACTGGCGAGGTGTCTCTCTAGATCGTAATTTCGCGAGAATCTGAAACGGCAAAATTCATGAGGACATGCAATAGGTCGATTGACCCCGTAGTTCAAGCCGGTCAACCGCTCAAGAGCTGTGAGCTGCTGCTTAGGTTTGCGTGGCACACGCACAACAGCGGGCTTGCCAGAGTGCTCGCGCTCTTTGTGTGCGACCAGGGTCTTATTGTGCGCAAAGCTAGCATCACAGACATCGCACATGTAGTCAAGGTCCTTGTTGTGAGCAACAGAGATGTGCTTACTGCGCGCATGCGCTTTGGTGAATCGCTTCGTACATCCCCTCACGGTACAGGCGAAGCGCTTGCGCTCTTCGAGAGGTAAATCGTGTGTCTCAGTGTGAAGTCGCCAAGCCTGCCGATCGGTAAACTGTTTCCTGCAATGTCGACATTCGAGCTTGTGCGCTTGCTTGACGTGTGTTTGTAGATGAGACCACTTTGTAAAGACCTGGTTGCAGTCTCCGTCGCAGCAGACATAGCGTTTGTCAGCATCATGCACACGACCAACGTGCTTGATCATTATGCTCTCATAATGAAAAGACATGGTGCAACCTGCCACGGGACAAGGCCAAGGCTTTGTCTTGAGATGCACCTCGCCTACATGTCGCCGGAGCTGGAATTGCTTGTGGAATGATTCGCCACATCGATCGCACACGTACGGCGACGGTCGTTTATGAAGCTCGGCATGCTGACGCAAGTGCTGACTTGTGCTGAAACGCTTGTCGCAACCGTCAACTGGACAGAGATGTGGTCGATCCTCGGGCGCGAGGTGAGAGCGCGCATGCGCCTGGAGGTGACCTTTACGAAAGAATGCTTTGTCGCAACCCTGTTCCTGGCAGATGAAGGGTCGCTCGCCGGTATGAGTGCGCTCGTGGTCCGCCAATTTCGCTGGCTTAGTGTAAGCCTTGTCGCATCCTGCATGGCTGCATATGAATTCCTTTTTCGAGCTTCTTGAAGCTTTCGGGCTTTGCTCTATAGCTGGCGCATAGTCCTCGTCTTCTTCATCCCGTCTTCTCTTCATCGTCGCGGAGAGCAGAGGTCTGTAGCCTGGAATGTTGTCGCGCAATGTCTTTGGCGGCTTCTTCAGGTTGATGTTCCAAGAATTGGCCATCGAAAAAAGATGCAAACTAAGCAGTCATATTATAACTACGGCTCGCTATAGACTTGAAACTATACAGTACCGCTAGCGCTAATCGCCAGGCACAGGTTGCGCTTCGTAAAGTGCACCTTATAGACAGGCGTGTGCTTCGTCCGCAGGGCAAGCATGTGATCAGACGTCTGCAATAGATCCTTGCGTTCCTTGGTAGCCGCAGCAGGCGCCGCACTCGTATTGAGCGTACCGGCCCCGTCTTGCAGCTGGGAGAGCGGTGTGCCCGACTCGCCAGAATCGTTGTTGGGCTTCTTGACATCCCAGCACCGCACCGTGGCATCGGCACCGCCGCTGACCAAGACGCTGTTTTCTTGTGAAAAGGAAAGCGAGTAGATGGGCGACTTGGCGTGGCCCTTCATCGTCTTCATACGACGGCCCGAGCCAATGTCCCAAAGCTCAATGACACCGTCTTCGCCACCGGAAGCAATCATGCGCCCGTTCGGACTGATGGCGCAGGCGGTGACTGGCGCCGTATGGCCTGCAAAGACGCGGACAGAGTGTCCGCGGGCAATATCCCAGAGGCGACACGTCTTGTCGCTCGATCCTGTCAGGACGTAGGTGCTGTTTGGGTGGAAGGTGACACAGTCGACATCGCTGAGATGACCAGCAAAGATGCGCAGTGGATAGATGTGGTCACAGCTCCAAAGTCGCGCCGTCATGTCGTGGCTTGCGGTTGCAAAGTAGTGACCAAAGGGACTGAAGGCAACGTCCCAGATGGGCTGATTGTGTCCTTTGTACGCAACAAGACTGGTCTGTGTGTCGAGTGACCAAAGCCGAGCAGACTTGTCTTCAGAGCACGAAAGCAAATAGCGGTTGTCGGGACTAAAGGCGACACCGTAGACTGGACCTGAATGACCAATCATGCGTTTGGTTGTTCTCGGGACCTCGATACCCCTTGATTTCTCCTTGATGGCCCAGACTTTGACATACGATTCTCCAAAGCCGCAAGCAATCATGCTCGAGTCTGGCGAGATTTCTGTACAGTGCAAGTTGTCATGGGTGTTGTGAAAGGTATACATGCATACGCTCGGCAGACTCGCAGGAGTGACACCAAGTGCTATGCGTTTTCGCGCCTCCTTGATGTTTTCAACTTCGGTGGCAATGTCGAGCGACCGGTAAGGCGGGAAGGGGATGGCGTCCGCTGCCGGTTGCTCGAGCTCCGACTGCTCCTTGATTTTATTCTGGAAATCCTGCTGGAGCGTGTTGGGCTCGGTGGGACCGATATGGCTCTGTTGCGCGGACGCGGCGAGTTGTGCATCTTCATCGGCCAATTCTAGCTCGATGTCCATGGCCATGTCCTTATCCATAAGAAGAGCACCCAGCTTGAGTGCTTGCTGATTGAGTTCATCAGTTTGCTGAGCATTGTGGCCCTTGATCCCCTCGGAGACTTGTGACGCCTGACCGGGCCGGCCGGACAGGGTCTGCACCTCCATGTATTGATTCACGAGACGCATCATGATGGCGCCGCCTTCAGCCTCATTTTCGAACATGAAATGCAGCATGAGATCGTACGAGGTCTTTGAGAGCGCGACACGATACTTATTGCTGCGATAGAGTTTTGCGAGCTCATTCTCCTCGACATGGGTCGGCAGCGTGATGGCCTGCATGTCGCGGACATCATAGCCATGCGTCGCGAGATGATCCTCCTTGGCCTCTTCAAAGTACGCCTTGGCTGCTTGAGAGTGGCCCTTTTGAACGAGATCCAGGAAGGAATGCACAAAGACGGGGAAGAGCATCTTGCGCAACTCTGGCTTGTAAATATCGAGCGATGCCTCTGTCCAGGACCGAAGCATCTTGTAAGCATGGGTATACGCTTGCGGCGTGCCATCTAGCCAGGCCGCCGACCCTTTTGCATCGCCCGACGCGCCGCCCGTATTGCGATTCGCTTCAAGACGCAGGACAGCTTCCGTACGTGTGTAGCCCTTTTTGTTTAGATAGTCAATGACAATCTTGTTGAGCTCGTCAATGTTGCCGGGTCCGGTCGGGGGAGCCTGACCTGCTGGGCGACTCATGGCGATTCACACCTGCTGACTGTTGGCAGGGCTGCACCTGATGTCGCCTGAGCTTTGTCCTTGTCGCGGCTTGATCACGTCGGTTGGCTGGTTGGGTTTGACTGAGGAAGGACGCGAGAACAAAAAAGAAAGTGGCCTAGCACTACCGTAGTACTCGGTACAACCAGAGACGCACAAGGATGGCCAAGGGCAAGGCAAAGAAGGGAGATCTGCCTGTTGCAGCAGAGGCTCCCGAGAAGCAAGAGGAAGAGCAGACACTCTCCAACTCGGCGCTCAAAAAGGCCAAGCGAGCCAAGAAGGCCGGCAAGAAGCAGGCGGCGCAAGAGTCGGACGACGACGGCCTCGATCTCGAGACGGTCGCTGCTGAAGTCGAGGCCGCTGCGGAAGAAGCAGAAGAGGAGGCGGCTGCTCCTGCGAAATCCAAAAAGGCCAAGGCGGCACCGCGGAATGCTTTTGATTTGCTCAACGATGGTGGCGATGATGATGAAGACGAGGAAGATGAGGATAGCGACGAAGCGACTGCCAAGAGCATGAAAGCTCTCCAGATCAAGCAGGAAGATGACGATGAGATTGACTTTTCAAAGAAGAAAAAGAAGAGCAGTCGCAAGTCAAAGAAGGATGACCTCGATTCAGACGAAGAGGATGACCCCAAGCTCAGCCGCAAAGAGCGCAAGGCGGCGCGGGAAGCACGCAAGCAGGCCAAGAAGTCAGGTGCAGTGAAAATGCCGACGGACGACGAGGAAGAAGAGGAGCCAGGCGTCCTCAAGCGATCGAGACCCGCAAACTACGCCTACGCCTCGGGCCAGCTTCTAGGTGCAGATGGCACAAACCCAGCCGACGGTATCGCCATTACGGGCAATCTCATCTCGCCTGATAATGCGCGCGACCTACAGATTGATAAGCTCACGGTGCAAGCCTACGGCAAACTGCTGATCAAGGAATCAGACCTCTCTCTTGTCAACGGCAGGCGCTACGGTTTGATTGCGCCGAACGGTTCCGGCAAATCGACCCTCTTACACGCCATCGCCTGCGGTATTGTCCCTCGGCCATCTGCATTGGACGTGTACCTACTCGATCGCGAGTACGCGCCAACAGAGCAAACCTCGATTGAGGCGGTCCTCGATATCGTTGAGCGCGAGCGTATTGCGCTCGAGGACCAGATGGGCGACTTGTACGATGACCCAGACAAGAATGCCGTCCAGCTCGACTACATTCAGAACCGGTTGACGGAGCTGCAGACTGAAGGCGGTGAGCTCAAGGTCAAGTCCATCTTGAAGGGTCTTGGCTTTACCGAAGCCATGTATGACACAAAGACACAAGATTTGTCTGGTGGATGGCGCATGCGTATTGCGCTTGCCCGTATTCTTTTCGTTCGTCCAACGCTCATGATGCTCGATGAGCCGACCAACCATCTGGACCTCGAGGCTGTCGTCTGGTTGGAAGAGTACCTCCTGCATGAGACTGCTGGTCAAACCCTCATCATTACTTCCCACTCACAAGACACGCTCAATGAGGTGTGTACGGATATCATCCATCTGTATCATCAGCATCTTGATGCCTACTCTGGCAACTATGATACCTTCACCAAGGTGCGTGCGGAACGCGATATTCTCCTGCAGAAACGTGCCAAGAAGCAAGAAAAAGAGCTCAAGAATCTCAAGGTCAAGCTCAACATGGTTGGGTCTGATCAGCGCGTACAGGCCAAGGCAGCCATGAAGGCAATGGACAAGCGTCAAGAAAAGGAAAAAGCGGCCAACAGCGTGCTCGAAGAGGAACTCATCAATGACAAGGAACTCAACATCAAGTTCCAGGACTGCGGTGGTGGCATCCCTTCGCCAGCCATCAAGTTTCGCGATGTGGACTTTGGTTACCCTGGCCGCGAGACCTTGCTCCACGACATGAGCTTCGGTCTCGGCCTTGATTCCCGGATCGCGCTCGTTGGTCCTAACGGAGCTGGCAAGACGACGCTGCTGAAGCTGATTCTCGGCAAGCTGGAGCCTACAAGCGGCGACATCTCACGCCACCATCACCTCCGTCTCTCTCACTTCCACCAACATATGGGCGACCAACTCGACATGAGCAAAACAGCTGTGGATTGGCTCTGCGCTACACACCCAAAACTTGGCTACAATGGTCATACAATGCGCAGCTGGATCGGCAAGTACGGATTGACGGGCAAGTCTCAGGTGATTCCCATGCGGCAACTCTCAGACGGCCAACGGCGGCGTGTCCTGTTTGCGCATCTGGGCTTGTTGCAGCCACACATGCTCTGCTTTGACGAGCCGACCAACGCACTCGATCTCGAGACGATTGATGCCTTGGCCACGGCCATCAACAATTTCGACGGCGGCTGCATCATCATCTCGCACGACTTCCGGTTGATTGAGCAGGTGGCAGAGGAAGTCTGGATTGTGGATGGCGGCGAAGTCACTGAATTTGGTGAAGGTATCCGTGAATACAAGGAGTCGCTCAAGGCGAAGTACCAGGAGCAACGGCTCGAGGCAGAGAAGGCACTCAAGGAATCGGGCAAGTCGTCATAGGTGTGAATGCATATATATAGAGACTTTCTTCAAAGTATGCTTGGCATTGCTTGCATCAGCTTACTGAGCAGAGGCACCCTTCTTCTTGTCTTCCTTGTTAGCACGATCCAATGCGTTGCGAGTCAGAGCTCGTACCGTTGTGGAGCTCCTCAGTCGTGGGCTTGCCGGCACCTGCCGTTGAGCCACCGAGGCCGCTGGTCGCGTCCGAGCCGTGGTTATCGTTGTGAGACTCGCTGTGGGTAGGCTTGTCCTGGACACCTTCCTTGGTCTTGATTGAGTCGGACATGATTGATCCTTGTTCGAGTGTTGGGATGGTGAGAGGGTGGGACATAATCTATATATCCAGGCCCAGGTGGATAGATTCAGACCGAGGCAGGTACTTGCAAATTGTGCCCAGGTGGTGCTCGATGACGGCATGCAACTCTTCACACGATCGAGCGCTCAAATCGAGCCACAGCACCATGAAACGGGGCAGCTGGTCAGGAAAGGACCTGTATAACAGAAGAAAGTGCACAGATGCTATCATCTGACAGTATAGCACCAACGCTGGCATCGTCTTCAGCCACGACAGAGGTTTGCTGGGCGATCGGCATCAAGACAGCTTCTCGTATTCCCATCTGAACAGGAAAGCTGACGAAGCACGCACTATCGACGCGACTTTGTTCAAGTGGCACACAAGCGTTTGATCTTGGCAAGCAAGGAACGCTGTGTTCCATAGAGACACCAGGAGAGTTCGAGGTGCTCTGAAGCATCTCCAAAACAGGGGCAAACTGAAACGCTACATGAATCGATGCATGCCTGTATCAAGCTTGAGCTCGAGGCGCAATAGGGTCATGCTGGGCAAGATGAAGAACACGGACTATAGAGAGCGAGAGCAGGTCAACAGAAACTGATTAGTATCAGGATGCAGGTCTGACTATGTATGTAAGTAGGGCCATGCTATGAGTCACTTTGCGTGCCCCCAACATTCCGTCAGCCTTGTAGTCGCAGGTCGCCTTTGCGCGCAAACTTTTTCCCCCTGAGCAGCCGCAGTGCCGCAGGAAAGAGAGAAAGAGAGAGAGCGAGAGAGAGGCGGGCAAGCGATTCAGGAACACACCTGGGCAACGCCAAACAAGAAGGCGACAAACCCAACTCAAGAAGCACCAGACTCCCATCCGCAACGCAACGCAACACACAAGGCAACAAGGGCAAGCCAGAGCAGGCCTAAACAGCAACAACAGCCAGGTCTTTATATTCGAGGCTCCAGTTCCCAATTTCTTAGCCCCTTAACGGCGTTTCAGCAAGCACAGCGCTCCTATTGATCGCCCGCCCGAAAAGCAGGCACACCTACACACACCACCACCGCCCCTGCAACAGGCATCTGCCTCAGGAATCGAGTATGTCGAGCGAACATACCGACCAGGAGGGTTCGGTCGATGCGCAACCGACCGGTCGGCCCAAGCCGCCTCCAGAGCGCAAGTACGTTTTCTTTCTGATCCAAGTTTCGTTATGATGCCTCTAGATGCTAACCTCTGAACGCAGGTTTCACTGTACCTTTGATCCAAATTGCAAGAGCCGCTTCTCTCGTTCAGAGCATCTTCAACGACACATCCGGTGGGTTCTCCAATATTTGAGGCACAGACTGCATGTACTAACGCGCTCCTACAGAAAACACACTGGCGAGCGGCCTTTCAAATGCGACTGCGGTCGCACCTTCTCCCGCATGGATAACCTCCGGCAACACGCCCAAACCGTTCATGCCGGCGATGAGTCCAACCTGGCCGCCTGGCCCTCTACCAAAATTGTGCCGGTAACCCCTGTGGCACCGTTGCCAGCCGAGGTGCGTGTGCTCTCGCGGCAGACGTCGATTGCGGCCATTCAAGCTGCAGCAGAGGCAGTGGCCGTGTCAGAGGTGACGGCGGCACGGAAAGCAGCGCAGCTGCAAGCGGCAGCCGAAAGAGCGAACGCGAGTGCGGCGAAAAAGGCAGAGGCCAAGGCAAAAAGGACAGCAGCCGAGGCGCGCGGAGAAGCAGGCAGCGACCCAGCCCTTGGATCGTTCAAGCGGCCTGCGCCAGCTAGCTTCTCGAGAGAGGAAGAGGGCAGTCGTTCGGCGTCTGGGCGTGCAAAACGCGCGACCGCGTCAGCGAGACAGGCGGCGTCGACGGCGCGTATCGTTTCAGTGATGCCAACCTCGAGATTCGCCATTCGGCCGCCGAGTCGCAAACCGCGCGAACGCAACTATGAATCCTTCAGCAGCAACCTGAGCCTCCATCGACCCAGCATTCTTCACCATCTTGACGAGACTGCCGCTGGCGGCACCTATGGCAAGCGTCGCTCCATGGGCCAACAGGCGAGTGCGCAAGCGGAGGCATCTGTCACGGAACCGATCGTCTTGCCGCCTTTTCATTCTGTTCGCGGGCCCGAATTACCACCGATGATGAGCTTTGACCGGTTCACGGCACACCTGGGCGAGCATGATTCGACCACAACCAGTCATGTGCGTGGCAACGCGCTCAGTCAAGAGTCATTTCTACGCAGTACATGTTCAGGGACCTCAACGGATGCGCTCAGAAACGCCCACGAGGGGCCCAGCCGCTCTCAACCTGGCTCACGGGAAAGTCTGCAACAGCACCACAAAACACGGAAGTTGTCGATTGCAAGTCTCTGCAGTGCCGAAGACAGCGGAAGTAGTAGTGAAGCTGCCGTGGCCGAAGAAGCTTCAGGAGACCGGCCTCTGGGTCTTGCCATGCCGGATTTGCGGAACGCGTATCGGCAGCGACAGACGACGGCGGCGGCGGCGGCTGCACAGACGGACATGGCCGCTGCCATCCACGCCACCACTGTATAAAGTATTCATCAGCCCATCTTCACGGAAGTCAAAGCGAGACAAAGCGTGTCCATTTAGAGTTTATGAATGGGCCGCTCATGCCTAGGTTATAAAAAATAAAGTATTAGCGCAGCATTGCATAGCCAGTCTTTTTATTGTCCTGGTGCTCCTGGCGTGACTAAACCCAAGGAGCTAACCCATCTTAAGCATGCTGCTGCTGCTGCTGCTGCTGCTGCTGTTGTTGTTGCTGTTGCTCTTGCATCTGAAAGGCGTGCACCTGCTGCTGCATCAAATACTGCTCCTGCTGCTGTTGCTGGATCAACATTTGCTGCTGCTGGTGCTGCTGTCCCTGTACACCATGAAAATTGATTTCTTCAAAGATGAGCTGCTTGAGATGTTCCTTGGACATCTGATCCTTGTACCGGTCAAAGTCAAAGAACGAGTCTGGAATGACGGGTGCTCCAGGCTCATCCTCTGGGTCGTGGTAGGGCTCCAAGTAAGGATGGCAGAGTGCTTCTTCACAGGTGATGCGTTTGAGGGGGTTAAAGGCGAGAAGCTTCTCGAGCAGGTCCACAGCGAGCGGGTTTGCATTAGGAAACATGGCCGAGAAGTGGATCTTCTTCTTGAATGGGAGCGCACGAATGTACTCACGCGCACGGCGACTCTTGATACCATAGTAGTCTTCCATCGTCGGTGTGCCGAGGATGTCGAGAATGAGCGTCAGTTGATGATGATAGTCTTTGCCCGGGAACAGCGGCTTGCCACTGAGCATCTCGGCGAGAATACAGCCGACACTCCAAACATCGATTGCCTTGGTGTATTCTTTGAAAGTGAGCATGATCTCTGGTGCGCGATACCAGCGGGTAGCCACGTACTCCGTCATAAAACCAGCATTGTCGTCCTGGCTGGCGGCTGAACGCGCCAAGCCAAGGTCACACACCTTCAGATCGCAGTTGGCGTTGAGGAGCAAGTTGGAGGGTTTCAAGTCGCGATGGAGCACGTTGGCGCAGTGGAGCGCTTTGAGGCCGCGCAAGGTTTGGTAGATGAAGTACTGGCAGTGGTCATCCGATAGATCTTGCGTACGGATGACGCGGTGCATGTCGGTCTCCATCAATTCTTGAATCAAGTAGACCTCTGTAAAGGACTCATAACTGGCTGGCTTTTGCACATCCAAGATGGAGATGATCTAGCAGGTCAGCATGTGCGTCAAAGTCAGGAGTATCGCACATTCTCATGGTTAAAGTATCGCAGCAGCTTCATCTCGCGCAACGTTCGCAGGCAAAACATGCTGTGGTCGAATGGCGTGATTTTCTTGATGGCCACTTTTTGCCCAGAAGGCTTGTGCAGCGCAGAGCTCCTGTTAGCTTCTTGGTCGATTGCTGATAGGAACGGGGTCTTACCATACAACGCCATATGCGCCTTCGCCAACCACATCAATGATGCTGTAGTGGTCAGAGACGTTGAAGTTGACCTTGCGCGATGGCTTTGCATGGGACATGCTGACGGATCTGGTTGTTCGCCAGTGGCCGCGTGTTGGTGTGAGCAGATGAATGCGCTGCTCAAAGGTCCTTTGTGTGTTTGAATGCGCGCTTTGACGTGATCACTGAACGTGAAGAGGGCCTGTGCAAAAGACTTTACCTAGGTAATGATCGATCTGGTGAGGCTTCGAAAGAGACAAGTGTCCAGTCAAGATGTCGACTGGTGACCAGCTCAAGGAGTCCGTGTCTAGGTATCTAGGTAAGACCAGCTACGTATACGTATACGGTATACTCCCTAGGCCTCCCTAGCTATAGCTAGCGCCCATCTCGTTCCAGCCACCCCTGTTTCCCGGAGATGTGTGGCTGGTGGCGAGACAAAGAAAAAAGGGGGAACCGGAGAAGCACCTAGCTGGATATGCATATGGACTGCACAGGAATCAACTTGATGCTATACAAAAGCCAAAAGGGGCGTACTATAGCTACATGAGCCCAATAAAGTGTCTGTCACTGATTGAGCACTTCAGCTCTGGAAGCACGCAGGAATGCTGACACGAGCAATACGTCGACCGCCCTTCGACATGGTCACAAACTTGGCTGGTACCGTCCTCGGCGTGTCTGAGTACACCTGACAGCTTGCGGAGAGACGCGCTTGCACACGCTGCTCATACTGGCCTGCCAGCTTGGCCTTGTTCTGTAGAGGTATGGCAGCACTTGCGAATCGCTGACCCAGCTCTGCCTGTACCTGCCTCTCCAACTCTTTCTTTGCCTGCTTCGCTTGTAGCACCTGCTGCTGCTTGGAAACAGGCGTCAGGGGTGTGATGGGCCGAGGCAAGTGCTTGTTACCCGGCGCAACGGAATCCGAGGCCGGCAGGGTGCGCAAGCGGGCAACGAGGTCGTTGAACCGATCCGTGGCAGGGCTTTTGGTTGTCTCGCGCGGGACTTGCAGGAGCATGCTTTGCCGCGAAAGTGTTGGCGTTGTCGCCGGCTTGAGGCGTGCATCGTGGTCAAACAGGCGTGGGTCAAGAATTGGTCGCGGATTTGGGCTTGGCTTGACATTCACTGGCGTCTGTAGAGGTGCGACAGAACGTGCGAGGTTTTCATGCCGGACGGGCGGGTTGACTCGATTGAATCTGGTCTGAAGTGTGCCATAGTGATTCGCCTTGGACGCTTCGAGAGAGTGCTTGCGAAATGTGCCCGTTTCTTTGTCGACACCATCTACGAGGTCGTCCTTGCCTGGCAAAGGAAGAAAAGGAGGTCGTTGCAGGTAGTCCATAAGTGCGAGCGTGTTGGGGAGCTTGGCATCTAGGATCGAGAGCGCTGTGCCGAGCTGACTGGAGCTGGTCGACTCACAGTCGGACGCGGAGGAGGACGGGAGTCTGCGCGAACGATCCTGATGCAGTAGCTGGGCTAGCTCAAAGTCCTTGCGTGTCTCTACACCTGCCTTGGGACGTTGGGCACTGATGCGCATGCCTGCAGCGCGCTCGACAGACGAAAGTGGCTTGAATGCGGCGGCTAGTTTGAATGGCGAACTCGGTCGGCGAAGCGGTGCTTCAGGACTTGCGAGTGGACGATCGCGACGGAGGGCGTCTGCCACTTTGAAAGGGGAGCGTCGACGACTGGTGATGCTGCGCAAAGCCGACGGATCGCCATGGGGAGTGAATGCCAACGGTCTGTTTGCAGAGAGCGTATGCGCTGGCTCGCGCCAGGTTCGGAAGGGGTCCATGAAGCAGGTTGTTCCAAGCGTTGAATGGAGATGATTGGGGGCTCTGTCTGTGGATGGTCAGGGATCAGGGGTGTTTACCTAGGTAGAGAAGGACCGGGATGGACAAAGAGAGACTCAGGAGGTGCAAGCCAGCTGCCAAGGACTCAAGGAGATGAGCCGATCTGTAGGTACGCAGCTCAACCTTGGACGAGAGACATCGACAGACGCTCGTCAAAAGACTGTTGCATGTATCCGAGCATCCGAGCATCAGAGCAGGTACCTGGGTAATGAGCTAGCGCCAGTGGAACATCAAGTCGAGTACTTGCGCAGGCTATAGTCAGCTAAGCCTAGGTAGCTAGAATGAACACCCGGGTCCTAGCTCATATCATCAAGGTAGCTGACACAATTAGCTCTCGCCATATCCTGCTCCTACTAAGCCTAAGCGTGAGCTCGAGCCTGGTGGCCATGGTCGACGGTCCCGCCGCTTTGTTTGTTGGCCCGACATCATCATCATCACACACCACAACCAGCACCAGGCGCAGATTCACAGACAAGTCCAAGTAGTGCATGCGCTTCGAGAGTCGCTGAAGCTCAAGGCTGACGGCAAAGCTCAAGTACGAACCTAGGCATCATGCCCTTTGTCGACAGAGCACTCAAAGGCGACCCAAAGAACCGCAGACAGACGCTCCCTGCGCAACTCACACCTGATCAACAAGTGACAGCGCAGCTCGCTCCGTCGAGTATGCCAAGAGGGCGCCTCTCTCCCAGCCACTTTGACGCGCTGTTTGCAGCTGCACCTGTTCCACGTAGTGTGCTCCGCGGCAAGGGAGGTTTACCGAAAGGCAAGCGCCCGGTCAAGCGAGCCGGCAATCCCTTACCAGCTCATCTGACGTCCACGCCCGACATCAGTATACCCATCTCGGCGACACGGAGCACCTTGGCAAAGACCGGTCGACAATCTGCAGCCACACATCTCTTGTCGGATAATGTTGCAGGTGTTTCGGCAAAGCGCCAGCGCGTCTCACTTCCTTTAGCAAGCGCCGTTCCGCAGGAGTCCCAAGCCAGGCGCCATAGTCTTGCGCCAGCACGCTCTAGAGCGACCACATCAGCCACACCTGTTTACATCAAGCCAGACCCGGAGGACGTGGTTGATGAACTCGATCTGCTCGCCTCTCCAGCGACAATCTCGGCAGCGCAACAGGCTTTCATGCGTGAGCCCAGCCCGGTAGTAGCAAACACGCATGCAATCCTTGACTCTGAGCACGAGTCCCTTGCAAGCTCTGAATCGGGCGACGGTTCGGCTGAGGTCGCGGCATCACAACTGGGTGGACAGGCTGCGACGCGTCTTGAACTTGAGGAAGCGGAAGAGCAACAGCAAGACGAGCCGGAACTGGAGCCCTCTATGGTCAAGTTCGTACACAACAGCCCTGGGAGCATCTATAAGGAGAGTACTCTAGCCTCGCCAGTGCAACACAACCAGCCAGGACCCACCGCCTCCAGGCACGCATCGGAGCGCCATCGAACGCGGAGCCCTTCGCTTCGAGAGCACTCCGTGAGAACACCTGTCGAAAACTCCAAGGATGCCTCCGACCCGCCGTCTTTCGTGCGTCCCAACACGCCAATGAGACCTGTGGATGATGATGTGCTGCTCATGTTTGGCCTTTCTCCGAGCATCTTTCAAGACACAAAGCCAAGCCGCCCGAAATCACCCCATGAACAGGCACAAGCGCTGGCCATCACGCCATTGACGCCAGACAATCTCCGCATGCTGCAACTCAGCAGAAGTAGAACCCCAAAGAAGCAGGACGCGTTTGTGGTCAACTTACCGCGCACAGAGACATCCGACGCCGCACGCCCCTTCAAGCTCAATAGCTTCGTTTCTACAGTCGAGGACTTTGCTCATCAACCAATTATCGTTCCTGTCCGCCCTCCATCTAGCGGTAGGCCAACTTATGCGGCCCAGCACTGGCCAGCAACACCCAAGGGCCAAGAAGCTGCACTTCAAACTGAGGCAGGCTCATTGTCCCAACAGAGCTTGCCAGAACAGCTCAGATCAGAGCTATTCAGTGCTGCTCAGCTTGGTGATCAAGATCCACCAGTATCTCCTCAACGACGGATGAGAATCGAATTACCAACCACTTCTCCCACAATCTTACAAGGATGCACACCACGAGCATCCGCGCTGAAGCAGCCCAATAGCATACAGCGAATCCCAGATTCTGCCGCAAAGAAAGCTACCAAGAATTTGTGTACAACGCCGGAACCCCGTCCACGGACCCTGATGGATGTGCCCCTTCAACGCAGCCAGCCTGAGCAGGAAGTCTGGCCTCGAGTGCAAAAGCGCAAGCGTTCAACGCCTCCGCCATCGCCGTCAATGACACCGTCCATCTCGCCACAGTGGAGACGAAGACCAAGGGAGACCAAGCTCATCGTCGAAGAGTCACCTCAGGGTCCGGCGTCTCCTCCTAAGCGTCTGACTCGTCCGCATACAGCACCGAGTCCAAAGAACGTAGCGCTACTTGATCAATCTGCTGGAGACTCACGTTCCGCATCTAGTCCCGTTAAGAAGAACCCCGCCGTCAGGCCGACGCCTCGTCAGAGTCGTTTGCAACACCTTGCGCAAACACTTGCCAAGAAAGACCAAGACGCAGAACCCGAGGAAGAACACGAAGAAGTTCGCACCCCCAAGCAGAAACTCTCTGTAGCACCCCTACGATCCAGCTCTGCGCGCAAGCGTCTCTCGGATGATGTGCTTCTCGATGCAATGCAAGAAGACGACCTGCTTGCTCAACCTTCGCCCGCGCGGCCTCAAGCTAGGCTGCCAAAGCCAAAAGCAGCGAGTCCAAGATCAGTGCGCGTCAACGTGCCCACCGCGGCGTCTCCGAGAACCAGACCTGTGGCACCGCGCTTGCCAACAACGATCGATGTACCGCTTGAGGGCAACATCGAAGACGATCTTGATATGCTCGTTCCTGATCCTTTGCAAACTGCACAGACCCACATGCAAAACGACTCTGAGCTCGTCAAACCGACCGTTCGCAAGAAACGTGGCCGTCCACCTTCGAAGGGCTCGCAAGCTAGGCCAGTTAATGTGCCAACGGTATCAGTCCCGAGCGAGCTAAAAGGTCTCAAGACATTTGGCTTGGAGCCTGAATCGTTGCCGCGAAGCAAAAGACAGCGCAGATCTCCTGGTACTTGGTGGGCATCGACCGATCAGCAACCAAAAGAGGAGGAATTTGAGCCGGCAATCTCTCGCCCTGGCCCAGCCCGACCCCGTACTGTGCGTAGCGTTTCAGCAACAGCAGAGCCTGCGGCGGCTCCGAAAGCCATGAAACTTTCGGCAGCTACCGGCCAGCAAAGCAAAAGGATCACCACCTCGAGCTCTGTCACGGCACGGACTGTGTCTTTTGATTTCGCAGACGACACTTCGGCGGCGCCAAAGCGTCCCGGCCAAGCTCGCAAGAAGCCAATGAAGGAAGCGAGCGCAAAGTCAGGAACGCAAGTCTCATCGACGAATGGCAAGAAACAGATGCCAACGGATAAAGGTCCGCGGCTAAGCAAGCAAACATCGGACCTTGACCTTCTCCAAAACGTTACCAAGAAGCCTGCGAAGGGCTACCGCCGCACGGCGCGTGCACGTATGCACGCATTTGATGATGAGGATTCGGACGATCTCTAGACATACATAGGATGCGTGGCTATCATACAGGATGCATATGCTAAGCCGCTTCTACTCTTTTCTTAGCTCAAACAGATCACCGAGCTTGTCGATATAGTATTTGGGCACTACCGGCGCACCTGGCGACATAAATTCGTCTTTCGTCGAAACACCCGTCAATACCATGAGCGATCCACCCATGCCAGAGTTGTGCGCGAATTGGATATCAGTGTTGAGCCGGTCACCGATAAAGACAGCCTTTCTTTTGTCAAACTGGAATTTGGCCTCGATGGCATCCAGCATCTCGGGATTTGGCTTGCCGAGTGCTTTACCTTCCCGACCAGTTGCGAAGCGAAGCGGCGCAGAACATGAGCCGGCTCCAGGAAAAAGCGACCCGGAAGTTGGGTACGTTGAGTCGGTGTTGGTCATGAGCAAGAGACACTCTGGGTCACGCAGATACTGAAAAGCGCGCGACATCTTATAGTAGTTGATGTGTGTGTCCAACCCACATAATACGGCGCCGATTGAAGGATCTGGCCGAAGCGCATCGTAGTCTTCCGGCCGCATCTCCCGACGCTCAGCCTGGTCTGTTCCGCCGCAGAATTGGACGCCCTCACTCGCCAGCTCTTCCTCGATGCCACTCTCGCCAATGACGTAAACCTTCTTATCCTCAGGCAGCTTGAGCACGCGCTTTATGTAGACGGCACTGGCATACGCAGATCCAAAGATTTCATCAATTTCCGCCGGGATGCCCATTGATTCAAGTTTCTTCTTGTATGTCGTGCGCGACTTGGTCGAATTGTTCGTCACGAAGATGATGCGTTTGCCCATGCTCCTGAGCATGTTGAGTGTTTCACAAACGCTAGGAAGAAGTTGTGTACCACTCCAGAGCACTCCATCGCAGTCGAAGAGGAAGTAGTCATACTCGTCCAAGAATTGGTCAACTTGCTGTCGCGATTCGAGCTTGATGCTAGACGACATATCAAAACGGTCTGGTCTTCCTTTCGCGCCCTCTTTCCCACAATGGCCCTGGTCTCGACGATTCAAGAACTCGCTCCCTTCAGTGATTGCGGTCTACAGATGCATGCGAATGCGATGGCGAAGTGACTGACTGACGGTGAACGACTATTCAGATGGGACCATCCAGAAATCGCCAGAACCAGAGGCTTTAGAAGAGATGATGCCTAGGCAGGTAGATGCATTCTGCGGCTGTTTTGGGCCAACCCGCGATCAAAGAGCTTGTTTCTGCCCATAAATCTGGTTCTTCAATTGCCATCATCATTGACAGCTAGCGCCTCGACACAGACATGTTTGGTTGAGGCGATATCGCTGGCCGCCTTGATGACTTTGGCTCGACTGCCTACCTGGCCACTTTTGCATGCGCAACGCAAGACTGACCGACAGTCAGCAGGAGATACATGTAGACATGTACAGTATCTTTCATATCAATTGAGGCCCCTCCGTGGCCTCTGCGCCATGTCTACACGTTAGACGGCCGCAATCAGGGCAAGAGATTTTTTGCTGCTGCTAGCGCTGCACCTCGGTGGCAAGTTCTAGCTTGCTGCGCACCTCCCAACCCAATCCGGCCTTGCAGCTCTTCAAGTACGCAATACTAGTATACTACGCATTACTACGCGGCATTACACGGCCTACACTCAATTCGATGCAGAATCAGCCGTGTCTGCGGCAACTGTCCGTAGGACTCGGTAGGAGTCACGCCCACGTCACTGCAGACAGCCGTCTCCGGCGAACCGTCTTTTACACAGCTGCAAATAGCCACCAAAACTTGCCAACCCACTGCATGTCACCTGCGACTTGCAAGCCAGCTGACGGACTCCAAGATCTATCTTGCTCTCGATCAGAATCCTGTAGCACTAGTAAGAGGGCTACACTGTAGACGATCGCTGCGGCTGCTCAATTAGCAATTGCTAGCGCGCGCTGTACATGTCAGTGCATTCTGTCGGCCTGAGGCTCAGTCCATGGCCATAGAAGAGTCTAACTGACACTTTTAATGCTCATGAAAACTAACTAGGTACCTGAGCGTACGCTGACACAGCTTGACAAGATCGGAGATCTGGACTATCTATTGGTGAGACCATGGCGCAGAACCAGACAAAGACATCCTTCATAAGCACATGGGCAACTGATGGCTCTCGCAAAGGGTCACGCCCAGGAATGGATCAGTCGTTACCTGTGACTGCAGGTGCAATTCGGAAGTGGTCACAAGCCAGGATGAAGTCTGGCATCGGCGATGGTAGATCTGCGCAGTATATCGAAGCTGTCTGGATGCGCGAGCGAGATCTGGTAGAGTCCCACTGTCCCAGGCAGTGCATATACTCAGGGCTTCAATTGCTGAGCAGGGTCCTGGTCGTCATATAGACGAGCGCCGGAACCGTATGCGCTTACCGAATGTGCAGCTGCCCCATCGTCCTGGCTCCTGAGTGCTGAATGTCAGATGCTCGAATGCCGTGTTGTCAAGAACCAACTGATGCGGCTAGTGGCTTGCTGACGTCGCCTGACGATAGTGCCAGGCTGCTAATCGCCGATCAATTGCTATCCGCGGCAGCTTGGAGACCTTCCTGGTCTGAGCGTATGTTTTACACAATGACTGACAGCAAGGGTTCGGCCATCAGTGAAACAGCGACAGAAGCAAATACCGTCGGCGGTGCTGGTCAATCGCGCAAGGATGTCCGGTTGCGTCGATTCTCCCAGGGCTTCTGCTTCAAACCTAATTCGGGAATATGAATTACCCAAACGCAATTCATCTGCTTCGCTTCGGTAGCCCTTCTTGGTCGTTCCTCCACCTTCCGGCCAATCAAATGCTCAATGTACCTGAATTCGAAGCTTCGGCCGCCACAAACTTCGCAGCGCGACGCATTCGACGAAAAACACTCCTCGAGGAACAACAACAAGTTCGACAATCTCTGCGCGGGGCCAGGATGGCCTTTGCATTGCGAGCGGACGCAAAGAGTCCAAAAACTACAAAACCACACTAGCTGCCGGAGTCCTTGTCGCTCATCAAGCTTCCCAGCCTTTATTTCCTAATATCCCAAGCATGTTTGCCATGCAGAGCTCAGCAAGTGCTCTCTTGACATGGTCACTACTCCTCAGCCCATCAAGTGCATTCTGGAGGCTTCTCTGCGATAATCCTGTCACAGTCGGTAGGTACGATCCCATTGTCAGCCCAGGCAATGTTGCCGGTCACGTCCATACAATCTCTGGTGGCTCTGGCTTCAGCATGTCGTCAACATACGCCGACTTGCGCGCCTCGTCTTGCACGTCTTGCCAAATTCAACAAGACAAGTCGGCCTACTGGATTCCCAATCTGTACTATCAGGGCGCCAGCAATGGAACGTTCGAAGAGGTGCCGACCATTGGCGGCATGACAGTCTACTACTTGCAGCGCGGCAACAACATTCAACAGATGCTGCCCGGCGAGGTCAAAGCCTTTCCTCCCGGTTTCCAAATGCTGGCTGGTAATCCTGGCCTTCGATCAGCTGGTCAGTCTCTCGAGCAGCAAGCCATCAACTACGTCTGTCTAGACTACGCGGCGGGCTCATCTGAATCGTCCGGACTACCGACCAAGAACTGTCCTCAAGGTCTGCGCGCTCAGGTTGTGTTTCCCTCGTGCTGGGATGGTGTCAATATGGACTCGGCCGACCACAAATCGCACATGGCATATCCGACTGCCGTGTCTTCTGGAACATGCCCTGCCAGTCACCCTGTACGACTCGTGACCGTCTTTATGGAAGTCACTTTCGAGGTGGACCGATTCGCCAGCCGCTGGTACAACGGTAGAGCACAGCCTTTTGTGTTTGCTCAAGGCGATGGCACCGGATACGGCCTTCACGGTGACTTCCAGAATGGCTGGGACCCCGCATTTTTGCAGCAGGCCATCAACACCTGTACGAGCAGTTCTGGCAAGCAAGAAGACTGCCCTCTATTCGACCTCAAGTCTGGCCAGCAGTGCCACGTGACTCCTCAGGTCAATGAGCTTGTCAATGGTTTGCCTCTGCCCAAACTCCCTGGCTGCAATCCGGTGACATTCGACGCTGGTGCCAAGGCTGCCTGTACCGAAGCCCTGCCTGAGGTCTGGAACACTACCTCGCAATACCTTGGCCTCACAGCGCCGCCAACATCCAACTTCCTCTCCAACCAAGCTCAAACGCGACAGGCTTATGACAAGTGGCAATTTGTCGGTTGCTATGAAGACAGCTATGCGAGGACTCTGCCGAATGCCGTTGGCGTTCAAGGCGACATGACAGTCTCCAAGTGCCTGGATGCATGTGCGGCCTCTGGGTTCAAATTTGGTGGTATCGAGGCTGGTCAGGAATGTTGGTGTTCCAGCGTTGCGCCCACGTCGAAGGTTTTGACCTACGCCGGCTGCGGCGCTGTTTGCAAGGGCAATTCGACCGAGCTCTGCGGCGGTGGTTGGGCATTGTCGGTGTACAACAACACAGGCGCTGTCGCACCAACAATTCCTCTCTCCTCGACTGACAGGACCTCGGACTTCAGTGGATGCTACCAAGACAACCCCAATCGACTTATGCAACAGCGGTTGGCTACGAACGGCACGGTCGATGGCTGCGTAGCTGCCTGCAGATCTGCGGGCTTCCCTGTCGCTGGCATCCAGTACTATGGCGAGTGTTATTGCGCTGCAAGCAAGCCTGTATCTTCGCTGCTCATCGGCAACGACCAATGCTCTTTCAAGTGCAGCGGCGACAAGACTACCTTGTGTGGAGGCAGCTATGCTTTGCAAGTCTACAGTTCGCGACCGGTCCCAACTACTGCTCTACCAAGCTCAGCCTCGGCCTCGGCCACGGCAGCGTCATCAGCTGGAGCCAATGCATTCACCTACAAGGGCTGCTACAGCGATTCTGGCAACGCACGTTCCCTGCGATTCCGGTTCTCCTCTGACGGCACAAACGCTGGCTGTGCAGCGGTCTGCAAGGCCAAGGGCTACAGCATCGCCGCAACACAGTACGCCTCCGAATGTTGGTGTGACAATGTCATTAGCGCTTTGGCTCAAAAGGTGCCAGAGTCTGACTGTTCGATGGCATGCTCGGGTAATCCAGCTGAGAAGTGCGGCAACGGCTACCGACTCAGCGTGTACAGCAGCGTTGCTTTGATTTCCCCAGCGATCCCCCAAGTTGCTGCCGGTATGGTGTACGCTGGTTGTTGGACGGATGATGCCCAGCGCGTTATGAAACAACAGTCCAATGTGCCTCAGACTGTCGGTGCCTGTGCGCTTGCATGCCTTGCGTCCGGCTTTGCTCAAGCGGCTGTCCAGTATGGCGGCGAGTGCTACTGTGGTCCTCTTGCTGCACGTTCCACCAAAGTTGCCGACTCGGAGTGTTCCATGTACTGCAACGGCGATGCGACTTCGAGCACTTTTTGTGGCGCCGGCTACCGCCTGCAGCTGTACAAGGTACCGACCCTCAGCATTGCTTCCTCGAGCGCCGCGCCAAGCACAACGCGCGTATCGACGCTCTCGAGCACGTCTGCTGCGGCTACTGCGAATGTTTTCGGTCTGGTAGCCAACTTCGCCTTGGCAGCACCAGCACCTGTGCTTTTAAGCTCGAGTGCCAGTGTTGCACGCAGCACGCTGACGACTGTCTCCAAGCCTGCGGTCGCCTCGTCAAGCAGCAGCGTCACGCTATCGTCATCCACAATCGCTCGCACGACCAGCTCGAGTGTCAAGCCGACGACCTCGAGCAGTTCATCACCTTCATCGACAGTGAAGCCGACGAGCACGTCGATCTGGAAGACGAGCACGCTGACGACAAACCCGCCGTCTACCACGTCTTCGTCGTCCACTTCAAGCATCATGAGCAGCAGTAGTACCATCAGCTCATCTTCTGTTCGCTCATCGACATCTAGCCGACCGGCGACAGCTGTGGTGACGCCTTCGGCTCAAGCAAGGGCTGCTTAATCCTGACGTACGCACCATTTTAATGAATCAACGTTCTTGTACAGTTCCACTTTATACATACTTTGACTATTCTACAGTAGTAATATTGATCAATTGGACATTCTCTGCTTTGCAACGATGTCTGAAGCGCCTCTCGGGACTGTCAGGCTTCAGTGTAGATGCTTAATTCGCTGTGGTGAGTAGGAGCGCATTGCACGCGTCGACAGTTTTGAAACGCGGCTAGATAACAACAAAGGACAAGAAGATGGACTGGATGAAAGAGGCAGAGGGTCCAATGGTATAATACAAAGACGGACCAACTACAGGTATATACAGGATGCGGTTGATTCGTACTTCTTGAGGGAGAGAGAAGAGTAGAGCCTACTTGGATGAAGAAGAGTACTTGGTGACAGCCTTGGTTCCCTCAGAGACGGCGTGCTTGGCAAGCTCGCCCGGAAGGATGAGACGGACCGATGTCTGGATCTCGCGCGAGGAGATGGTGGACTTCTTGTTGTAGGCAGCAAGCTTCGAGGCCTCCGAGGCGACGCGCTCAAAGATGTCGTTGACAAACGAGTTGAGGATAGACATGGCCTTGCCGGAGATACCAGTGTCGGGGTGGACCTGCTTGAGGACCTTGTAGATGTAAGAAGAGTAAGTCTCCTTGCGCACAGTGTTACGCTTGGCCTTCTTCTCGCCAGTGGCAGAGACGGTCTTCTTGCCGGCTGTGTCCTTCTTCTCCGCAGGTGCCTTGGCGGGTGCCTTGCTGGCGGGCTTCTTCTCTGCGGGCTTGGGTGCCATTTTGTGTGAAGTAGTGTGTAGAGTGGGTGGGTAGGGTGCTAAGAAGCGGAGGCTGGAGTGGATAGAGAGAAGGGGTGATGAGGTGGGTGCGTGGTCTGTCTTATAGTTTCTGGCTCTGCTTCCTTTTGCGCGCGTCTCTCTGCCCAAACATTTTCGTTGCTGCTGCTGCTGCTGCAAGGGGGACGGAGCAACCAGAATTTGGCAACGAGAATTTGGAAAGCCTGAATGAATCCGTTGCCTCGAAAAGTTCGTTGCCAAAATAAAGGAACGACAGCACGTGCACATCGAGCAAGCATGCATAGGATGGAAGAGAAGACGCAGAAGCAGATGACAGATACTGATCATGAACACTATCTAGGAGACTCCAAGGTGTCCCAACTATGGCTACAGACTAGCTGAAATGGCATCGCTGGTCCTATTGCGATTGCTCGACGCGTCTTTGTTTGTTATTGCTGTTGGTTGCTGATTGTTGTTGTTGTTGCCTGTCCTGTTCCTGTTGCCCTGCGCGCCCAGGTTGCTGCTAGGCTGGGCAAGGCCATTCTCATTTGGCAACGGGGCAACCAAAACTTTTCTCCCTTTGCTGCAACGAGGCAACGGGACAGCAGCACCAGCACCAGCACCAAACCACAACCAAAACCCGAAACAGAGCACACACAGACATTATAAAGTCAAGCTCGCGTCCCCCTTCCCTTATCAGTCCAACTACTCTCACACCCATCCACACCCACAAACCCCCCAACACACACTCACATCATGTCTGGAGGCAAATCAGGAGGCAAGGCTGCCGCAGCCAAGACATCTCAGTCCCGTTCGTCCAAGGCCGGACTCGCGTTCCCCGTCGGTCGTGTCCACCGTCATCTCCGCAAGGGAAACTACGCTCAGCGTGTCGGCGCCGGTGCACCCGTCTACCTCGCTGCCGTGCTTGAGTACCTCGCTGCCGAGATCCTCGAGTTGGCTGGTAACGCCGCCCGTGACAACAAGAAGACCCGTATCATCCCCAGGCACTTGCAGCTCGCCATCCGCAACGACGAGGAGCTCAACAAGTTGCTCGGCAACGTGACCATTGCCCAAGGTGGTGTCTTGCCCAACATTCACGCCAACCTTCTCCCTAAGAAGACGGAGGGCAAGAAGAGCGCCGCCTCGCAGGAGCTTTAAAGCGGCTGCCTTCCTTTTTGGTGCCTGAGCTTTCACTTCCTTCTTCAAGGCGGTCCTGCCAGTCCTGGCTTGGTGTGCACGCTTGGCCAAGCTGCAATGTATATAAAGTGTCGCGTCTTGTACAAATACACACTTGTTGACCCTAATACCCTCTTTGTGATTCTTGATTATCCCTTGATTTTTGTACTCTGTCTTGGACGGAATACTGAAAAGCAGCTACTGGCGCTAATGTCCTTCCTGAGTGATTTCTGTGCCTGCTAGGCTCCTACCTGTTGACTTGTATTGTGGTATGGATGCAGCCATATGTGCACCAGGTGCGTGCCTGCCTATCTACATTGACCCGAATTCACTGTTCCACTTCTCATATTCTTCGAGCCCATTCTTGCCAACACTCGGCCGAATCGTCCGCAGCGACGCCTTGAAGTCTTCAAGGCCCATGGCGCGAATTTTGTCAAAGTCAGTGGTAAGCAGTGCATCACCAAGACTGCGGAGCGGTCCCATAGCGGCGTCTTTGGCCAACGCCGTCAGGTCGGAGCCCGAGAAACCTTCAGTGAGGAGCGTCAGCTCATCGATTTCAGCCGGCGTCAGCGTATGCTTCTGGTGACGGATGAGATGCTTCAAGTGCTGGTTCCTTGTGGTGTCTTCTGGCAGAGGAATATACTGCCGGCGCACAAAACGTCTACGTGCAGCATCGTCAATTGCCCAAGGCAGGTTGGTCGCAGCCAGCACCAGCACGCGTGCGTCCATAGCATTTTTGCTGCCAGCGGCCGCTTTCGCCAAGTTGCTCCATTGAATGAGGAACTCCGTCTTGAGTCTGCGCGATGATTCGTGCTCACCATCGCCGCGAGATGAGAGAAGCGAGTCAATCTCATCGACAAAGATGATGCTCGGTGAAAGTTCCTTGGCAAGGACAAATAGGGCACGGACAAGTTTTTCAGATTCACCAAGATACTTGGATGTCAGCGAGGAGGCTGAGATAGAAAAGAAGGTGGCTTTTGCCTGAGTGGCAACGGCACGCGCCAGCATTGTCTTGCCCGTCCCAGGTGGGCCAAAGAGCAGCATGCCTGTGACGGGTTCACGCAAGCCCGAGAAGAGATCTGGACGCAAGAGAGGATATACGACCGTTTCCTTCAGCGAGCTCTTGGCTGCCTCGAGGCCGGCAATATCATCCCAAAACACCTGATCACCATTGTCGACGATTTCATTGATGATTGTTTTTGCGAGCGCCTCGTCGACGCCCTTGATGTTCTTGAGTGCTTCTTCGGCGCGCTCAATCTTGTCGTCGCTGAGAGAGGCAGGCGTCGGGGTGCCAAGTCGCGCAACATCATTCGTCAGGGCCTCGAGCTGCAGGGGTGGCGCAGTAGCTGGCACCGCGGGTGCTTTCGATACTGCTTGCGGCGCGGTCGCTGCACCAGCCGGCGCCTTGGCGCGTGTCGCTGCCGCCGAGCGCGCTACAGGTGCCGGCGGCGGCGGGGGCTGTACCCTTGGCGGTGCCGGATAAGATTTTGTTTGTGGAATGGGCGGACGTGCCTGAGCAGTCTGTCGAGACTGAGTTGCCGGTTTTGCAGAAACACTGTTTGGCTGCTGTACTGAAGGAGCTGTTCGAGAACGAGGTGCCGTCCCCGGTTGACGACTTGATGTGGATGGTGGAGCTTGCGACACAGGCGAGGGCACGCGCTGAGGTTGTTGTCTAGCAGTCTGAAGGGGCAATGGGGACGGATTGCGCGAACCGTCTCTTGAGATGGCATGGCGGGCAGTGGTACCATTCACTCCTTCGCGTGATTGAGCACGCGGTCTTTCGTCGCTGAGTGAATAGCGAGGCTTCTCCACAGGCTGCGAGCCGGAAGCCTTGTTGACGGAAGAGCTCGAGGCGCTTTTTTGGTGATACAAGGTCGGTGCTGCTGCTGACGCGCTGGTGGCTGTCTTACTGGGACCCCAAGCAAGCATTGCCGCATTCGATGCTGCCACCTTGGCATTGCGCTGTCCTCCGGCCGGGTTGCCGCCGATGCCGCCACTAGCTTCTGTGTGTGATGGGCGAGGCTTGACCTGCTGCGGACGCAACGACTCGGACATCTTTTTGACTGGCGAACTGGAACGCATGGGGCGTGGAGCTGCTTGGCTCCCTGCGCGTTCGAAGCTCGTGCGTTGTGGCTCGACGAAGACGGGGACCTTGTTGGCATGTTCAACCGCCGTCGGGACGGGCGCGAGTCGCAAGATGGCCGCTTCCTCATCTACAATGACCTGTAGTGCATAAATACGATCCTTTGCGTGTTCTTCGATGGTACTGATGGCCACAAGCAGTCTCTGATTCGTCTCCTTCGTCACTCGCTCGTCCGCCAAAAGCCGCTGTGGGTCGGCTTGGATCCATTGAAGACATTTCTGGTAGGATTGTAAGGCGCCACTGAAGTCGCCCTTCGCTTCCTTTTTCATCGCTTGGTCTGACTCGGCATAGGCCCGATTATAGATATCGAGGCTCATTTGCGCATTCCGCTCGTCCTGTTGTACGGTTGCGTTCGACTTGAAGAAGCTCTTCATGATTGGTGGTGTCGGACGCGTAGGAGACGCGGAGCTCGATTTGGCTTGAGGAGTCGGCCAGACAAGATGCGAGATCAGTTCAATGCGTCGCTATTCGCCTTTGTCTTGATGGACACTTGGCTGACAACTAGGAGTCTAGGACTGGATGGTGGTTGGTCGGGCGTTGGTTCAATTTGGGAAAAGGGGTTGGAACTTGGCAGGCAGAGAGGCAGCAGGCGCCATGCAGAGAGAGAGAGCAGGGCTGGCGAAGGAGAAGACTCAGAAGACTCAGAAGAGCGTCATTTCCAAGAAACAACCGAGCTGGCCCAGTACAGGGACTCGGTGACACAATACCCAGGGATCGACCCACGCCTACCTACACTACTTGCAAGGGATCCATGATGACAAGAGGCTCGCAATCAATCGCCAGGCTAGTCTAGGCCATGGTCCAACAATCGCACCATCAAAAAGGACGAGCCCGCAGCCGTCAAGCCTACAAGCAATGTCTGGACTGCGGAATAGAAAGCTGCCCGTCGACTTTGAACGAGGATGGTCGACTTGAGCCACCCAAAGATGAAGAGTACAACTGCTGTTAGGCCAATGGACGCGTAGAGCGCATCCAGTGTCTTGGAGATGAGCAAGTACGGCAGCAAAGGCAGCAATCCGCCGACAAAGTAGCTCACGGCGATCGTTAGTCCCGAGACGCTTGCAGTGCGCACGGCAGGTTTTTCAAGACCGAGCTCATGCTTCATCATAAAGTCCACCAATTTGGTCGGATCCTTGGCGAGCTCAGCCAACAAGGGCTCCATCGCCTCGCGACTTACGCCGTAAGGTGCAAACACTTCGGCGCACTCAGCCAGCTCCTCGGCCATGTCGTACTTGACCTCAAGCGCCTCCCGTCTGCGTTCATTCTCGTAATGATCGGCCTCGCTCTGACAGGCTAGATATCCGCCGAGACCCATGCTGATGGCACCAGAAATGAGCTCTGCAAACCCTGCATAAACAACGAGCTTGCTCGAGTCGAGCGAAGCAAGACCTGCAGTCAAGCTGAAAGGCACAGTGAGTCCATCCGATAGGCCAATGATAATCTGTTGCGATCAGCACCTGTTCTGCTTGCACTAGCTTCAGGGAACCTCGCTCTACTTACATCACTCAGAATGCGTGGATTCTCAAAGTGCTTTTCCTTGTGCGCTGCTTGCTCGTTGGCATGAAGCTGATCCGGGCGCCCGTGTCGCATTGTTCCATAGCTCTCAGCAGTATGCTGTCCCTGGCTCATAGTTCAGGAGACTCTTGGCAGGCAGAGAGAGAGAGAGAGAGAGAGAGAGAGAGAGAGAGAGAGAGAGTTTGGTCAAGGCGGACAACGTTTGTCTTGGCGCCCAATGCGACATGGATGTCACGCAACGGACGAAATCCATCTTGATTGCGCAAGGCTCTGGGGTGCAAAGACAGAGAGGTAGCTGAGCTGAGCTAGGGTAGACCGGCTCTCCTTCATGTTCACGTCCATTGTCTTACACTACTGCCTACCTACCTGTCTATAGCTATTCACCCATCTAGGTACCTAGGCCTAGGAAGCGCTTTCCAAAATCCACCTGGGCACTAGTACTTGGACTTGGACTTGGACTTGGGCTTGTACACCTGGGCAGGGCGGGACTCTGTTCTGTGCCTGCAACTTTGCTCGCTCCCTTCCAAGGTTTTCAGCCGCCCTTTCCAGAACAGACACTCAGACACTCACTCCACCCGCCACAAAACCCAACACCAACCCTTCTTCCTTCCATCATCACGGAAAGCAGCCATGGCTCTCAAACGCATCAACAAGGAACTTGCAGATCTCGGACGAGGTAGGTCTTCCAGCGCACAGCTCTGTCAAGGCAGTCGTATCGAGTCTTGTCAGCCGAGGTGGCGATCGGTAACGGACCGCGTGGCTTCCAAGAGCAACAGCACGCCTGTAGAAGCTCACCGCGGTCCCGGATGCTCAGCTGCTCACTGGCTCGTCTATTCGATCATGTCGCCTCTGCCCCCGTCACCTCGCCGCCAATTAGCTTGACTGGCTGTCAGACAGAGCTGTCACACAGAATCTCGCGTAGCACCGCTAACACATGCTTGTTAGACCCGCCGAGCTCTTGCTCAGCCGGACCCATGACCGACAATCTCTTCCACTGGCAAGCGACCATCATGGGACCGAGTGATTCGCCCTACTCCGGCGGCGTCTTCTTCCTCGAAATTACATTCCCGACCGACTATCCCTTCAAGCCGCCCAAGGTCAACTTTAGCAGCAAGATTTATCATCCCAACATCAACTCGAACGGATCCATCTGTCTTGACATCCTCCGAGACCAATGGTCGCCCGCATTGACCATTTCAAAGGGTGAGCTTCGCCGTTGACATCCTGACTCTGGACTTGAGCTAATGAACAGTTCTACTCAGCATCTGCTCAATGCTGACAGATCCAAACCCGGATGATCCTCTCGTGCCGGAGATTGCGCATGTCTACAAGACCGACCGGGCTCGTTACAACAGCACCGCAAAGGAGTGGACCAATAAGTATGCTACATGAGGACGTGTTGATTGTGTCAGGTTTACATAGTCTATTCCTTTTATGATTGCTTCTTTGTCTCTTTAGTCTGACCTTGTTTTGCTTGCTGCCTGTGCAGAGCAGATCGCTTCTCTGCCTGGCTGATGAGCTCACCCGCCGTTTTCATCAAAGACTGTTGACAGGCCTGGTCCAGCACTTCTTGTCGTCGAGCTGGCTTCTCTGCACACTCCTGTAAGAGCTGGCCCGACGAGACTCCCTCGCCGTAGACGTCCGCCGCAGGCGCCATGCTCGCATACAACACCGACTGCGCCGCATCTTGCGCAGACTTGACGAAGAGCCACCAGAGTGGATAGGTGATGGTGTACAATATGAGCCCAACCACTGTCCCAAAGGTCACGAATCGCCTGAATGAAAGCGTTCGCGCGATTCCAGGATCAACCGTGATGTAACTGAGCCGCAGAGGACGGTTGTCCGGACGCTTGAAAGAGTCTGCGTCGTGTCGCAGCGCTTGTAGAGCCGTCATCAGGTAGAGCTTCGCTGCGCCAAAAACACGCCAGGGTTGATTAGTCGGATAGCCGCGTTGTTGGAATTCCAGGTCGTCGAGCTGCACTGCAGCCAAGATGTAGCTCGTGCAGGTAGTTGCAATGACGCGCACGTCGCGTTCGGCTGGTTGAGCGCGCAGGGCAGGACCTAGCAAGGTCAAGAGGTGCAAATTGGCCAGGAAGTTGACACCGAGCTGCAGTTCAAGACCATCACCTGTAGTCTTGCGTGGCTGAAACATCGGCAGAGCTGTACCAGCACATAGGATCACTTGGTCTAACCGACGGGGCGGAGCATTGTCGATCCAACGTGTAGCAAACTTGCGCACGCTGTGTAAGTCTTCTAAGTCACATTCTTCCGCATAAATGAGCTGATTCTTGCTCCTTTCGCGCAGATCCGTGATGTATTCCTGCGTCCAACCATCACTGACGCTTCTGACGAGTAGGACTAACTGTGCACCTCGCATGGCGAGCTCCTCTGTCACCTCTGCACCTATACCTGACGTTCCTCCAGTGATTATTATTTGCTTGCCATGCATATTGATCGCGAAGGGATTGCTGCGGCCCCGAATGAAGCGGTATGTTAGATACGTTACGACAAGGATGCCGACGGTATAAGCACTCCTTCTAGAGAGAATGACATCGCGCCAGTCCTTTTCTGAGAAGACGTGAGCAAGAAAGTCCACTGGCATGATTCGCCACACTCGATATCAGCAAAAGCTGCAGCTGATAGTTAAATTGAGGCTGTCCTTGAAGCAAATAACTCGGAATGGGCCGAAGCGAAGCAGCAAGAAGCTCTCTGTCTAAAGCAAACTGCGGTGTGCTGAAAGCTGCAGCGTTGGGTAAGCCCTGGACGGCTCAAGCTGTACGTGAATTGCGAAGCGGTGTCGACAAGTCTACAGATGCAGATGCAGTTTTTGTGTCGACATTTAGATGCACAAGCAAGAAGATCTTACTTACGAAAGGAACCTCCTCGAAGAAGCCAACTGTCGCACAGCTCCATCTTCTCCTCACAAACCAAGCCTAAGTCCTTGGCTCTGGCTGTAGATCACAAAGCTTGCTTGTCGCAAGTGCTTAGCAGAAAATCCTTCTTGATCTATACCTCGCTACGGCTCGGATGAGGCATATCGCTCTAGGGCTGGAAGGTTCTGCCAATAAGCTCGGTGTCGGCGTGATTGCTCACCCCGAAGACGGCCCTGCTGTTGTCCTCTCCAACTTGCGGCACACCTACCATGCCGAGACTGGCGAAGGGTTTCAACCCAACCACACCGCCAAGCATCACAAAGCGCACATTACAAGACTCATTAGAGAAGCGCTCGCGGAGGCAAAAGTAACAAGCGCACAACTCAGCTGCATATGCTTCACTCAGGGGCCTGGTATGGGCTCACCCTTACATTCAGTGGCACTCGTCGCACGAACAGTCAGTCAGCTCTGGAACAAACCTCTGGTTGGTGTAAACCACTGTGTCGGGCACATTGAAATGGGCCGCGAGATAACGGGCGCCGCCAATCCGGTCGTCCTTTACGTATCTGGTGGCAACACCCAAGTGATTGCTTATTCTGAACAACGCTATCGAATCTTTGGCGAGACGTTAGACTCTGCTATTGGCAATTGCTTGGATCGGTTCGCACGTACCATCATGTTACCCAACGAGCCAGCGCCAGGCTATAATATTGAGCAGTATGCAAAACGGGGGAATCAATTCGTGGATTTACCATACACAGTCAAAGGCATGGACGTCTCGTTCTCAGGAATCCTGGCCGCGATTGACACAATCGCCAAAGATCCCAAACAGAGCCACGTAAGCAAAGAGGATCTGTGCTTTTCATTGCAGGAAACCATGTTTGCTATGCTTGTTGAAATTACCGAGCGAGCAATGGCACACGTCGGCTCGGATTCGGTGCTTATTGTTGGAGGGGTTGGCAGCAATGAGCGTTTGCAGCAAATGATGGGCGAGATGGCGCGGCAACGCGGTGGTCATGTCTTTGCCACGGACGAACGCTTCTGCATCGACAATGGCATCATGATTGCCCATGCAGGCTTGCTGGCCTACAAGACGGGACAGGTAACGAAGATCGAGAATTCAGAATGTTCACAGAGATTTCGCACCGATGAAGTGTTTGTGGCATGGAGAGAGTAGAGAACCTATGAATCATCGTAGACATAACAACGCAAACTGAAAGAGTGCTTATGAGCAAATCGTCAATGGCCAAGGACGCGCGTCCTTGGTCAAGCAGAAGCCTGTACCCAGGCGTTACCATTTGTGAAGGCGGAAAAGTCAAACGTGCCTGAGGTAGGCGACTGTAACTTGTTGAGGTTGGCAAGCGGCCAGTCGAGATTTGACCAGCTGACGCCTGCTGCGTAGGGATTGACGTCTTTTGGCAGACTGCCAAGACCGAAGGATTGCTCTTTCACGGGCGTTGGGCAACGGCTGCCAACCTTGTCAAGCAGAGCCTTCGCGGCATCAAAGTCTGCTCTGACGACAGGAGGTCCCGTCGGCGCACTGAGTTTCAAGGATTCGAGCTGTGCAGCCAGATCCGCATTCTCCATCTTGAGTCGCTCGACCTGTGACTTGAGTGCAGTCGCCTCATTGCTATGTGTGGCGACGAGCTTCTCCAGGTGGTTGATGTATTCTGATGCGTCAGCTGTCCGTACATCTTCTAGTCGCCTTGTGGCCAGGAAAACATACCCTTTCTGCGGACCCTAAAGTTACGCGCGGAAACCTTATTCCGAAGTTGGCGACGCTCTTTGCTACTGAGCTTCTTGCCTTCTTCTGAGAAGAGCAGCTTGCTATCTTCATCGACATCGTCGCGATCACGTTGTGCAGCGAAAGCAGTGAAGCCAGCTTCCTCATGCGCTTCGAGATCGTCTTCGAGTTTGATAGACTGGTCTTCCGGTGAAGCGCAGGTAAGCATGGCTGGGTTGATCGTTGCCATGGTGTTCAGGAGGCGATATTCTGTGGTCGAGTGCAGGACGGCGCTTGTGTTGAGGCACACGATAGATCGTGAAATTGGAGTGTAGCTATGCGACTGATGCGAGTGATCACCCAGCGAATCAGATGTGAAGCTAGACAGGTGCTTTCCCTAATTTGTGTTGGTGTTGGTGGTGGTGATTGTAGTTTCGATCTTGTTCTATCGCGCCTCTTGTGTTGGTTTTGTAAGCAGCCGGCCGGCCAAGAGTTTCCTTCTGGAATTTCAATGGCGGCCGCTCCATGCCCAGGCCTCGGGAGTAGGTACACAGACCTGTCGCCTCCAAGACCTTGCAGAGCGAACCTTGGAAAGGGCCCGGGATCCAGGTCGTCAGCTGCTTGATGCCCACGCACGGACTTTCTTCAAACACACGCCCATGATCAGACCGTCAATGCGACTTCAGGAGGGCATTGCTGGCCCGCCCCATGAGCAGTTTGTCGCGCTTTACTGTACATTGAGCTCAAACATGCATTTTTGCTGTAGCAGTGTGTGCCATGCCGGACCTTGCGATTTACGCGCCTTGATCATGCATATGCTCAGGTGATGATACCTAGGTAGCCGCATCGTCGCCATTGCAATCTTCCATGGTTGAGTCCTGGGACGCCCATCCCGGGTCAAGCAGGCGCCAACCTAAAAGCCCTAGCAAACAGTAGACACTATAGTACATCATACAACCTTTGACAGACTTGCACTGCCGAGGATTCTTACGCCCGGGCCCCGTTTTCTACTGGTAGCTTGACCATCCGACAGATTTTGACTTTCCCACTGCTGTCAAGACCCAAACGACACAATCAAGGCTCGCCCGAGTCCCGGCGTAGAATGACTCCGCCTATCAACGCTAGAACAGATAGTTCTGATCGACTCGGATGGATTGGGCTTGGAAACATGGGTATGGCGATGGCTGCGAATCTTGCTGCGGAGACAAGCAGGCTGGCAGTCTACAACAGGACGCAATCTCGTTCTGAGCAGCTTGTAGGCGTCAGCAGCGCCATCATCGATGTGTGCAGCTCGGTCGCTGAGCTCGTCAAAGCTTCAGACATCATTTTCATTTGTCTTGCAGACGATGAGGCTTTGCAAGATGTTGTCGAACAGATCACATCTCAAAAAGCTGTCCGAGGGAAATTGGTGGTTGATCAAAGCACGGTCCATCCAGCGACATCGCGGGCAGTGCAAAGGCGATTGGCAGATCTGCAATGCGACTTCCTTGCGGCGCCTGTCTTTGGTGCACCGGCAGCAGCGAAGGCCGCGAAGCTTGTTGTCGCTTACGCGGGCCCATCGCAAGCTTACGACCGTGCCGCCCCATACTTCTCCAGTATGTCTCGTGCTCAATTCGGTCTCGGAAATGACCCCGGCAAAGCTTCTCTCATGAAGCTCACAGGCAACAGTTTCATTCTGTCAATGATCGAGACCGTTGCGGAAGGTCTCGTCTTTTCAGAGGCTAGCGGTCTGGGTGTGGATAATTGCATGACGTTCTTGTCAACCATGTTTAGTGGCTCCCCATGGGAAGCCTATGCACAACGGATGGTGTCCGGGAACTACATGCCACCTGAAGGCGATCGCCCTGGATTTGCCGTGGGTGTCGCGCACAAGGATTGTTCGCATGCCATCAGCCTCGCTCGCGACGCTGGCTATTCGATGCCAATCTTGCATCATGTTCAAAAGAGTCTTGAGTCCGTCGGCAAAGACGGTCGCTACGAAGGACGGGGCGACGTTTCTTCAGTGTATGGCATTGAGCGTGAGCGGGCAGGCCTACGATTGGAAAACCCTCAAGTGGCGAAACGGCTCAATTAGCTGGTCGAGAGGATGTCAATGCATATTTATTTACAATGCGCTTGAATGCAATGCGGTCTGCCAGTGATGCACCTACAGCTAGAGTCGTGTACTATAACTGGTTCCCAAGTGCATGTACTGACAAGGTGGTGTGTAGCAGGAGCTGCTTGTTTCAATCGGTTGGCATGGACCGCCGGAACTTTCGTCTTGCAACACCCAACTCTCGCTGCATCTGGCAATTGCAAGCTTGCTAGGTATTCAGCCCATCATTCCAACAGCGAGGCGAGCGACACACCATTGACCGTGGCACCGCGCATTCTGCACCCCGCCTCTGGCGTTCCTATTCGTCATCTACCATCCGCGGTCTGTTTTGTATCACTAGTCTCTATCTGGTATCTTGGCTTTGCGCGGCGAATCACTTCAAAGAGACACCACGGATCAAGGTCGCACTCGCTAGCCTCTTGGCCTCCTCGATTGCTCAGCATCTGATCAGAGTCGCACATTGCGTACATTGTCGACACACTCTACCATTAAATGGCCGAAGATAACCGCTTCCCGAATCTCATCGACCGCTTCCAGCAACAGAATGGGTCGCCGCGGTCAGCTGCCAATACACCATCGCCACCGCCACGCTCCCCGTACAACAACGGTTACAATTACAGCTCTCCGGGTGTCTCCGCCTCGCAAAATCTAACATCAAAATTTCAACAAGCGGTGGGCAATGCGTACAACTCGGTGGCCGATAATGATGGCAAGAACGACTTCGCCAGAGTGCAAGAGGAACGGTGTCAGAAGTCACGGGAGTTGGCAAAACAGGGTCTTCATGCGATCTCGACTGCCCTTGTGCACAAAGTACGCAACAATCCTGCAGCTGCCGCGGCTGAAAGCTCCCGGTCATTGCGACCGTCCACAGGAGGCGGCACGTACAGAAAAGATGGACCTAGCGTAGAGCAAGTCATGACCGAAGACGCCATTGATGACGAGGCCGACAAACAAATATGGTCGTCGCTCGACATGACCAATATCGGCATCCGTCATTTCAGTCCTGCCCTGTTCGCTTACACCTTTCTGACGCAATTACATATCGCCAACAATCAGCTTTTAGAGCTGCCGCGCGAAATTGGCCAGCTAAGACTCTTGACGCACCTTGATGTTAGTGGCAACGCTCTTGTGCAATTACCGCAAGAGATGGCAATGCTGACGGGCTTGAAGACGTTGCTCCTATTTGACAACAAGATCTCCTCGATTCCAGCCGAATTTGGTTCCCTTTATCAGCTAGAGTTCATTGGACTTGAAGGCAATCCTTTGTCAGAACATCTGAAGCAATATCTTGCAAATGATGGTACGGTCGGACTCATTCATTTCCTGCGCGACAGCTGTCCAGTCCCAATGCCTCCCCCCGAACGTGAGTGGGCAGAGCTGCCGGATGGCAAGACTGATGGTGAATCATTCACGGTATTCTGCTACAACATACTTGCCGAGAAGTATGCCACAGCCAATATGTACGGCTATACTCCCAGCTGGGCCCTCGCTTGGGACTATCGAAAGGAGCTCATTCTGCACGAGATCACCTCCTATGGTGCCGACATAATCTGCCTGCAAGAGGTTGACAAGGACAACTATGACAACTATTTTGCACCGCAGCTGAAAGAAAAGGGTTACGACGGAGTTTACTGGCCCAAAAGTCGAGTGAGAACCATGAACGACAAAGAGTCAAGGATGGTCGATGGGTGTGCCAGCTTTTACAAGAGCTCGATGTACGAACTCGTCAACAAGCAACTGATTGAGTTCAACCAAGCGCCATCATTCCGCCGAGATCCAAATTTCAAGTATACGAAGGAAATTTACAATCGGTTCATGACCAAGGACAATATCACAGTCGTTGCCATGTTGGAGAGAAAGAGTTCTGGATCTCGGTTAATGCTGGCAAACGCCCACATTCATTGGGACCCCAAATTCCGTGATGTAAAGGTGTTGCAGGTGGCCATGATGATGGATGAGCTTCAAAATCAAGCCAACGGTTTCGCCAAAAATCCTCCTCGATGCGTCCCAAAGGACAAAGCACCTTCTTACAATACCGGAACCGACATTCCACTGATCATTTGTGGCGATTTCAACTCAATCCCCAACAGCGGTGTCTACGATTTCATGTCTAGAGGCTATATCGAACAAGATCATGAAGACTTCATGAATCTCGATTATGGCAACTACATCAAGGACGGCCGGAAGCACAGCTTCTCACTCAAAAGCGCTTACGCGCGTCTTGGCGAGTTGCCCTTCACAAATCATACTCCTGGATTTCAGGGCGTCATTGATTATATTTGGCATACTACGAGCTCTCTGGAGGTCATTGGTTTACTCAAGGACGTAGACAAAGGCTACCTCGACGGTGTTGTCGGCTTCCCAAATGCGTTCGTCTACCATCTAGCTTGAGTCAGCTGCTAACAATCAGGCATTTCCCTTCAGACCACCTTTGCATTCTGGCAGAATTCAGGGTCAAGCCTCCGGCCACGGTGGGGACCGCTCGCTTTTAGGCTGACGAGTGCTGTAATTATTCGCAGGGTCCATAGGGTGTTTATAGTGTAAGCTTCTATGCACAAATCAGTCTATTCGTTCGGTCGGTCTATCTGATCACAATACAGAGGTTTCTGGAAGGTCACCCTCGAGACCGGCAATGAAAGCGAGGGTTGAGATCATATCCCTGGGCTCCAATAGATGCCATTCTGCCGTTGTCTTCTTGCTCGATGCGCCGATTGTGACCGAAAAGATGTTCTCCTGTGCAACAGTGCTGGGCTTGCGAAGCATCTTGAACATGTCTTCGTCTGTCTTATCGTCACCAGCGCAAAGAATGAATTCCAATCCACCTTTCCTGTCATACTTTTCGACAAGGCTCTTGACAATCTCGCCTTTGTTGATATTCCTCGGACGGACCTCCAAGTTTGCCTTGCCCGATAGAATCTCGACAGGGTACTTGGTGACAACCATTTGTTCTAAATGTGCTTGGCACTCTTTCGCTTGAAACGCTCCATAGTCGGGATCAGCTTTGCGGTAGTGCCACGTGATTGCAACACTTTTGCGCTCAATGAAAGAACCTTGCGTGCGCTCCGTGAAAAACTGAAAGACGTCCACCACCTCGCGTTGCCAATTCATGTCTAGATTTGCCGTCAAGTTGACCCATTCATGACTGCCTGGATAGCGGACAAAACTGCCGTGCTCGGCAGAAAGGCCAAGCTCTTGAATGTCCCCAAGCCACTCTTCCAGGAATGCTTGATCACGGCCAGAGACGATCCAAACCTGATTTTTCGGATCTGCTGCTAGTCGCTTCAGGGCGCGGAGCATACGGTCAGTCGGAATCGCCGCAGACGGCTCCCGAACGATCGGCGTCAGAGTACCGTCATAATCAAAAAGCATCAGCCTAGCTGGGGCATTCTTGTAGCGTTCCAACAGCAATTTGCGGTCCAAGACCGGAGTCAACTGTCCATTGCTGTTGTGAGCGATATTGTTCATCAATCTGCTTAAGAATGCATGCGACCAGGCCTGGACGTTGTGCGTCGTCACATACTCATACAATCCCTTCTGTCGGCCGGCTTTCTCATCATCAGACATGCACAGCGCAGCGTTGATTGCCTTGGCAACCCCCAGAGAATCCCAAGGGTTGACTTGTATAGCATCGGACAGGCTGCCTGCAGTCCCAGTGAACTCTGAAAGGATAATTGGACCATTAGATCCCTTCTGCGCAACGACATACTCGAGGCTCGTGACATTCATCCCGTCTCGAACGCTAGTGATGAGTCCGACATCAGCGGACCGCAAAAGCGCAAAGTATTCATCCTCTTCCATGTGTTTGTGGTAATGATGGACAGGGGTCGAATCGAACCCTCCGAAGAGGCTGTTAATTTCGTTGACAATTTCAGAAACATCACGCTCCAGTTGGACGGTGTCATGTACAGATGGGTTTGTAATTTGAATCAAAACAACCTTCTGCCGCCATTCTGGATATTCCTCAAAAAATCGTTTGATGGCATGGAGCTTTTGGAGTACTCCACGCACTTCATCCAGCCGATCGCGGCCGACGATTATGAGTTTGTCCTTGAGCGATTCACGAACTATGCGCAGCTTGGTCTCGACTCCAGCAGTTTGACACTGCTCTGCAACAGAACGAGCATCAATCCCTATCGGCAGAGTCTCGATAGAGACTTGAGCTCCAAATGCGTCCACAGAAGTGTCCGTCGTGTCGAACCCTAGGACGCGCGTGCAGGAGGAGATGAAGTGTTTCACGTAAGCATGAGATTGGAAGGCAACCATGTTTGCTCCGAGCAAGCCTTCTAGAACCTCTTTTCGTTTCGGCAAGCACCGAAAGATCTCTGACGAAGGGAAAGGAGCGTGTAGGAAGAAGCCAATGTTGGCATCGGGAAGCCTCTGACGCAGCATCTGCGGCAGAAGCATTAGGTGAAAGTCGTGAATAAAAATCAGATCACCTGGGACATAGCACGCTGCGATGCGTTCAGCAAATGCCTGGTTGAATTTGACGTAATCGGCCCACCAAACTTTCTCCTGTCGCCCATCCGTGACATCGTGCCAAAGCTTGTAATGGAGCAGCGGCCAGAGCACTTCGTCCGCGTATTTCCTCCATCGGCCTTGCCTCTCAATCAACTCCCCATTTGTTGCATCGGGGAGCATCCACACTGGCACAACTTTTATGTTGTTATATCTTGCCTTGAGCTGACTCTCGAGCTTAAGCCTCTCTTGAAGGGCGATGGTGACCTCCTTCGGACCCTGCGCATCAGTCTCAGAGTGCACCTCAGGACTGCTGTCGTCCGGAGTCGCGAGAGCGATTTCCCCCGTCCAGCCGACCATGAGTGTCTCCCAATCAGACTCAACTTGCAAATGCTTGATACTACTGTACATTGCCCGAGCTCCCTTTCGCTGCTTGATGAACCAATTGTTGCGTTGCGCGTCGCGAGACAAATCGAAGGGAATAGCCACAGCGGCACAGATGACTCTGCCGGACAATTTTAGCTGCGAGGGACTGGTCTTCGGACTAGTCGGATGATCCACAGTTTCCTTTGCATGATCCGCCATGCTCAGACTTTCTGAGGCACAAAGATAAGCGCGGCACGCGCGATGGAAATGGGTGGATGATTCTGCCTAGGTCTGGGTATCCTTGTTGGTTGGTTGGTTGTTGGAAAGTGATGGCAGCCACGCGCCTTTGGTCTGGTCTGCGAGCGCGCGCGCTGCCCAGACGGCAACCATGACAACTGACAAAAGAGCCATGGTCCAGAAAACGCTAAGGCTTCTCAATTTACACTATGTGAAGCTATAATGTACAAGGAAAGCTTGCTTTGAACCCTATCGCTTGCGCTGAAACAAGGTAAAGCAGCCAGAATGCTGGGGCTCCACTTTTAGTTCATCGCCTCTGCTGGGTTCGGCAGGAACACCGGATACATCTCCGGAACCTTGCAAACCGGGTCGACTTGATCGTACCTCGGACCAGTAAGCTCTGTTGCTCTCCATTTGAGCAACCAGGACATCCAAGCACGGCAAAGCCGGCAGAAGCGACTGGAACAGCGGGACCGCAAACATGTCCGTGAAGAATATCTGGCTGTCCGCTTGCAGCGTCTGCTCAGGATCGAATGCTTTGGTCTGTGGCATTCCCAAGGACTGCTCAAGCCGACCTTGATTGAAAAATTCCCGAAGCAGAGCGTTGCTCCAGCGCTTGCTAATGTCCAACGGACGAGCAACGTTGCACACATCTGCACATTTGACGAGACCTGCAAAGATGGTCAGGCGAAGCTTATCAATGGCATCTGTTGTCGATGGTGGCTTGAGGGCTGCTGCAGCACGAAGCTCGCCGATCTCCTTGAATCTGCTCATATAGTCAAAGTGTAGAGCCATGTCAGTTGATAATACCAATTCCAGGATAATCTTGCGCGTAGCTGGTTCTTGTGTGGCTGGCCAGTGCTTTCTCAGGATCAGACTGAGCGCGGCACCATGTAGATTTTCCAGAACGGAACGATCGTTATAGAGTAGTGCCAACGGCGCCTGACTAGCGACTAGGAAGGCGTTGTTGACTCCAGGGTGGCCGAGATCATGACCAATTCCGACAATCATGAGCGCTAAAAGGAAGCGGGGTGTGAAAAGGTTTACGACATGGGCAGAACTCGAGCTACCGGTCACGGAAGTGCCAGGCAAGCAGGGCAGAGCAGAAGACGCGATTGAGAAATAGAACAGTGCTTGCAAAACGTCCGCAGCGTGACGGAAATTGTGATAGGGATTGAGGTGATGGTAGCCAGACCTGACCGTGTTGACAAAGGACAATAATGCTGAATCGGACAAGCGCCATTGCTCCATTCCCGGCTGAGACAAGACATGTTTAAAGATGATGAAGACAACCTGCACGACATCTTCATTTGGTAGATCTAAGCAAGAGAATGCCCAGGAGGAAGCCATAATGTTCAGCATCGTGTTTTCGGTCTCAATCTCTGCTAGACTCGCGTCAAACTTGTTCTGAGCGATGTGTGCATTGATGAGTTCATTGGCAGTGCTATCGTCAGCTTGATGTGAGATGCGCGGCACTTACCTCGAGGGACGCCCGTCATGCTGCATCCTTGATCTCAAAGCACGCCACTCCATGCGGGTCGGCACAAGTTCTGGATTTTCAAATGTCCGCGTATCGTCCTGAGAAAGTTGCTACTGTCAGGTTGTATTATATCTGAGGTCAACTTACCGTGACTGCGTGACCGACAGACAAGCTCGTGGGCGCAAGCTCCAGGTCGAGCATTCCGACTGCCACTTTAGGGAAAGCCATCCCAGCCAAGAGCGCATTTGCGGGTCGCTGCCCAATACTATGTCTGAGCATGCGCGCATCCGACAAGATTGATTCTCCTTCATCTTGGGGGGCATCTCCATGCTGAAGAATGACAAGCATGTCGTGGGCGCTTTGATCTAAGATTTGCTTTGCGGAAGAAGCTGTCGAGCATACGTAGACTGTATGTTAGATCTTATTGTGTCTGAGCCTGGTCTGCTCACTAGTATCGAAGTGGAGTAGCAGAATGTCGAGTAGCCCGGACCATTCGCCTACGGGAGGACGGTCCGGCCGGCGGATCGTGTTTGTCTCGCAGCGACGATCGACATAGATAACCTGTTGTACCACCATCGAAGCGCACGCTGCCAGGCGCGGATGATTTGCACCGAGGAAAGGATTAGTTGATGCCGAGACTGGATCTGGTCGTGATACTACTGTGTGGAGTTGTGTTCTCGCGTGTAGATGTTGGCTGGGTAGTTTTCCATTCCGGCAGATTATGATCGTGATCCTGTTGCAAAACATGCGATTGACAGCAGGGCCAGGCCGGGTGAAGTATTCCAAGGTTTGTATAAGTAGTACTTAGCATATATGTCATGTAGACTGCTGGACCGAGAGCCATGCGGCCTTCCTTGGCTAGTCAGGTCTATATGAAAAGCATCCTTCAACAAATTCAGCCTCTACAAAGTACATGTACCCAAGTACAAGTATATATCTGTTGCCAACATGTACATTGGTGAATTCCGGTCCACAAGAAACTCGCGGAGCTCGAGTCGCACCGTCAAGGCCGACACCTCAACCGCAAAATGCTTTGCCAATAGAACCATCTCCAAGACTCTCATGCTTCAGCCGCAGCTGAGGGGTAAAGCGCCGCCGCAATCGCAAAGACTACGTAGGCCGACATCAGCAATACTCCCTCGAGCCAATTTGAGCGGCCGTCGATAACAATGTAGGTGACAATCATCACACTGAGCAACAAAGACAGCGTCTCGAACAACGAGAAAAACAAAGTCAGGGGTTGGCCGATGCACCAGCCAACAATAACCGCCAGCGGTCCGACAAGCAAGACGATCTGCAAAGAGGACCCTGATCTGTTAGCCGCGCATAGTATAATCGGAAGCCCTTACCAAGAGCGATCCCCAGACTGAGGTCAATACGACCTTTCATAGCTAGCATGCATGAAGCATAATGTTCAGCACTATTTCCGACAATTGGAATGAGAATCAATCCGACGAATTGCTCGGAAATTGGTGTGGTGGCAACGAGGCCGTTGATGGAGGAGACCATGAACTCCGCAATGAGCGCTATCAGGGCTGTTGCTATAGCCAAGAGGATGATGGAAGCACTCAATGGTATCTGAGGAATCTCATCCAACACAACGGACGCCAGGGTCTCCGTATCTACAGAGTTGCCTTCAAGGTCGACCGTCGCAGCATCGTTGCTTGGAGCTGTGGCGATATCACGATAAAGGTTTGCGTGGGTCTTGAGTTGGAAGTACAGATAAGCACCGTACACGACTAACAACAAAATTGAAGTACCTGGTGCGTTAGCTTGTGTCTCTGAATGGCGAGCGACACACTGTAGCTCAATTGCAGCACTCTGTTATCGGCCAATTCGCTGTCGCGAAAGCTTGCATGGAAAGCTCCTGGGATCGACATCGAGCACACCGCCAACAAAAGCAATGTTCCGGTTGTCTGAGTAATCATGTTGTTGTAAAATTGCTCTGTCCAGCGTAGCCCCCCCAAGAAGAAAGCCATTCCCAAGATGAGTAGCAGATTAGACAATACAGATCCGATGATTGCAGCCTGTACCACGCCGATCTCACCTCGCACTACACCGATCAAGAAGATAATCAATTCCGCGGCGTTTCCAAAGCTACCAGTCAGCGCTGCTTGTAAACATTATTGCGCTCGCCAGTGCTTACCTGATGTTCAGAAGAGCCGAAAGTGCATTTCCGAAACGCTTCGCAAGTTCTTCAGTAGCGAAACCCAATAAGGCCGCCAAGGGGATAATTGCCAAGCAGGCAGTAACAAACTGCGCGACAGCTGGAGCATTGGCAAAATGAACAGCAATGGCGACGGGAACCATAATTAAGAGGATATTGATCCAAGAGTAACAAAGAATAACTTTCGCGACAGGTAAGAAGCGGGAAGACCAGTGCTCGCTGTGAGCAGGAGGAACCTCGATTGTGTCGGGATGCTCGACTGATCCGGGACTGTTCGGGTAGGTCACCTGAACTGTAGTGTCAGAGGCCTCTGTTGGCCGGATCTGGACATTTTGTGAAAGGGTCTCGAGCTCGACATCGTTGCCACTTGGTTTGGCGCTCTTGGATTTGCCGTCCCGTCCGCGTGGACGAGGTGAGTTGGTGCGCGACCGGTGGCCCGGTGTTGTCAAGTTATAGAGTTCATCGTGCGCAATTGAGCGTAGCTTGTGCATTCAGTGGGGTGTGATCGGGGAAACCAATGCGGCTGCGGTCGCTTGGGTTCTTAAAGGGGGAACTTTGAAAGGGGGAGTTGGGTCGCCCCCAGCGCGTCATTGGCGCGAACATCCATGCCATGCACGTGCCCATCTATTGATCACTCGGCACGTGTTCCGCGCCACCTGGTTGTCTACTCAGGCGGCAGGCCCTCAGGCGCAGGGGACGGACTGGACTCTTCACTCGAGCCAAGAGAGGCAGGCACAGCTGCGCTGCAGTGCCAAGACGCTGCGCGAAGCTCCATTTGCCGAACTGCATATTTCAATATTGTAATACTTTACGTAAGATTCGCCGACCGGCATGCGCGGACGGTATGCTTCGATAGCAAATTCAAGCTTAAGCCGACGTATACGTATAGCCAACAATGCCAAGGCCATTGGATGGCTAACTGCTTGCTCAGACCAAGAGGTAGCTGAAGTCGGTGACTTCTTTGCTGACAGCGTCTTCACACAACGAATCCACAGGACGCTGCGCGTATACAGGTATGAACAATGTGTTGCACCATCATGCTCGTTCAAAGTGGAGTGACAGAGCTGCGGCGGGCCAGTGAGAATGATCACAACGATGCACACAGGCGAGGAAGTCAGTGGGAGATCATCAGGCGTCACAGTGTCAAGAACATCACAAGCGACACTGCGGTGTCCGATGCCTCAAAAAAGGGAAATGTTCGGCTCCAAGATGTCACCAATAGGATGCACAAGCATCCAACTTCAATCTGGGCTTTATCAGAACAAATGCGTTTGGTAGAAGAGACTATTTCGAGATCGCAACCGTCGTGCCGCGTGGTGTCGAACGGCTGCATGGAAATCAGGTGCAATGCAGTGCAAGTTGGACAAGCCTACTCCTCCGAGGCCTCCTCAACGATCGTGGTCTGGAGACCCTTCACAGTCGCGCCGGGAACGTGCGAGACCAAGCAGTAGAGCTTCTCCTTGGATCCTTCCTCGTCGTTACGTTTGCGAGCAATACGCAGGCGCATTCGGTGAGGAACGTGCTTGACTCCCATACGCCAGATCTCCTTGTTGAGGCTCGGGTCGATGCGAATGTCCTTTGTGCCCATGTGCTTCTCCGCGAATTGCTTGATTGACTTTACTGCCCAGGGTGCCCTATTGCATTAGCGACAAGCAACAAGGATATTGGAGGCTGCCGTACCGCTTCTTGAACTGCACACCAAACACATTCTTGTGCAAGTGAATCGTGTAGTCGCGCGTCACGACGTCGTTGACCGCTGAGCGGGTGCTCTTCTTGTCTGTAGGAGCCATAGTTTTATCTTTTGTATGGGTGTGTGCTTGTAGAGGCTTCCCGGCTGATGAGCTGTGAGTTATGGCTTGATGTGCCGCAGGAAAAATAATGGTGCGACGGGCAGGACGAATGTTTGCATCCAGAGCAGTCACAAACCTCCTATGGGAATCAGTGGGATGACACACGATTCAGATGGGTCAATCTGCCCCGCGCCAAAAAGAAAACCTTGGATGCCAGCGCTCAGACAACACCTTGACAGCACCTGGTCTCCCAATACACGTCTCTGAGCTAAAAGTTGAGCGTATTTAGAAACCCATGCACCAAAACTTTCTGTTTACGAAGGTCGCGTCCTTTATAGACCGGAACTCTCTGTGAAGACCACGTCCTTGGAAGGCATTTTGCACGCGGGCAACATAAAAGGATGCTTGCCTAGGTATAAGCACGTAAATAGGTAGACAGCTTAACGATACTGCACAGGTCAGCTAGTCTGGCGCCACACATCGACGGCGTGTCGATGTTGAGACAACCCAAACAGGTCATCGGAAGATCCCGTGCGCATTGCTCCTCATGATCTGACACGTATATTAATTATCCATTATCTATGAATCTCATATGTCGGAAGCAGAATAGATCCACGGATCGCAAAAAAGAGGAGAAGGAGCATTAACACATCTACAGTACGAGTGAGGCTCCCAGGCACATGTACAACAAACCGCTGGGATCAGGCCTGAAAAGCAATTCACGGGGCGCGCTGAAACCAGCCACTGTCAAGGTATCCAAACCCGCCGAAGGCCACTGCCAAGACCTCACATTGACTAGAGGCGCTCCGTATCGTCATCGACGACTCGGGACGACCTTCGCAGTAAACAAGTAGTGAGCACTTGAGCACAATAGCTTTCCAGCTTCATCGTTCAGAGATGGAAAGCGGCGGGAGCGTGCGTTGGATCGGAGTGAAAAATTCGAAGGCGAGTGCTTTGCAACTCCCAAGTAAAAGAGCGCCTGACACATGAGAAGACGGGCTGTGTCTGATGTGTAGCTCACACAGCAGTATCTGGTGACTCATTGTGTGCGACGACCGATGAGGACCCATCTATGGTTGACGTCTCCCGCACACAAGCTTCCATTCGGCGAACTCTGAGGAAGTCTGCTGTGCTCTTGATCAGCAGTAACCAACCGAAAGCGAGCAAAGCGTAAGCGGCGTAATCCGTATGTTGGCCAAGCACGTCTCTTAAGGACCCTCGGCCGCCCTGTGTGTCCTCGCTGAGCCCACTATGATCGATCTCGGTGCGAGGCGCGCGTAAGTAGAAGCCATATTGTAACAAAGTCGCCCCTAGGCCAGCTCTAGATCCAAATTTGGCCGCATGTGTTGTGTGAAGGACGTAAGTGAGCAAAAATCCGATGAATTGGAAGGAGACAGAAACTAGCATGTTCCACACGAATCCAAACATGTGACCAACGGCGAGACCGTCAATGTAGACCTCGTCGGATGCGCCTGGCAGGTACATGGTTGTTTCCCAATAAGCAGGCGCATTATCCGTAGAGGCTTGTTCATAACTTGGCGGATGTTCCTCCTTCTCAGCTGTCACTTCTGGCTTCGCGCTCATATTGACGAATACACCGTCTCGTCCGTGAATCCGAATCGGCCTGCCTTGCGCACGCCCACGAGCGCTTTCTGCAAGTGGTCCGAATTGCGCCAGAGTTGGTTGTATGAGTTGACGCCTCTCCGCATCCACTTGCTCGCCCTCATCATCTCCGTCGGGAGCATCGAAGGCTGATGCGAGGTCGCGATCCGCAGCGTAGGGCGCATCCGTAGTCTGCGGTACCAGTGCGGCGTTGTTTTCGCCACCATATAGCTGTACATCAGCGGCCGGTTCGGTGTCGCAAAGCTGCATAATGTTGTCGCTGGATGACTGTCTCATTGCGAAGAGAACGCTCTTTAATGGGCGTGTGGGTAAAGCGCAAGTCCGGCTGCTGATCACAGTTGTCAAGCTCACAATGCCGCTGCGTGTATCAGGGCGTTTGTTTGAGGATGACGAATCAAGACAACACACAAGGCAGCACCACAAACCGGCGTGCGAAATTGGGGCTTGAAATCATCCATCGCCGTCGCGATCGACACCGGGCACCCGACACGCGCGACCTTCAAGACGAGGGGACCGACTACAAGGAGCTATCGATCAGTATCAACAGACGAAAAGGTCAACGACAGGAAGTGTGCGAGATCGCATTGCCAATTCGCTGCTCATGAGTTCAAGCAAGCCCAGCGGAGCCAACGCCGCGGATGAGATCTTGCAAGCTGTCATCATTGGCGACTCATACAACAGTCGGTTCAAACCGTTGACTGAAGATCGGCCTCGATGCCTAATACCTCTCGCCAATCGACCATTGATCGACTACACAATTGAGTTCCTTGCGTCCTCGGGAGTTCAAGAAATCTTCATCTTCATCTGCTCCCACGCCGAGCAAATTAGGAACTACATCAAGCAGTCCAATTGGTCCACGTCTGGTGTGCTGCGAATCGAGCTAATTCTGACACCTGACTCAACTTCCGTGGGCGATGCTATGCGCCGGCTCGACGAAGAGCAAAAGATCAAATCGGACTTTCTCCTTCTCAGTGGAGACGTTGTCAGCAACCTGTCTGGTAGCGCAATAGTCAAGGCTCACAAAGAGCGCCGGGAGGTTGACAAGAGCTGCATCATGACAATGGTTTTAAGGGAAACGGGAAGTCTGCATCGTGCTCGGACGCCTGAGGAGTGTCCCTTGCTAGTGCTGGCAGGCGAATACGGTCGTTGTGTGCACTACGCCCGAGCAAGTCAGCCTCGCTCAACGGAGGTCTGCTTAGACACATCGCTCTTTAGGTCTTATGACTATATGCAAGTCAGAAATGATCTTGTGGACTGCAACATCGATGTCTGTTCTCCTGAAGTGCCTGCATTGTTCAGCGAAAACTTCGATTACAACGACATGCGCCAAGATTTTGTGCACGGAATTCTTACAAGCGATCTTCTCGGCAAAACAATCCACTGTCATATCGATGATGACAAGTATGCAGCAAGGGTCCAAGATTTGCGGACCTATGATGCCGTTACGCGTGACGTCGTTTCTCGCTGGACTTATCCCATCACTCCAGAAACAAGTGTCTGGGCTGGACATGAATATGCTTATGAGCCACAAAACATTTACAAGGGAGCTAATGTCCGCCTGGCTCGATCGGCTTCCTTGCAGTCGAATCTCGTGCTGGGGCCTAATGTGAAGATTGGCGATAAATCAACCTTGGCATTTTCGACTGTCGGTGCAGATTGCTCCATCGGATCCGATTGCAAGCTCACCAACTGTCACCTGTGGAACAATGTTCAAATAGGCCAAAATTGCACTATTGACCGGTCAATCATCGCAGACGATGTTGTCATTGGAGACAACTGCTCCATCGCACCCGGCACTGTCCTTGGCACGGGCGTCATTTTGTCGAACGGAACCACAACCACATCGGGGACGAAGCTCGTTGCCGTTGGCGAAGTCGAGGTGAGCTTGGTGGGCCGAGACGGCCTCGGGAGATCATACGCGGAAGTCGCTAGCGATGAAGATACCGATTCGGACGAAGAGGATGCTGACTCAACGGGTGAACTCGCTCAGACTACGGAGTTTTGCTCTGGTCTATGCAGCTACAACAAAGAGCTCTGTTTCTCTGATCTATCAGTGTCTAGCATCGGCTCGCAATCACATCTTGATGTGCTTCGTCGTCCCAGCTTTGCTGCGTCGGCGCAGTCTGAGGATGACAGCACGCACGAATTTTACAATCTCGCGCGGGCTGATCTCGAGACTGCGTTCACCAACAATCATCATGAAGACGACGTCATGCTTGAATTGACCTCTTTGCGGATGAGAGAAAATGTTGGCATGCATGAAGTGCGGATAGCGATCCTGGATGTGATCCTTGCCCGTGTGCAAGATCATCAGAGCAGCAACATTCTGAACGCGTTGAAACAGCTCATCACTCGATGGGCTCCGCTCGTTCAAAGGACCATTTCCGCCAACACCATTATCGAGGATTGCTTGGATATATTATTGTCCCTACAGCGCATCTGTTCTCCAGGGACACAATCAGATTTGTTTGTGCCATTCACAAAGTTCATGTATGATGCTGAGGTACTACCTGAGGAGGCGATTTTGGCCTGGTACGAAGATGCCAGATCCCGCACTGATCAAGCCATGCAAGGGACTCGTAGCAAAGCAACCGCCTTTGTCGACTGGCTTCAACAAGCAGAGGAAATCTCTTCTGACGAGTCTGATTAGCTTCATATAAGATCCAGCATCTGTGGCTCGTCTGCGCTTGCCGCTGTGACTTGCGGTGCCACGGGCGTCGCCGTATCAGTAGCTTTGAACAGGTCCAATAAATCATCAACATTTGACTTTGAAGCATCCCCCGCTGGCTGGAGTGCCGCGGGCACGGCTCCGTCAAAATCCATATCTAGCAAGTTCTCGATGTTATGAGCAGTGCCCTGGGCGGGATGCTCACGTGCTACCAGTCGCTGTTCTTCAATGGCGGACTTCTGGATCAGACTCGCGCCCCCAGTTCTGCCACCGGCCAGGAATGATGAGCTTGGCTTGTGATAGATCGAAGAAATCAATGAAAGCTCAGACATGAGCTCAGAGAGTAAGAGGGCCGAGACACAACCCGTATTGACCTCGATGGGGGGCCTGAAAGCATCCATTACCACTGATCTCGCCACGCCTGAGTCGCTTGAAAGCAGACGCCAGTAGATAAAGCCACGATCCCGCACATCACTATTGTCGCAGTGCGTTGCCGACTGAAGTGTCGACTGCACGAACTGCTGAGTTGTCCTTGGCTTCTTCAAGAACAGTTTCACAATTGCAGTCAAAAGCTGCAGTTGAACCTCAACACACTCATCAGTAAATGACTCCATGAAAGCATGAAGAAGCTCGTCCGCATTGTGAATTTTCTCTGCGTACTCGCCGAGAATCCAAATCAAGGATGCTCGTGCTTTTGGATCATCTAGGTCTTCAATGCTGTTGCAAAGCGATGGAATGATGGAGTCGTAGCGCGAAGGGTAACGGCGAAGGATGTCTTTAATGACCACAATACTCTCTTGCACAACGTAGCTGATTTTGGTTGCAATGAGTTCCAACAAGACATTGAGGCATTTTTCCGTTGCTTCCTCAATCTTCACTGCGCAAAGCCCAATCATCCGAACAGCCTTCTTGACGAACTCCATGTCGATTTCAGAGGCATACTCCTTCAGCTCAAGTAAAAGTAAATCCATGTTACTGACGTCGGCGAGGAGACCCATGATATCCAGCTTCTCATTCTTGACATAGAGGGGATCATTGTATTTGCAGAAGAAGACGCGAATCTCTCGGGCCAGAAGATTGCCGTGGCTCTGCAAAAGGAGCCGAACATTGCGTAGGGCCACAAATTGCAATTCTGGGGGCGCCGCGAGTAGAGTGACAAGAGACGGTGCAAGCTTCTTGAGCAAAACATCCTTGAGTTCTGCATTCACTTTATTAATGTTGTGCATGATGACTTTGACAGCCGCCATAACTACGCTGATGTTGGCATGCTGGAACTGCGGAACCACTCGCTCGCAAATGCTCTCTGCCTCGCTATCGGCCGCATCATATTTGCTGAGGGCACTCATGATTGCGATTCGACCCCATTCAGAGCACTCATTGAGGGCGATCAACAGTTTGCTTAACATCTCAGGTGAGACTTTCAACGCCTCGGAAGAGGGATCGGATTCCTGAATCTCAGCCAAGGCAGATACAGCATTTGCGACAACGGTCGCATTGGCGTCGCCGACTAGATCCTGAAGCAAACTGACGAACCCATTCTCGATACAGAGCTCTGCATTGAGATCATGAAGTTTAGCGACACAAATTGCCGCGGTCTTCCGTACATAAGGGCTTTCGTCTTTCAGCGTCCGTCGAAGTGGCTCCGGGAGATAATCGATCATCTTGTCAACGCGGACGCATCCCATGGTCCGAATCGCAAGCGCCCGCACCAGAGGATTTCCGTCTTCAGAGTCCTGCACGAGGGTGTTGACCGCTAGGATGCAAAGGTCCGGATACGCTCGAGCGTAATTCATAAGGTAGAGGTAGACCAGTTTCTTCTGGGCTAGATCAGGTGTTGCAATGTTCTTCAGGACGTCTGTGGTGAGCTTCTTTTGGCTCCAAATCCAATCAACATACCTGGAAAAAGACCGGATACATCTTTCCCGAGCGTCATTGCCGCAATAGTTCGTTGGATCGCTTCCTTGCGCTCAAATGCGTATTGTGATACCAAACCCTTTCTTCCATTAGCCCATAGACGTACGAAATGAACGAACCTGAGTTCAAACGTTTCCCCTTTCTTCGGTACTATTTGCGCTTGCACGGCGCGTTGAATGCGCCCAGCCATCGACATGCCTCCTCGCGTGGGCTTCAATACACTAGCTCTGGCGCGTAGCTACGGAATAAGTTTGGTGACTGACTTGGCAGACCTTGAAAGAGATGGTCCTGCCCGTGCACGTCTAGTCAGGCAGCCCTGGTCGACAGCTCAAATGAGCAAGACCTATTTGTTGGCGCTCATGATCCGGTTCCAAGGTTGTTGTCGCGTCGTGATGCGGGCACGTGATTTGCAAGTAACAACAGCAGGTGGTGCCCAGGCGTCAGACGGTCAGCACCCGTGTGACTGGCTAGGGTGGACCTAGGTATAGCCTGTAAGCTGGACACTCTGAGACGTTGGCGATTGACAGTGTCTGCATTCAAGTGGTAATCATCAAGCGAAGGCTGCTTCTGTCGCATTGGAAGATAGTCGCACCGTGAGCTTCATCTTTGCTCTGGTCAAGCTCAACCGGAATCTCACCTCGGCGCCTCGATCTCGATCGGCTGACCCCCGCTTCAAACTGTGTCCAGAGAGTTGCAAGGTTTTCGCTCTTTTACGGATAACGAATCTCTCAACATGCTTGCAAGTCGCAGTAGAGACGTTGCTGATGAATCCCGAGTCACCCTCTTGCGCGTTCCCTCTGCTGCTCTGTGGTTATCTCTTGATCGAGAAACAAAGCTACAGGTGCAATTCTCCTGGATGGAATCGACGAGAGCGATCCTTCGGCTTCCAGCTGAGCTATTCAGATCACGGCAGCAGTTGCTCGCGACAACTGTCTTCCTTGAAAGCTACCTCACAGCAAGCAAAAGCATCAAATTATATGCGATTGAAGCGACCGAGCTGAAGTACAACATGTTCAAAATTTTCGCCAGGCTGCTCACTGAGGACTGCGCATTCTCTTTCGAGCTGTTGGCCGACGCATTTCTTTTACTGCCCGGCGCCAAAACGTCTCTTCTGGCAGCAACAAGGAAATGGCTTCGGAACTCGAGCGGATTCGGGTTGTCAGCGCTCAGGCTGTACCTTGACGATGCTAGCAGTCTTTTGAACGGCAGCCATTCGGAAGTCTACTCAAAAGAGACGGTGCTCCTTCTGGAGAGTCTTATTATCACGAGCGAGATCGCTGAGGTCATCAGCAGCAGCCGCTTCTATATGGCTCTAGTGGCCGATGCTCCATATCAGCCCCAATCAAGCGATCACCAAGAGCTCCGGCAATGTATCCGATTCTACTCAAATGCGAAGGTCAACGAGTCCGCACAGTGTTTCCCTATGTCTTCGCTTTCCGACTTCTCCGCTCAGCAAGCCATTCGCCTGCTGGAAGCCCGCTCTGTTCTTCCTGGCCTGACACACACAGAATCAACGCAAGCGCTCGCTACCGGTTTGCTCAAAGGTTTCTTGCCAATTTCACCCGAAGGACGCTCGAGTCGGCCCAGTTCGAGCCAGCAGTCGAAGATCGAAGAGCCTTTGAGAACCAATAAGTCCGTGACCATGTCTGGTTCCTCTGTCAGAAGCGCTGACGCCAACCCGATCTCAACTAAAGATGCTGCCTTGAAAGCCAAAATCATGAGTTTAGCCCTGGACCCCGACGAAGATGACGCAGACGATACCTACGACAGCCAATTATCTGAAGAACCCAACTACGCCGCGACGAAAGAGAGAGACCTCGACTCCTTTCTGTTTCCCATCTGGCATGCGAATCCGGCCCTATTTGAGAGGCGCTCGCGTAAAGACAGTGCCAGGTCAGAGCTACAAGCTAGTCTGCAGCTGGGCCCAGAGGTCATTGAGGGATGGGCGATCATGCTCAAACGTGATACAGGGCGGCTCGAGCGTCTCAAAACGTCACTCCTGGTTTTTGATGGAAAACAAATAGAGCTGGCAAGATCGAAATGGTCAGATCGTCGTGCCTAAGGAAGACATGATCAAGGCTTCGAGAATGTTTTCCCTTGGCTTCTTGGCTGTGCAACAGCCTGAAGAAGCATAGTCCTCATGAAGTTGCGCGCTGACGCAGGGACCCTAGCCCGAATGAGCTCAGACATAGTGCATTTGACCATCCTCCATCAAGGTTTTGAGCTGCTGCGATCTCTATGTGTTCTGATTGTTACGATACGTTTCTTAGGGGTCTATCTACTAAGTGGGCGAAGCCCTCTACTTATCCTTATGGACCCTTCCTGAACTCAGGGGTATGACAAATACCGCACGACGCAACATCCGCGAGCTTACACGTGATGCATCAAGCAACACAACACTCCACCTAGCTCGCGGCTGTCTGCTTCAAGTCGATCGAGGGTCGTCGTAGTCCCAGCATAGCAGCAAACTTCTGCAGCTTGTGTCGCCCAAGGGCTTTC
>QXDR01000121.1:0-182091 GCA_003717165.1 Protomyces inundatus | reverse complement strand
GCGCGGCAGGGGCTAAAAGACGTGGCATTTTGGGGGCTAAAAGACGTGGTCGCTATCTGTTTGGCTTAACATGTTACGTGGGCCAGGGGCTAAAAGACGTGGGCTTTTAGCAACCTGTGTAGATAGGGGCTAAAAGACGTGGGCTTTAGCAAGCTGTGTAGATAGGGAGATGATCACATCTGTTCAAAAAAGAATTGAATTGAGCAGCGGGTGTGATCATTATTGGGCTTGAGATAGAAAGGCATGTCCAGGGAAGTTTTTCCTTGGAAACAACCTCGGATTTCGAGGCCCGAGTCTGGTAGTATAATGGTTGAGTCCTGGCCATTGTGAAGAACTTTCTTCGAGGTCGTCCACTGGAACTTTCGTTCGCCTTCCAATCGCAAGTTGCCATCGTTTCCAGCACCGACAAGTTTTTCACTTTCAACGAGACGAAGCTGCTTGTTTTCCAAATGGAAACTAGACGCATCTGCCGAATAGCCAAGTCTCAGGGCTCCCGTTTGATCAAATTTGACATATCCAACGCTTTCGTACTGCTCATGTTTGCCCTTGACTGGAGTCCAAACTTGCAAAACAAAGTACGCTGATACCTGGACCGCCACAGCTGTCGTGTACACGCTGATAAAATTGCAAACGAGGAAGATGCTTGCGAATTGCATAATTCTCGTGTCAATGGGCGAAGTTGGCTGTCATGACAATGGATTCACGAAGGTATTTATGCCTCTCCACAACTGTCACGTGGAGATACCTGAAAGCCGAGCGAGATACGACTATTTCCGACGAGTAGACAAACAAGCAAACAAACAAACAGAACATCCCGAAGGACCGAGATGACTCCGACAATTGCCCTTTACAAAGATGTTTCAGCACTCAGAATCAGTGGTATATTTGACTAATCGGAAACGTCGCTAATATTGACACCAAACCCGTTCTCGCATGTTGGATGCCCATCAAAAGACCGAACTCAGTCGCGAGGACAAGCGATTCGGGTCGAAACGCGATTCCAGAAAAGTCAACCCATGCGAAACATCTGCAAAAGTGTGACAATCACAGCGAGGCGAGGTTTATCGAAGGATGCAGGAGCTTGAATGAAAGTAGTTTTGGCAACAGACGTGCATACCATGTCAAAGAAGAAGTCGACGAAATAGCTTGCAATGTGACAAAAGAACGAAAAGCGTTCGCCATATACATAAACAAGATTAGTCAAAGTGGCTAGAAACTGAAGCGCCTACGCACCGATAACGGAAGTGACTATATCAGCCATGCTTTTGAGGATTATCTTGGCACAAAAGGTATCGCCAGCGAAAAGACTGCGGACGCCTTTCCTCAACAGAACGGTGTGGCAGAGTGATTGTATGGCGTCGCTACTCAATCGGGTTCTGACGATGATGATTCACAGCAATGTCGCAGCCGAGTCCTTGTCACAGGCGCCGGAAGCTGCTGCGTATGTTGGCAACAGGCTTGGTAGGCGTGGCTTGCAAGGTAAAACGCCTTATGAGATGTGGCACGGCAGAAAGCCGAATTGTGCACACTTAAAGACTTTCGGGTGCAACGCATGGGTGCACTTGCCGGCTGAAACACTTCAGAAGCTTGACCTTACGATTCACAGAGCAAGCAATACAACTTTCGGGACCTGGTGCGGAATACATTAATAAATTCGCGTGATGCGCGATCTGAAGAAGCCGACGTAACGTACGCATCACCGGAATGCTTTGTCTGCACAGCCAGGACAGCAACCAACATTCTCTAGCGGAGCCAAATATGACGCAGACTGTTTCAAGACCAGTGGTATACCCGTGTGCGTTTGACCAACAGTACGGGGTAATGCAACCTGCCTCAAGACCAGTTGTCTACCCATACGCCTACAACCAGCCGCAGGGCCTAGGCAACCATACCTATCCGGTGCCAAATCAGATGATGCCTTACCAGCAAACAAGCTTCTATGGGCGGCAGCCTCAGCACCAGGTGAATCTTCGATACAGGCAGGCTCCGCCATCAAGGGCTCTACTGGCTGCATCAATTTCGAAGGTGTGCTCGGAGGATCCTAGGCTGATCAAGACTCCCAAGACGTGGGAAGAAATGCTGAGTTCAGACGAAGTGGACTTTTGGATGGAAGCTGTCACGAAGGAAATGAGTGGCCTTTTGGAGTGAGGAACATGAGAGCTGGTGAAACGGCGGCGGGATATTCATCTTAACGGTTGCAAATGGGTTTTTGATCTCAAACTGGGCGTGAGCGAATCTATCGAGCGTTCCAAGGCCCGCTTGACTGCACGCGGTGACCAACAGGTCGTTGGTCTGGATTTCGAGGAGACGTTTGCGCAAACGGCGAAGTGTACGACTGTGTGTATCATTATTGCGATTGCAGTCCAAAGAAATCTCAAGCTTTGGCACATGGATGCTGTGGCAGCGTTTCTCAACGGCGAGGTCCACTAGATTTCCGAAAGGGTGGATTGGCTGTGGAGGCTTGGTCTGATTCAAGCTTCAACGACTGTCTTGACTCAAGCAAGTCGACCAGCGGGTACATTGTCCAGCTGGGCGGGTCGACTTTATCTTGAAGAATTCAGAAGCAGGATGTCGTGGCACAGTCAACAATAGAGTCGGAATACATTGAGTTTAACACGCCGTGAAAGAGGTGGAGTGGATCAAAGCTGTGTTGCAACACGTTGGACGAAGCATTCGCGCGTTTCAGGTGGAGATGGTGTTTCATCTTTATGGCGACAATCAAGGTGCGCTAGCGCTGGTCAAAGATGTACGATATCATCCACGAACCAAGAATATCAAGGACAAATGCCATTACATCCGTGAGGCTGTTCGTAAAGGCTGGTTCAGATTCGGCTACGTGAGAACTGGTGGTATGCTGGCGGACATTACAACCAAGGCTTTGACTCGTGACAAGCTGGCATCCTCCAGACAAGAGCTCGGTGTACTGCCCGTGTAGGACACACGTGAAGGCAACTTTCAAGAAGGTGGAGTGTTGTGAGTGAGCGTGTGTTGAATTAGTCGCGTGCAGAAAGAGACCTCCTGAGTCCTGGAGATTCTTATATAGAGGGGATGAAGAAGACACGTAGGAGAACTAAGAAACATACATCCTCCTATCACATGCGCCATTTTCGCGGTTGTAAACCCCGGCCCCTCGATGGTCGGCTTAGCAGTTTACGTGGCCCAGGGGTTATAACATACTATTTTATAATTGGTCATGTAGATAGGATCTGCCTATGCAGAGAATGAATCAAGCGTGCGCAAACTTGACATACTTTGAATCATTCTGTCGCAATTTCTGACTGCTACATATTTCTGTTGTGATATAAAGCTCCTCGGCTTCACCAAAGTGCGGAAGTACCTTTGGTGAGGTGGGATAACCGTGCGCAAACCCGGGCATGATAATTTCGTGGTGTTGTGTTTGCGCATTTTAAACCTTTTTTTCGTTACTTGCAGATAGGGAGATGATCACCTCTCTTCAAAATAAAACTGAATTGAGCAGCGGGTGTGATCATTCTTAGCCTTGAGATAGAAAGGCATGTCCAGGGAAGTTTTTCCTTGGAAGCAACCTCGGATTTCAAGGTTTGTGCCTGGTGTGTAGATGATTGAAACCCGGCCAGCGCCGAGATCTTTCGTTGATTTCGTCCATTGGACCTTTCCCTCGCCCCCCAGTTGCAACTTTGAATTCTTTCCATCACCGACAAGTCTTCCACCTCCAATAAGACGAAGCTCGTCTTTGTCCATATAGAAAGCAGCCGGATCTGATGATTCGCCAAGAATCAAGGCTCCCGAGCTATCAATTTTGACAAACCCAACGCTCTCGTACTCAGGGGCGCCCTTGACTCGAATCCACACCTGCAAGGCAATGTTTGGCTGTATATAATCCGCCCCAGCTGTCGTGTACACGCTGATAAAGTTCCAAATGAGGAAGACGCTTGCGAATTGCATAATTCTCGTGTCAATGGGCGAAGTTGGCTGTCATGACAATGGATTCACGAAGGTATTTATGCCTCTCCACAACTGTCACGTGGAGATACCTGAAAGCCGAGCGAGATACGACTATTTCCGACGAGTAGACAAACAAGCAAACAAACAAACAGAACATCCCGAAGGACCGAGATGACTCCGACAATTGCCCTTTACAAAGATGTGTCAGGACTCAGAATCAGTGGTATATTTGACTAATCGGAAACGTCGCTAATATTGACACCAAACCCGTTCTCGTATGTTGGATGCCCATCAAAAGACCGAACTCAGTCGCGAGGACAAGCGATTCGGGTCGAAACGCGATTCCAGAAAAATCAACTCATGCGAAACATCTGCGGGAGTGTAACAATCACAGCGAGGCGAGGTTTACCGAAGGAAGCAGGAGCTCGAATGAGAGTAGTTTTGGCAACAGAGGTTCACAATATGTCAAAGAAGAAGTCGAAGAAATAGCTTGTAATGTGACAAAAGAACGTAAAGAGTTCTCCATATACATAAACAAGATTAGTCAGCGAATACAAAAGGTGGTCATGGCGATGACCCTCAAAGCGGACAAGCAAATGGTACTTGGCACATTGGCAATGCGTTTTGGGGTGCGACCTTTGACACTTGTAGATATGCGCACAAGACCAAGTGAAAGACGAAGCAAGGGGTCGCGCCGCGAGCCGCAAACCTGTCAATACAAGGTTGATCTTGAGTCAGAATCGCAAAAGTAAGACTGATAGGGTCGAGCCGAGACACGACAGGTGAGGAGAGGTGAAGCGATGTCAACGAGGTTGTATTGAGGAAGAGCGACGTAGGGACGACAAGGGTATGAGCCAAGCTCGATATAGCTATCGGGACGTAAGCATGATGAGCGCGACATGAGACAGCGTGATCAATAAGCAACCGGAATGGCTGCTAACTCTACGCACTGTTCTGAGTCTCTCAGGCGCATCGCTTGTGTTGCTCTCTGGGCGCTGCACTAGATTGTGAGATAGAGCGAGGAGTGAGCCACTTCAATCTGGACACTGATGGTGGTAACACTCCCTTGTTGTGTTGTAAAATGGACTAATTCCGTGTTTCGACTTGACACCTCGCGACTTTGAGACTTAACCCACCAACAACACAGTCATGCACATCCCAATCACCATCAAATGGGCCGGCAACAAGCCATTCGAGGTCGAGGTCGATACAGAAGAGACTGGCCATACCCTCAAATATCAAATCTACAGCTTGACAGGCGTGGAAACAGAGCGACAAAAGATTCTCGTCAAAGGCGGCCCGCTCAAGGATGACGCGTCTCTTGCAACACTCGGCTTCAAACCCGGCATGAGTCTCATGATGATGGGCAGTGCTGCTGCACTACCGAGCAAGGTGGCGCAACCCAAGTTTGTGGAAGACATGGACAGTGCTGAGCTCGCGAGACAGACACAGTCGCCGCCGGGTCTTGAAAACTTGGGCAACACCTGCTACATGAACTCGACCTTGCAGCTGCTCAGAAAGGTGCCAGAACTACAAAAGGAGCTGGGATCATATTCTGGTGGCAACTTGACGGGTAGCTTGCGCGATCTCTACAAGAATATGGGCAAGACGAGCGAGCCGATCCGTCCAGTCATGTTTCTGTCTTCTTTGCGACAAGCCTTTCCTCAGTTTGCCGAACGGAGTCGCTCGGGTATGGGTTATGCACAGCAAGATGCGGAAGAGTGCTGGTCACAGATAATCCACACGCTGCGTCAAAATCTCAAGCCGGCCGAGGGCGAGCAGGTGCAGAGTGCGCTCGATCGCTTCATGGGTGGCAAGTTGCAGGTGAGCATGACATGCGACGAGTCGGACGAGGCGCCGGTCGAGTCGACAGAAGACTTTATCAAGCTCAACTGCCACATTAGCGGCACGACCAACTTTATGCTCGACGGCATCAAGGACGGCTTGACAGACAAGCTCGAAAAGCACTCGACGACGCTCGATCGCAATGCGCAATACACGAAAAAGGCGGCAGTCTCGCGATTGCCAAAGTATCTGTCCGTCAACTTTGTCCGCTTCTTCTTCAAGACGGGTGTTCAAAAGAAGGCCAAGATTCTGCGCAAGGTTGGCTTTCCTTTTGATTTGGATGCCACACCGCTCTGTACCGAGGCATTGCAAGAAACCATGGCCCCGATACGCGATCGCGTGCGCGAGGTGCAAAAGCAAGAGGAAGACGCCGAGCGTGCCCGGAAGCGCGCCAAGACGATGGAGCTCGAGACAGAGGTCAAGCCTGAAGCGCCGGTGGATTTGCAAAAGGAGGTGGATGGCATGCTAACGGAGGAGATGAAGCAGGACCCTGGTGCCAACCACTGTGGCCTGTATGAGCTGATTGGCGTCTTGACGCACTCGGGTGCCAGTGCCGACAGTGGTCATTATCAAGCATGGATGAAGGGCGACACGGAGGATGATTGGTACCGATTTAACGATGACAAGGTGACGGTGGTGACGCGCGACAAGATTGAGACGCTCGCGGGTGGTGGTGAGGCGGATGCCATCTACATTGCGCTCTATAAGGCCAAGTTTTAATCATGCAGAGGATTGCTAGTAGACTAGAGACGATCGCTATTGACGAAAGCGCATCTTGCGGTCCATGTCATCATGAAGACTCATGTCAGAAGGCATGCTGCGAAAGACATCGTCGATATCGAGCTTGCAGTCTGTATTGCTGAGAATGTCGAGTCCGACGGGTGTGCCCATGAGATTTGGCCGCGCGCCCTGTGGTGTTAGTCTTAAAGAGCATGACGCGTCCTGCCTGCTTACCTGCTGCACAATGTGAAGCTCCATGCCGCGCCTGACTGGCTCTGCCATGCCATAGACGCGACGCATCGTCTCGAGTCTTAGATCCGCCTGCTGCTTGTCCCAGTTTTGCAGCCGATGCTCGAGCGGGTGGCGGTTGTTGTGCTGAGCGGCGAGTGAGGACGGACCATGGCGCAGGGTGTCGTGAACAGGTGCGGCAGGTGCAAGTTGGTGCTTGTCTGTGCTAACGGATGCTGCATGAGCGTCTGCTGGTACGATGCGCATCATCTTGTAAGTTCTTGTTCTAGTGGTGGATGGCTACGCGTCTTTGTCTTGGTCGTCGTCGGAACCAAGAAACTCGCTCACTGACTGACCCATCACTCTACAAGACTCGTACTAGCACAAGGAGCAATGGGACAAGGCGCATCAAAGCCGCAAGAAGGAGGCGTCACCTTCCAGACATCCGGCATCCCCATCCAATTCTCACCCGAGCTCGTCTCGCACCTCGACAGCCAGTCTCAAAGCGACGTTGCCCGGGCAGCCTCACTCGAGCAACACATCCAAGACCGAGTCAAGCAGGAATTGCAAAAGCTCAGGGGCCGTGAGCGTACAGCCCTTGCGGAAGCATCCCAAAAGTATGCACAGGAAAATATCAGCAAGGAAAAGAGCAAGGGTCTGAACAGTGCGATTCTCGAGCAGGACATCGAAGAGCTCAAGCGCAAGTTGCAAAAACGGCCAAGTCTCGGAGCAGAAGACAAGGACGTCTCGGCGAAACGCGACAAGGTCATTAGCTGTTTGAAGGAGAACAAGGGCCGGAGTCTGGACTGTGACGCCGAAGTGACGGCCTTTAAAGAGAGTGTCGCTCAACTCCAGCGCAAGTTTGTCGAGCGATACAACTAGCAGCAGCAGGTCGAGTGCTTATAGATGATTCTTGCCATGTACTATTCAGTCAAGCTCTCAAAAGCGATTCTACATGGGCGCTACATTCTATCCCCTCTGCGCCAGTACGTCTAAAGCAAGTAAGTAAACAAAATAAGCTGCCTGATCCGTTAGCCAAGCAAAGGTGTAAAAGAGCGGTCTGCCATGAGCTGCAGCCAGTCCTTGGACGTATGCGCGCCGCTGTCAATGAGCTGCCAGAGCTCAATCAAGAAATCGCCAATGTCCTTGATGTAGGTGATGCTGATGGCCTCATATAACGCCATGTACCGCGTCGTGACAAACGCGCGATCCTCTGGGGCAGTGACGTCGGGTGCAAGCACAGCAAGTGGAAACATGTCGCGAACACAGACACTTGAGCTGTTGGGAATGCGTCGTAGCAAGCGAATGCCAACCGTCGCCATCTCTGTCAGCTGTGCTGTACTGGAGCCCAACAAAGTCGACCAATGTCGGTGAATCAAGACCAAAGTCGACTGTCGCCAGGCCTCGCCACAGAGTAAGACATGCTCCAGCACACATGTCGGTCCCATCTGACCTTCAATCTGTAACAGCATCTCTGGCGATAAATGCTGCTGCCAGCCTGCGAGTGCCTGAAGCTGTGCTTCCACCTCGGCCAACGAGACATCCGATTGCCGCGTCAGTTGCAGCACATCTTGAATGATGACAAAAAGTGTATAGTTGATGCCAATGATGGAGTCGAGCGGCCGCAGATGCGCATCGCTGTATGCTTGCTCGAGTGCCGCAAGATAACGTGGGTCGAACCGCGTGTCATTGTGTACGCAGACGAGCGTGTCCCAGTACAGGAGCATGCTCGTCAGGTATCGCGCAGGTGGCGGCATCTTGTCAAGCTGCGCATACCGTTCAATCAGCAGCTGCTTGGCTGCAAACAAGTGATGCAGGCCACTCGAGTTTTTACGCTCAATTTCCCAGCTTTCCGACAAACCGAGCAAGATGACGGACGCAAAGGTGGCATCGCTTTGTGCATGCGCATCTTGACCAAGCGCATCCTGGAGCGCCAAGAAGGATTTCTGCTGCAAGTCGAGTCCCTTGGCCAGCAAGTCGCGCTGCGTCGGATCCTTGGCCGACATGATGAAGGCGCCCATACACTGCACGGCGCATGTCAGGGGCGGCGAGTCGCGCGTCAGTTCACGCAACTCGACATGGAACGGATTCGCCTTGCCGTGAAAGATGGAAAAGACATCCGCGACATGCGCAAAGTAGTATTCGAGCAGCTGATTGCTGCCGCCGGATCCTGCTTGGATCCCTGTGCCAAAATGGACACCCGTCTTGACGGTACTCTTGTAGCCGCCACATGTAATCCGCCGCTTTGCACAATTCCCACACGTTGGCTTGCCTTTTGTTAATCACGATCACAACTACTCATTGAGCATACCCTCATCACAGCGCACACGGCGTTGCTTGCAGGTCAAACAGCCAGTGCGCGTCTTAGGTCCCCTCTTGCCCACTCCCGGCGGCTTGATGGGTGCCGGACTGTCTTCTAGATTGACACGACCCTCCGGCGAGGTCATCTGCCTCGGCGACAGCAGGCCACTCTTCAAGACAGCTATTATCCAACGGGCTGTGGGTGTAGATCTCGATGTTCCTCCGGCTGATTCATGCTCGGGTTTGCGTCATTCCGGCTCCACGACGACGACAACGACCCGAAACTACAACTGGAGAGTTATTCAAAGACGAGACTATTCTGTTAGGAGATCTACGCATTGAAACATGTCCATCGAACTACTGACCGCCCCAACGCCCAATGGCCACAAGATCAGCATCCTGCTCGAGGAGCTCGGCCTTGACTACACTGTCAAAAACGTTTCCTTCAACCAGAACGAACAGAAATCAGAAGACTTTCTCAACCGTTTCGAGTGCAAGAACGGCCGCATTCCCGGCATTGTCGACAAGACAGAGGGTGCCAATAACTATGGAGTCATGGAGTCAGGTGCCATCATGCTTTACTTGACAGACAAGTACGACAAGGAAAACAAGCTCAGCTTTGAATTCGGCACGAAGGAATACTACGACGTGCTGCAGTGGATGTTCTTTATGAACGCAGGCCTCGTGCGTCTTATCGACAGTTGCTTGTGTACTAACATCAGGGACCCATGCAAGGTCAAGCCAACCACTTTTACCGTTATGCGCCTGAAAAGATTGTAAGCGTCTCCAAGACAAAAGACTCTGCTAACAGAAGCAATACGGCATCACGCGCTACCAAAACGAGACGCGTCGTCTCTATGGCGTGCTTGACCAACGTCTCGGTGAGACGGGTGATTGGCTTGTCGGTCACAAGTACACGATCGCCGACATGGCCAACTTTTGCTGGGTCAACATGGGATTCTGGGCCGGCGTCGACGTCGAAGAGTTCCCCAACGTTGTCAAGTGGTGTGAGCGCATCGATGCCCGACCTTCGACCAAGAAGGGCTTGGATGTGCCGGTTGAGTTTACGCTCAAGGCCAAGTACAAGGCAGACCCAAAGTCGGTCGAAGAGCACGCGGCCAGGAGCGCTGCCTGGGTGCAACAGTCCAACAAGGATCTCGAAAAGAAGTAACGTATTCGTGTCTGCATTTTCTTAGAATCATACACTACATGTCACAAAGCTCTTGATGCATGCTTTCGTGCGCCACCGTGCGGAAACATTGGCCAACAGCAAGGCTGCTTGTGCAATGCTGCCAAACCTCGGCGGCTCCGGTGCTCTTGGTCTCGTCCTGACACAGAAGATCTTGTCGGCCTCACCAGTACATACATGCCCCGAGTTTCCCCAATACGGGCACGTGAGACTGAGGGACTGTCGTTGCTTTTGGGTTGCGTCGTTGATACCGCATGCTGTCCCCGGCGTGAACACGTCCTGGAGCAGACATCAGGGCAGAGACTCGGCAGCTGTCGTCATGTATGCATCCCATACTCACAAATGACAAACACTCGTCGTCGCTCTCGTTCGACGAAATTTGCACGAATAAATCCTTGACGCCGACTGTGAATGGCCAGCTGTGCCTGGAGAACGACATGCGCTAGCTCGGGCAATGATGGAGACTGGCAGGACGTCAAGTGCCTATCTTGCAGGTTCACGGCGGGCTTTACCCGTTGAACAAGCGGCATCGAATTGAAGACACCGGTGCTATTCGCGCTCATGCGCTGAGGCCGGCAAACCAGACCTTACTTCCTGGCAAGTCGCCATCGCCGTTTGCACGATGCACGACCAGAAATTTGGAGGGCGACCCATACGCACGCCGTCAGAAGATGCACCGCTCACATGATCCACGCCAGCGTGGCAAGTAAGGTTCGTGGCCAAAGATCTAGCGACTGCAATCTTCAATTCGTGTTGGTGTCGACGCCCGCATTGCCCGGTGCGCCTCCCTCATTTTGGCAACGGCAATCCGCACCCGGAACTTCGCAATCGCAATTGAAAGCAGTCCAGCAATATCGAACTCATGCTAGCATCCTTGATGGCTCGCCTTGCAGCAGTTGCAGCTGATGACGTCTCGGTCAGTCCAAAAGATCTTGCAGCTTTCAAGGACATCTCTGCAGCCTGACTGGTCACGCACAGCTTGCAATTGCCGTGTGGCGAGTTCAGAGTGTGCCTGCACGAGCATTCCAAAGCCAAGTCCGGAGCCGGCAATCTGCTCCATGACTCATACGCGTTGCTAGTGCCTGGCTGTGTTATCGACAAGGGCTTTTCGGAATGTCGTCTTGCCTCGGAGACAGCACTGGTCGTCAAATTAGCCAAGTCAGTTCACAGCAAAGTCGGCGTGCTGGCACTGGTGCCTTAAGCCTCTGGTGCGCTGGTCACGAACGATGAATGGATTGGCGAGTATCTGTCAGCTTTGCGTTCCGCGTGTGCGGGTCTTGACCACTTGGTCGTATCGAGGGCTTCTCCTTCGAGGCAAGAGCAAAATCAGTTCTGCGCGCTGCCCGTTCTGGCGCCCTTTGCAGCTCCAGGCGATGCGGAGCGCTCTAGGCCGAGCAGAGACAAAGACGCGGACGGTCAACAGTCTGCATGCGTGTTCAAAAGCAAATGCAGGGCAGCGCGCTCTAAGGATGGATGCACTTCAAAATTGGTTTCAGGAGTAGCTGGTGCAGCACATGATGGCGGAAAAATGTGTTCTCATCCGCCCCTGACAGATTGATCAAAGCAGCTTGTGCTGCTACCGGCACTGTCATGCTAGAGGGACGGTGCAATGCAGTCTGTCTGCCTTCTCTCTGGAAAGCGTCCTCCTGCCCTCCCTATCCCTAGAATATGTGGCGGGTGTAAGGCGTGGCGACGAGTTAACAAGCAGAAGATGATGCACCGACACAATGCAGCGACCAAAACATCAGCATCATTGCACATCTTTCACTGTCAAGGACCAGCATGACCTTTTGCTTCTCTGCGCCTACCGTCTCTATCAGAATTTGACCGCCCGTAGGAGCCACCTCTCTGCCAGTCTTTCTTTGATACCGTAAGATCTGCCTCTTCCAGCCGCATCAGCACCAAGATGCTTACGAATCAGAACACCGACAACGGCAGCCTTACATGGCGCGCGCCTGGCAGTTACACCTCTCCACAGAGCTTGGAAGCGAATTGGCCATTTCAGGACGCACCCGGGTGCCGCAATTGACGTCCAGCGGAGAGAACCTGCTCGGCCTTGAGGAGGTTCTGCTGCTTCCGCTGCCAGACCGTAACTCGGCGTCCTACCGTTCGTCAGTCCGGCTCGACCGCCTAAGGGTTGAGCACGACGTCGAGATGCAGCCGCACAGCTGTCCGGTGGTGTTGCAAGCGTGGCGCAAAGAGCGACCGCCAGCAGAGAAGACCGTTCAGGCGAGCGCAACCGCTGCTCTCAACCCAAGCGCCACGGCTGGCATATCCCACGCACGCGTAGTACTCCCTGGACCTTACTTAGATGCCTAATCGGGTAGTCTACACGCGTCGCACCATGCCCGGTTGCCGATCTTGTCATGGACGCGCACACGGGTCTACGTGCCAAAGTTTTTGGCGTGGGTCGCTCTGCCGAGTCAGTCCAGCAAGGCTGTCAGGCTGGTCTCCTCCACGTTGGAACTCTTTGGCCGCGACAAGAAGGGCTTTTTCAGGGTCAGGCTGACGCTTGCAACGGACCTCGTTGCCGCTGCGCGGTTCCAGCGGAGCCAGCAACCTGCTCGGCGCCAGGGTGATGACGTTGACGAGCACCAGGAGCTCAGTCATGGCACGCCCAAAGGCTTGACCTTGATGTACAGCGAGACCCACGAGTCTGAAGACAAGACGGTCAGCCTGGATGACCACAGCATCCTCGTGGCAACCTGCAGATTCGAGCGCTTGACCCAAGCCGTGTACCGCTCCCATATTGGCCGCTTGCCGCGGTTGCGCGACTGATTCCATGGTGGCGACGCCGACAACTCAATCTGGCGATGGTGTTTCCTTAGCCGACAACACAGTATTGAGGAGGTACAAGAAGATGGTCAAGAACCAGAGCGCCTTGTCCAAGTGTCAAGTGGCCGAACGGCATACGAGTACCTGCTGGGGATTGTCTTGGCGGCTTTCACTGGTCAAGATGAAGAGGAAGGGCAGATGACATGTAATCAGACTTCCGGCGATGCTCCATCTCAACAGCACGAAGAAGGGCGGCCAGTGCCCATGCAGGATCACCAAGCTGTTGAGGAGGTTTGCGACGGCCAATCGAACATGTTCCCCATGACGCTCTGTCCAGCCCTGCCGCCGCTGTCGCTGGAGACCTTTCTCGACGCTCGTGGCTCCACGCCTTAGACCCGCAAGATGACGCATGCGGTGGACTTTTGTACTTTAGCCTTCTCTAGCTGCGCTATTGCATTCTTTGTATACCTGTTGACAGCCTTTCTTCTAGCGACGACCTTGACTCCTTTGCTGACCGCAGAGGCACGCTAGGACTCCGAATGAGCGGCGAAGAACGCTGCTCGGGTGCAGCAGTTCAAGAAGGATCTCGAGACAAAGGAGGACATTGTTGTCCACGAGTGCCGCCAGTCCATTTGCTATGGATCTACTAGATTCTTGATGCATGCTTCGACGCGCTCGTTTACAGACCAATATGGCTGACTACACGCTTGCCTGAAGGAACTGTCATGTTGTCGAATCTCTACGCGCCCAATGCTCTTGCCCTCGTCCGTCGTAGCTCACAAGGCGCTGCCGGCCCTCTTATGAGCACATTCCTGTCTCGACGTCGTCAGCTTTGGAAGGTGAGCGACCGTGAGTCAGAATTTTGGCCATGGTCTGATGCACATACTGCCAGCCCTGCGGCTGCGTCATTGCGCCAGAGTGCCAATCGTGACTCCCGAGGTCGTCGTATTTGTATACATGCATGCAAGCCAATCTCTGCCCTAAATCTAATAGTTGAAGTACACAGCATCCAGGTCATCACTTCTCTAGCTTTTACCTACGACACATGGCGCACAATGTCAGCAAAACGGGCCAACCCACGCCGAGTGCTCATCGCTTCCGAGTCGAGTCTGAGATATTCGTGCCCGCCATCACTACTAGACAGCTCAAGGCCATCCGGCGCGTTGCGAATCCCTTGGAAGTGATCCCTGCCATCTGTGTGTCGGGCGTCAAACCCCGACCTGTGCTAGTCATCTATGGGCTCAAGAACTCTTCATGCTGGAAGGCACGTCACATTGAGGCTGTCAATCGGGAATTCCCTGACATGGTGTTTTGTCACTTCATCCCCCACAGGGCTCGCCCAGTCGATCGCCTTCCTTTCGACTTTCTGGACTCAACAACAGCTCAGCACAAGGCGGACGAACAACTTGTTGACGTTTTGAAGATACAGATTCAATCATGCGTTGGTGAGGCATCTCTCCTGACGAAGTGCACTCTCAAGCCGCGTCCGGTCGAACATCGGCGCGACTTCATCTCTGGCTTGCAGCGCTTCTCGTCGACCTTATCACAGTACAGTACTTCGCCGAGGCCAGCATGTCAACTGGCAGTCAATGCAGCATTGTGGTGTAACTCGATCACTCCACGCTGTATGTTTCGACGCAGCGAGCTCTTACCTGCAGAGGCCGCACGCTTGACTGGCGTCGACCATGCTCCAAGTGACCATTTTCGAACTTGCTTGACAGTCGATGGTGTGGCCGCCAATCAAGTCACATTTCCCGAGTCAGCCATGACTTGGCACCATCATTGCCGTGTTCCGGCAGAGGAGCATGTCGACAATTTCCGCTACAGCATCAGCACTTTGGTCGAGATGAGCGACATGATTGTGATGCACCGCCTTTCCATTACTGACTACATCCATGCTCCTCAGCAATGTTCATCAGACAATGTCACGAGTGGTCAAGGCTTGCAGATTCTGTCAGATGGGACGGTCGAAATTAAAGGGAGTCGAGTGCATTATGTTGATCCGGCTCCTATGATCGCGCTTGATCCGCCTTTTGCGAGATCTACGGGCTGTACGACCTTTCCAAAGAGATTTGTCGAGGACCGGGTGCAATGTCTGTAGCTAAAACCTATCTTTTTTTTTTTCCCACTACAGCATAGTCTGAATTTCAGCACAATCTTGGCTCCAACGTCAATGTCCAGCACGAGTATGCAGCAGCAGTGATTCTTGTTACAGCCCTTGGAAGCGGTGGACTCTGCAGAGTTGCGCGCTTGCCAAAAGTCCTGCTATCTCGAAAGTACAAGTATAGACGCCAGGACAGACAGAGGCGACTGCTGGCGCAGGTTGAGACAGGACGTTGGTAAGACACTCGACATGCTGCTTCTGGGCCCTGAAGACGAGGCCGTGCGAGATGCAATGCGCGTGCTCATGTCCCACCGCGCTGCGGTGTATTTCGGCGTGAGAACCGGACATGTTGGCAAGCTTGAGCGATGCTTGTGGGTCATGATGCTGGCATCAACATTGAGATTGTTGTCGGTGCAATTTCCAGCAACAGTGGCCAAGTCACGAGCGAAGGCCACAGGCGTCTCCTTCATCGAGCTGGACAGACCGTTGTGTTCGGCCGCCATGGTCAGACAAGCGAGGATGCCATGTTCCAAGGGCAAACACGCAGTCCGACATTGAAACAGCGCGTATAGCGGCCGACGTGGCCTAATCAGAATTTGCAGACATCTCAGCGGTGCTGTTGTATCGAAGGCACAAGTTATAAGTGGTGTAGAATTGTATGATCATTTTGTGCTGGCTGAAACTGGGAGTCCATGAAGGCGCGTAACAAGCGGTCGAGTTCGATTGACTCATGAGGAATGGCATGCAGCACCATCTCCAAGTCGGCCTTCCTTGGCGAAGGACTCGATGCATCATGCAAGTCGAGTGGCTAGTGGCTTCAATGCCAAAGTCGCGTTTGATGCGAGTGCCAAGTACACTGGCCTGACCAGTGCGATAACCCTAAGGCTTCGAAAATAGATGATGAAGACTGAATCCTAGCTCCAATCTCAACGCTGACGGCAGTATCAACCCGCTAGACGGCAAGCAGGCGCCAGCCACCGTGTCTTCCACGTCAGCTGCACGATGAAGCACAGTGAGGTAGAGTATCGCGACGCGCAGCTGTGTTGCGTCAGGCAGATACAACTGGCCTTGATTTAGTTAGCGTCAAAAGGCAGCGCTGACAGCTCCATCCAGGCTTGTACATGTGTACGCTAGCAGGTGGAGCATTTGTAGCGCCAGTTTTCACGAGTTTGTATGCCGCTGGGCAAAGCGACCAGCGCAACCCAGGCGCAAGCATTTGTCTTGGCAAGTACGTGTAAAAGCAGGACATTCAACATGAGACCATGCCGGTTTGTCGAGGGTCAGAAGGAAGATTGTATGCATGTCCACAATTTTATTACAGCATCGCACCACCACACCCACACAACAGAGATGCAGCGCGTCTTGATCATCGGTGGCAACGGCTTCCTCGGCGGACACATCATTCAGAGCTTCCTCAATGCCGGCTGGCCCAAGGAAAAGATTGCCGTGCTCGATATTCGGCCGCCAACGTCCAAGATCGACGGCGTACGGTACTTGACGGGCGACATCACCAAGGCGGTCGACATGCGCGCTGCCTTCAAGGACATCGATCTGATTGTTCATACAGCATCGCCCTTGCATGGTCTGGGCCGTACAGTCTACTTCAAAGTCAATGTCGAAGGCACACGGACGATTATCGAGGTGGCCAAGGAGCTTGGCGTGCAAGGACTTGTTTACACGTCTTCCGCAGGTGTTGTCTTTGACGGCAGCGATCTTGTCAACTGTAACGAAGAGGCGCCGATCCCTGAAGTGGCCATGGACGCCTATAACGAGTCCAAGGCCGTTGCCGAAGCACTCGTCCTCGAAAGCAATGGACCCCATTTCAAGACGTGCGCCTTGCGGCCTGCAGGACTCTTCGGTGAAGGCGACCGTCAAATGATCCCCGGCATGCTCAAGATTCTCAAAAACAAGCAGACGCGCTTCCAGCTCGGCGATAATGCAAATCTGTTTGACTATACTTACATTGGCAACGCCGCCGACGCTCACGTCCTCGCCGCCCAGCGTCTTCTTGAAAAGCCACGCGATCCAGCACACGTCTATCGCAGCGCCGAGGGTGTCGTCACAAATGGTATCGAAGGCGAGGCCTTCTTCATCACAAACGGTACACCCATCTACTTTTGGGACATGCCGCGTGCCTTGTTTGCGCATTTGGGACATAAGCAGACATCCAGCTATTTCGTCCTGCCGCGCGCCTTGGCCACCTACCTCGGCGGCGCCAGCGAGCTCGTCTGTTGGCTACTCGGCAAGGAACCGACGTTCACGCGGTTCAGGGTACAATTTGCCTGTGCGCAGCGATACTATGATATTTCAAAGGCGCGCGAACGGCTTGGCTATGAAGCAAAAGTGTCACTCAAGGAAGGCATCGCGCGGTCACTAGACTGGGCCAAGGCGAATGGACAGCTCGATTAATACGTATCGCTAGCATTGTAGAATTCATCAGCTTCTATGACATTGATAGCTTCGTTGCAGGCTATGCATCCGGTCGAGGCACACGGTCGCGTTGCGCAGGCGACCGCGTCCTGCCCGGTACAGCAATCTCTTGTTTCACCTGATGCCAGTCGCGCTTTGCTTCGCCCATACTATTCGGTGGCGGTTGAATCTGGCTCGCGTCCTCTACCACCGGCACTTCGCCCATCTTGTAGCTCGCATCGGCACCAAATCGCTGCGCCGCCACCTCATGCGTCGGACGTGCCTTGACAAACCGGCTGCTACTGTTGTCGCGTGCTACACTGACGTATCGCTGCGATCCAGGCGAGCCGTTCGGCGTGGCCGCCGGCATTTGATGTTGCATCGGCACGCTCGACCCGGGAAGCGTTTTCGTTCGGCGCACAGGGCGGTCATCGAGGTCGGCGTCGCCTTGTTCTTCAAAAGCCGCCCATTCCGCCTGTTCAGCCAATGCACGACGCCGCGTATGACGCATGCGTTTCCACATGAAGAAGGAGGTGACGACGAGGATGATGAAGAGGGTTGGCAGGATGAAGAAGAGGACCATCTAAGGGATGAGCTTTTGACCTTGATTGTTGCGCACGTACCTTCCATTCTGGCGTATCGGTCGGATAAGTCTTGTTGGGATCATGAGCCATCTTGGCGATGAACAAGCGAACGGACAAAGTGATGGACGAGAAAGTGGAAGCGAGCGTGTCTTGTTGCGTTGCTGCCGCAGTGCTGGAAGACCCCTGATCACGGAACGACAAACAAAAGCCGAGCCGGCCGACAAACAACGCGATGCGTGATCATGATTTGCTCATGCCCGCTCAAAGCCCGCCTCACAGGCAATAGCAAGTCCCTCTAGCTGATAACGCAAGCGTGCACTCAACCGTTGAATCTTGCTTTTCGCTTCACTGCGATAGACCAAAGCCGCTTTGCTATCGACGATGCGTGCATGTTTGCGCTGCAAGACTTCACATACCTCGAGGAGCTGTGCGATATAGGGTGAGCATGCTTGATCGTGTCCAGCGATAGGCAACATGACAGCCGCCACGCTACCCTTCTTGTCAAGTGATGGCGTAAAGGGATCCTCGAGATGCAAGAGCGCGAGAGAGAGGACGTCGAGGGCAGAGGAGAGCACTGTATAGTCTGTGGCGGCATTGAGCGGTTGGAACGGCGGCTGCGTATTCAGGACCTCGAGCACGCTCGCAATCGGTGTTTGTTGCGCTGCTCGACTCGACGATTGTAGAAACGCACAGGCAAGGCGCTGTACCTCAACACAGGCGTGGCGTGAACTCGTCGGGATCGCTTCAAGCAACGTGACTTGCAGCGGTAGCGTTGGACAGAGCAGCTGCAGATGTTCTTCATCAAAGACTTGACCATCGAGTAAAAAGTTGCAAAGAAGCGTTTCGAGTTCGGCTGTCAAGAGGTGCGCATAGTGCTCGTCGAGGACAATCGGCAAAAGTGCTTGCATGGACGCTGCCTCGACAGGTCGAATGGAAGCGAGACGAATGAGGCTTGCGAGTTGAGGGACATGGGACCAGCTAAACGGCAACGACTGCGACTGCGACGGAGATGTCGCCTGGCGATCGAGGGGTGTATTTCCCATCTGGTCAAGCGCTTGCCGGACATCTTCCACGCAGAGTGTCTCGCCATGCATGAGCGCTGCCAGGTTGCTCTGCAGTATCGTCACCTTGCGCGCGTCGTCTGAAGCACACAGCATGGCGAGCATGAGTTGTCGTAGCTCCATGGGCAAATCCTGACTGTTGAGGCGTGTGAAAGAGGCAAGGGTACTGTTTGTAGCAAAACGTTGCACGTCCTCGGTCGTTTTGAGTGCGAGACAGTCTGGCAGCTGTGCACGCCACGTCGGCACTTCTTCGAGCAGCGTCGCCAGCGCGGTTTTATTGCTTGCCGACGTCAAGAACGGTCGATGTCCAACGGATGCCTGCTGCTGTTTCGGAATCCGCATCAACGTCTCGAGGCGTTTCGCTGCATCTTCATCTGCCGTTTCCGCCATGAGCTCACCGGCGCCACGCAGTTGAAGCTCTGGCTCCTGCTCGACGCGGTCAAACAAAGCCACTACATCGAGTCGTGACTGGCGTTCCTTCAAGAGAGTCTTGAGTGAGTAGTCGACAGGTTCCTCCTTCTTGGCTAGAGGGTTCACATCGTTCTCCTTGTCATCTCCCGAGCGCGTCACTTTGCGCTTGTCATGCGTCTTCGGTGACAGAACGACGCGTTTGAAGCGGGCAGTGCGTATCGCGGGCAAGTCTTCCTCGCTACTGAACTCGAGATCGAGCTCCTTAGCACTACGCGTCGGCAAGACTGCTTTACGCAGAGCAGGTCGAGCGACCGGCATGGCGAGTTCGTCGTCCGAAAGGTCGTCGTCTGAGAGTTCCGAGAGCAAGTCGGTTGGATGCAAGCCGGGCGCGTTGGTGCCTGAGACTGGCTTTTGGATGCGCTGACCAGAGGCAACGATTCCTGTGTCGGACCCTGCCTCCGAAGTGGGTGGCAGGGTCTGTGAGAGCGTACTTTTGTGTGGCGTGGCGGGCGTCGGCGAAGATCGAGCCAGACTGCTGCCTTGTGTGATGGTGTTGACAGGCTTTGCTTGACTCTGTGTAGGGCGTCTATCTTGTCCTGGCACAATACTGATAGCCTGGCGTTTGAGAGCGACAGAGGGACTCGCTGTCGAGACTGGACTTGAGCTCGGGATGCCGGACGAGGAGCGCGGTGTGAAGAAGGATTTGATGGAGGCTTGGTTGGCGCCTGGGGTCTTGTGCTTGGCGGGCTGCCTGGAGGTACTCGAGACGGCCATGGCGCTATGCTCGAGACTGTATCCTTTGTACTCTAGGCTCTTGCAGCTCTTCTTCTGAGTGACCTCGGTACCTATACTGGTCCTCTATCTCTTGAGGATCGTGCTCGGTCGCGCGATGGGAGGCAGCCTTGAGACACGCGAAAGACGCGACAAGATCACGTGACTATCTTAAGTGTGACAGATGCTAGTAGATGACGAGAGTTATCAGGGAAGGGAGGTGATGGCGCTGCTAGATGTATCGATACATAGGATACAGAGGGTTCTTGAAGGGCATGACGGATTCCCTGCTATTGCTTTGCTCCGAGACAGATGATGGTCACCGAATCACCACGCACAAACATCATCTCGGAATGCTTCTTGACCGTCTGCAGCGTTAGTCCTCTTGCAGATAGAGCTGAGTATCGGGCATTGACATACCCTGACAGTCTCTGCCTGTGTCTCTTCGTCTGTGTCTACCAGTGTAATGGTTTCTTCCGCATCGCCTAGAACGATATTGCAGTGTGAGTCATAGGCCTAGGCAATCGATTAGCAGCTGCTCGGTCGACAGATACAGCAGCAAACAGTCGAGGCTTACATGAAGTCTTCCTCTGAGTTCTCTATCGCCCTTGAGCTTAACATAGACCTGGAGCGTCAGCTATCTCTGTCGACAGCAGTAGCAGCAATAGCAGCAGCAGCAACCGCATAAGCTAGCAAATGTTGTCATACTTGTTCATCGAGCGAAAGACGGATGAGATCGAGGGGCTCAGCGATAGTAGTACTGGCCATGACTAGGAAAGAGGTAGCTAGCTATCTTCGTTGAGTGCTTGTACTAATTAGTACAAGTAGCACTAGGGAGGCTATAGCATCACGTGACTTGACTTCTTTTCTCAGATTTTCACCAAAAGCAGTCAACGACAAGCACAAGCAAACGATCAAGCAAGCCTTACTAGACTACTAGAGAAGCAAGCCATGTCCAAGATTGAGGAAATCACAGAAGACGAGCCCGTCCAGCAACAGCCCGTGGCATCCAGCTCCGAGGCCGAGGAGGAGGAAGAATTGGCCGATGCCTCCAGCAACAGCCTCCAGTCTCGTGCAGAGCAAAAAGCCCGCAAGCTGATTCTCAAGCTCGGACTCAAGCAGGTGCCCGGTATCAACCGTGTCACCATGCGTCGTCCCAAGAACGTATGCTTCTACCATCGAAAATGACATGTGCATGGAGCTAATTGTACTAGATTTTGTTTGTGATTTCTACGCCTGAAATTTACAAGTCGCCCAACAGCGACACCTACATCGTCTTTGGTGAGGCCAAGACGGAGGACACGAGCCAGCAGGCAGCCATGCAGCAGCAGGTCGCTCAACAAGCTCAAGAGCAACAGCAGCAGCAGCAACAGGCTTCGCAAGCCAATGGTGATGCCGAGGCTGAGTCTGGCAAGAAGCCGCAGGCTGACGAGGAGGAAGAGGAAGGTGAGGTGGATGAGACTGGTGTTGAGGCCAAGGATATTGATCTTGTGATTGAGCAGACTGGCTGCAAGCGTGGCAAGGCTGTCTCGGCGCTCAAGAAGAACAATGGCGATATCGTCAATGCCATCATGGGTATGTCTATCTGTTGAAGTCAAGAAGAGATGCTAACAAGTCAGAAATCACCATGTAGTTGACTCTATCTATGCCGTCTAGCAAAAAGCATTTCATCCTTGCCTTTCATCTCCTTGTACATTGTACATGTCGTGTGTACTGCAGCTGCGGAGTCTCCATGCCCCGCCGTCCAAATCGTTTGTCTGCGTTCCCAAGGTTGAACGGACTCCACCGCATTCGACGACAAGAATACGAACCCCGACGTCACACTGAAGCTTCTTCACCTGCCAAACTAGCCGCCATCCTGGAAAACACTCGCTGCGGCTATCACTGTGGCTGGCGCATCTGCTCGAGCTCTCTCTCAATGAATCTCATACGATTGCATAAGCTAGCTAGCTAGCTAGCTAGCTCGCCCTTGCTGCGCCAGTCTCTCCGACACAAGTACGTCAGCTGCGAGAGCTCGTCCTGAAAAGACAGTGTAGACTCAAAGCAACGAATCTATAAAGCTCAAATACACCTGGCCAGGCTGGCCCTGGGCAGGGTCCCACCGAGGCGTCCATTTGATCGCTCAAAGTTACCCATCGGGCAGTCCGTCCTCGCGCCTTAGGCCAATAGCAGGCTGTTTCCTTCCGATGTCCGGCCAAACCTCTTTCGCAACCTCTATGTATGATGATATCTCCGTATCTCTGAGACCTCGCATAGGGAAACAAGGCATCAATGCCTATGACGCCACAGCTCCAAGTAGGCTCGTAGAAGCCGACCCTACAGAAGTATAAAGCGCCCTCCAGCCACAGCACGCTTCACTCACCAGATCTTCTTCCAAAGTTCATCACTACAACTTCAACAATCATGGGTGCTGTCGCTTCTTGCATGCGCTCTGTCGTCAACGCCATCGCAGGCGTCTTTATGGCCATCATTCACGGTATCGGTGCCGTTCTTTCTGCCATTGTGCGCGGCATCGCAGCAAGTGAGTTCTTCCTCGTCGCTTCATGTGTCACAGATGCTAACAATACAGTCTTCCATGGCATCATCAGCTGTGTTACCTGCAGAGGTGGCGGTGGTCGTAGTCGGCGATCGAGAGTCTAGTCGACCCGCGTCTGATCCAGGTGTGCGCAGGGCGCATAGCTGACAGCTGCAAGCTGCAACCTTCGGGACCGACGCAACGATATGTACGTATACGATCATAACGACCTTAAATAATCATGGAGGTTTCCTGTAGCTACCCATCTTCATCGTGACATGCGTTCAAATTATATCTACTGTACAGTATACAGGAGTCCCTGTACATGCGCCTGCGCCTGCACATCGCCCCAGACCACCGCCAATCGGTCTCGCAACTCTTCCTTTTTGCCAGTCGCCAACAAGCCACGTCGCCTGAGCTCATTCTTGAGTTGTGCGACCGTCATATCTTCAATATGTTGCGGCACGAGGTTTTCTTGAACTTTCGCCTTGGGCGGTAGTCGCTCAATACGGATCGAGCCCTGTGCATTCATGACAGGACCGGCTTGTGTCGTTGACTTGGCCGTAGTGACAGCACCGGCGCCCGTTCCCGTCTTGACGCCCTGGATGCTCGAAGGCTGGTGCGCAGACAGCGTCACCGTCGAGCCTGCCGAGCCAGGCACACCCACACCGACACGTACATGTGCATGCGCCTCTGCGACCGCCACGCCCGGTGACCCAGCATCGTACGGGCCATAGAGATCCATCGCTTGCGTGCCAAACAGACTCGCATACGCACCTTCTTCTTGACCCTGTGTAAGACGCGCACGCGAGGGAAGGCCCGCGGCAGGGTTGTCGACGCCAGCAGCAAGGGCTGCTTCTGTCAAGAGTTGCAGTGTCGTTGAGCCGCGATGACCATGTCGACGACCCGTCTGGTTCGTGCTTGCCAATGAAGACTCATCCGTCGCCACGGACAAACTGCCGATCGATGGTCGATGACCTGTCCGTACTTCTGCCTCAGTGCCAGCCAGTCCACCGGCCGTACTGGAACCCGTCATGTCATATTGCAATGAGATATCTTCAAACGGTCCATACTCAAACAAATTTTGGTTCGCGGCAAACAAGTCCTCCGTCGCAAGCTCATAGTCTTGTCTCGCCTTGGCGGCCGCCGCTGCATCTGGTGGAGCACTCGCGGAAGAAGCTTTCGCCACTGCTGCAGCGGTATACTGTCCAACAAGCGCTTGAACATCTGCTGTAGCACGCCGGTTTTGAGTATGCATACTCGGCCGCCGCGTGCCATTCAATCGTGCATGAGACATGGGTGGCGTCGTGCTCGTCATGGTCGAAGCTTCTTTCAACGCTTGTGTCAGAAACCCTTCCGTCGGTGCCTCGCGACGTGAACTGGCACTCGACATGACCGAGGGAGACCGGACATGCGTGACTTGTCGAGAGAGCGGATGCCAATCGAGCGACACAGACAGGGCACGACCGCCATTGCCACCCGTGCTGCCCCAGTCCGGTGCACCAAATTGCGGTGAGTCGGGTGGATCGAGGTCAAAGTCTGAGCCCAAGGTACTTGAAAGGGGCCGATCGTTGAGATCTGCAATCGAGCGCATCAATTGCGCCGCAAGGTTTTGTTGCTGCGGAATGCGCCATGGATCGCCCTGCTGTTGCTGTTGCCCATACAGTCCTGCTTGGGTATTGAACATGTGCGCATCTTCGCCGTCCATCATCAAGTCAAACCCTGGCGCTGGTTCACTCGTCAATGTAGCATGTAATTGTGCCGCTGGACCATGACTTTGTTGTGCACTTGAAGCAAACGCAGCACGCTGTCGCAAGAGTTCATATTGTCGAATCTGATCGGAAAGATCCACCTGGACCGCCGGCACAAGACTTTCTCTGCGCGAATGACTGACGGTGGATGCACCACTTCCGGGCTTGGAGCTGAGTTCGTCTGGGTTAATGGTGTCTGCCGTCGCCGTCGCCAAATTGCCACCGACATGTTCAAACACAGCGCCGAGTGAGAGATTATCGAGCGTCTCGGTCGGTGTTGGCGGAACAGAGCGCATCGTCCCGCGATTATTTTGGAAACCGGTACTCAAGTAAGGATGATACTTCATGTGCATGGGCGCATTGTGCCGCCGCTTCATACTCCCACTACCTGTTGTCGAGGACTCTGTCATCATGCTTGCATTGCCAAGTGAGCCGTGTCGGCTGGTGGTCACCGTATCATTGCGAATATACTGCGGCGTTGGGCCGTCGTAATAAGAATAGCCTTCTAGCTCCAGATCTGCCGCCATAAAGCGCTGCTGTTGCGGTTGCGGGCGTTGAAGATGAGTCTGTTGTACATGTACATGTTGATGCTGCTGCTGTTGCTGTTGATGCGGATAAAGCTGCTGTTGCGGTATCGCGCCTGCAAACGGCTGTGGAATAAAATTCAGGTGATGATCATGATGCTGAAAGTTGACGGCCGGGGTCTGGTTTTTGTGTTGCTGCTGCTGTTGCTGCGGTCGAGGTTGCTTCACTAGACTTGGCGCATGAGAACGAGCGGTACGATCAGCGCTACCCTGACCCGAAGGCACCATCCAAGCTCAACCAGCGCTTCCGATGCGACAAACCCGCGCAATTCGGAGATGACAACGGGCAAGATGTCAGGCTTGGCGCAGGCGGTGATCGAAGTGATTCTTTCGTGCGAGCAAGATGAAAAGCGGCCAATACCCCGACTAGGGCCTCTGGAAAGATCGGCTCTCTACGCCCAGGTATGCAAATCGATACTTTTAGACAGGGCCCTTTCGCCTGTACGCCCTGCTGGCCTTGATTCTGACGCTGCCGTCTGTTTCGCCTAAACCCGAAATGAGGGGAAATCCTTGTCGTTGCTTGAGTTTGCGATTATTTGTGGGTGTTGCAGGCGGGACCGGCCACAGCCCAGAGGTCTTGATCAATTTGCCGCTGCAAGGTGACAACGACAATCAGAAAGCGCATGCAGGAGAAGGGCATTTAAGGTTTGGCTCCTCCATGTCTCAATCGGACTTGTTTGGTCACGGCGCTTGAGCCCTTGTTGCCCTGGGTTTCGTATATCAGTGATGAGGATGAGAGGAAGAATAAGGTATCTTCTACATGGTCAGGTCTCTAAACGTATGTATTCCGGCTACCCCTCTGATCGCTTGCTCTCGGAACGTATCATGATCAAAAAATAATAGAGAAAAGCAAACGATGGAATGCGAGGAGGAAAGAAAATAGCAGGGTGCGGCCTGCGTGTGTGTGTCGGTCAGATTATCATTCTTGTCGCCGTGCTCTGATTGCATTCATACGGCTCACTCGAGCCAATTCCAGTCCTGGCCATCATTGTAGCTGATATTCATACTCGCAGCACCCGTAAAGTTGGCCGACGAGGCACCCGGTGTGATGCCCTGTGCTTGTAACCCGGCCGCCTGTAGAGTATCACCGCCGCCAGGATCCGCAGCACGTGCATCAAAGGAAGCGGCACCTTGAGGCAACGCGCCATGCCCGCGTTGCTTTTTCGGTATTTGCGCCGTACTGTTGCGCATGCCGGAGAGACCTGCACTCGGTAGAGAGCCAATGACAGGCGAGGTCAATTGACTACTCAGAGCCGGCGGCGTTGTCGTGCCTGATGATTCCGTAGCGGCCCCAGGCGACGCGACACCTTCGATGGGTGTAGCCAATTGTTGCAAGTTGGTCGTCGAGCCACGGCCCGTACGCACCTGCATCCTGCCGTTACCGGAAACAGGACCCGCCTGGTTGGCTGCGACACCTGCTGGTGTCGTCGTCGTGCTGCCTGTGCCGCCACGATTGCGCTTCTTGATGACGTCCGTCTTGAGTGACAAGGGCCTGACAACGCCGTGTAACTTCAAAAACAAGCCACAGGCATTACAAAGGGGTTGACCTTCAGGGTTGCGTCGCCAAAGCGGAGTCGTTTGCGTATGACAATTCGTACAGCTCGGTGACTTGCCATCTGTCGCGCTCGCCGTCGTGTTGGCGCTCGGCACACTTTTATTTGTAACGCCTGGCGAAGTGGCACGCGACGCCGGTCGTGATCCATCGGGTTTCGGCGAAGGCGGTCGCGAGTGCGTCAACGAAGCTTGACGTTTTGGTTTTTGAATGGCACTCATTTGCAATTGCGACATGGCACTCGGCACACTGTTGTTGCGCGGCAGCGAGTTGCGTCGTCGGTCGCTGATGCTGTTTTGACGCGAGGTGTGCTTGCTCGTGCTGGACTTGCGGCTCGCCGAGGTGCTCATTTTGCCAGCCGACGTCGACGGCGCCGGTGCAAGCGTCGGCAAGGTCTTGGGGGATGACGCAAAGAGGCCCGAGGCGTGCTGGGGCGGCATACCCATCTGCAAATCTTCTGTTGAGAATTCCATCACCTCACCCATATGATCTTCCATCTCTTCTGCAAACGAAAACATGGGCCGGTGCGTGTCTGGGAAACTGCTTGAAGGCGTCCCTCCAGCACTCAGGTGCGCCGTGTTGATGTGTTGCACGGGTGCCTGACCACGCATCGACATTGTCTGGTACGGATGCGGCGAGAAGGAAGAGTTCGAAAAGAAACTGCCTTGCTGGAATGAGCCCGAGGTCGTCGGCGTAAAGAGTTCTTGCTGTTCATCGTAAAAGGGCGTTTGTGCGCCCGATAAGCTCTCATACGATTGTTCATTTGGACCATGTCGCGATGCCATGAGATTTTGCTGCAACAAGGAAGGGGCACGGTCAGCGAGTGGGAAGTTTGGCAAGAGCATCGCCGACCGCGCCGCACCACGACGGTCTGAAAATTCATTCTGCCTTGGAAAGAAGAGACCCGGTGTTTGCTCAATCGATGGATGTGGTGTATTCGAGAGCGAGGCCGAAGCAGAGGCGTAGGGTGTCGGAATAGGTTGCGAGCCAATCGAAGAGGCATGCGAGTCGCCTTGCGGATAACTCATGTTTTGCATCGTCATGTAGTCGAAATTCGGCGAAAACCCCTCTGGCCCTTCCATTGCAAGCGGATCCAGGCCGACAATGTTTGGATGCGAGGTCTGCAGCGGGAAGCTCGGTGGGTCGACTGACAAGGATTCGTGTAGAAAGAATTCCGCCGGCAAGTCATCGGTATTGAAGGCATCGCCTGGGTCAGTTGCGCCGACATAGGGTGAAAAGTCGGCCGGTCGCTTGAGGCCTGACTTTGTATCGAGACTTGTCTTGCGAACATGACGCATGCCAGATGTCGTTCGATCTTGCGTATAGGCAGGCATCGACGCCGGTGGCAATTTGAGTTCTTGCGGTCTGCCGTGGATGGCGACCGAGTCGCTGAGAGAAGTCATGGCCACATCAGTACTGGAACTGCCGGCGCTGCGTCCCTTCTTGTCGCCCTCATCGCGTTTCGTCGCTGCCGCTGCCGCCGCTGCTTCCTGCCTTCGCAGATTCATCGCCATCTACCGTGTTAGCTTAATAGTCAGCAGGTGTATGAAGATATACCATGCGCCAAGTGAGGTTCTCCATGCGCGCACCGTTCGGCAAGTCCTTTCGCTGCTTTGTATACATCTTCCAGACCTGGGCCGCGATCGGGTCTTTGCTCGCTTCACCCTCATCCGAGTCTTCGCACAGCGGGAGCGCTGATGCTGCTAGAAATTGCGAGCGCCGGCTCTGGTCTTCCTGCAGCGCAGGGATATCCAAGTCCATCGGCCCTGTTATTGAGTGGCCGTCTGATCGATGCTATGTAGACGCCTTGGATGAGCACTCGTAGTTGTCTGTCGTGGTTGCGCTCTTGCAGAGATCCTCTAGGCTGCAGCTCTAGCTTGTCGAGAAGTGGGCCCCTAGTAGTTCTCTTTCTCTCTTGTTTCCGTCGCGGCCGCTAATTTTTGTTGCGAGAGACGCTCTACCCTGGTCTAGGTATTGGACGAGAGAGGGAATAGAGGTCGTGATTCTAAACAGAGGACGGGGAGGAGGCTCAAGGTGGTCAGCGATGGAGACTGGGGGGTTCAGCAGGTGTGTAAGGGGATGGCAAGGCGTCGGCTGAGCGTTGACTCTGTCAGGGGCTTCCTTGTCTCCCTTCCAGGTCTCTTCGTGATCTCTCTATTTGTCGCCAGAGACCAGCTGCGTCCGCTCCTTGGGATGCTTCTTCTTGACCGGCATCCATGGACGAGACCTGCGAGACACTCAGACAAGTTGCGCTACGAACGAGCTCTGCTATACAAGTGCTATGGCAGTCGATGACAATATGCGTTTAGCGGCAGCGACATCAGTGCATCGCAAGCGTCAATCAAGGCACTGCTATAGCTACGGGCAATGTGCGCCGCTGCAGATCCCCTCGGTGCCACAAGTCAGGAGCATGTACGTCCATGTTACCTCGCAGATGACTCCACGGGCTCTCTCGGCCCTGGTTTTCCATGCCAAGCATGTGACACCGCACGGTACCCCTGTCGCATTCCATTGAGATGCCCTGTTCCTTTGCGAGTCTCTCACAACACGCGGTCACATGAGTCGATTGTTTGGTAGCGGACAAACCACGAGAGGGGAACTGCGGAAGTCGAAGACATCATGCGCAATGCGACATCTCGTGCTCAGGAGAATTTCACTGAAACGTGGGCCTCAAGCTGCAGACATGCCGACTGTGCTACAGGCACTGTCACGGTGAGCGGCCTGTATGATGAATTCAGCAGCGGCTCTCGATGTCAGGCATGATCCGATGTCTCTATGAGCTGATGCCTATGCCAAGTATAGCAATAGACTGAAGCTGAAGACTGAGGTATCAGTGCAAGTACAAGTACAAGGATGTAGTAAAGTGCTTTATTAGGATAGGTTATGTGATCACGGCCTAACCCTACACGCAACACGACAAGCAACTCGAAGCAAGCAAGCATCCTCCTCCAGCGTCAAGGACGAGACGCGCCTCGAGACTCTAGCAAGGCAAAGGACTCGACTGACAGAGCGAGGATAATCTGTTTAAAGAGTGCCCAGCATGCAGTCCTCACAGTCCATGTACAACCTAGGCAGCTTCAATTCACCACACTACGTCCCCTCCCATCTTCGACAAGCACAGACACCCTCGGCACGCAGCAAAACAAGCCATACGCATCAATCTTCACAAGGCCAGCAACAGTCACCGCCTTTTCTAAGACGGAGCAGTTCCACCACCTCGAAATTCGGCGGGCCGGGCTTTGGCACACCAAAACAAACACGTCACAAGTCGGGCGATTACGCCGTCGAGGACGCGCCGCCAACCGAGTCGATCTATGATTCAGCAGGTGGATCACCGTTTTCACGGCCAGCGGGTGGGCATCCGCAAGGCGGTCTGCCTGCGACATCTTCACGCGCTTCACAACACCAGCAACGCTCAGGATTCAATCCCTCGGCCGAAGGTCACCATCCATTACGCGCAAGCACCTCACTCTACACACTACCGCAATCAACACCGCAACAAGCGACCTTGGCCTCGCTGCCGACCGCCGTCGTCATCTTTGGGTTTCCAAGCAACTTGACAAGTCAAGTTCTCACCTATTTCGCACGCTTTGGCGACGTTGCCGAACACGCATCCAGTAGCCAGCAGCAAGCACACTCGATGGGCAACAACTGGGCAAAAATCACATATCAACACCCAGCAGCCGCGCAACGTGCTGTTGCTGCCAATGGCACGCTCATTCTTGATCAAGTCATGGTGGGTTGTGTGTACGCACAGGAAGACGCGCCGCAAAGTCGCGAGGTGCAACCGGTAGAGACGGCTGCCGATACAAGCTATACAGGCTCAGCAGGCGTGCAGCAGAGTCCAAGGCAAGGCGATGCTATGGAAATTGATCCCATGACACCACCGGCTGTACGACGTAGCGGCGGTAGCAGTGGACCGCAAATGGCGTTTGCACCGAATCATGGCTACAGCACACCGAAGCAATCAGCTGCTACGGATTTCTACAGCACAACGCCGGCGCAAAACAATAACAATACCAAAAGTAGCCTGTACGGGCAAGGTGCAAATGGTCAACAGGCGAATGGGACACCAGGCGGACGACGGATCGAGGTGCTACATACCGATGGCATTTACAAGTCGAGTTCGCCGCTTGCTGGGCAATCAGGCTGGATGCCAGGATGGATGCCTGGACTTGGCGGGAGTCCTGCTGCACAGCGAGGCAATGGATCTGATGCAATACCTGGAAAGCAAGAAGACCGGTTGTCGGGAACGGCGGTGACCACGGATTCAGGCGTCGCGAGGGATATACCGCCGTCGACATCCTGGTTTGGCCGTCTTGGACGAGGCTTGGCGGATATCGTCTTTGGGTTTTGATGATGATTCTGATTCTGAGCGATGCTGGCACAGGCGATACGTCTTCTTGCTTTGTGCTTACATATTCATGGCTGCTTGGAACGTCCATCGCGATCGAATACTGTCATTCGGCATAGCTCATCCGTGCTACTGCTCTACAAGTACTTGTCTAGTCAATGCAAGAAGCATATGCATCAAGGCTATGCCAATCTCATCAAGCACTCAGGTGCCTTTCTGCCAGTATTGACAGCAGGTCGTGATGCTTTGACAAAGCTGATGGTGACGTGTCCGGTCACCCGATCAGCTGCATATGTCTTGCAATGGACAAGTTGACGATGACCCTCCAGCTGCAGCCTGCAGGCCACAAAGGCTTCCGTTCATCGGCACGAGAACTGTGCGTTCCGCGCTGAATTTCACAGATTCGAGCACGGGAGCTGGCTGCAGTTGTCGTCAATGTTCTACCGACAACTTCAGCGACAAGTCTTTCAGTGCTGTTCCTAGCCTAAAAAAGCTGCCTACAAGAGCCTGAAGTCACGAGTCACCAAGTCCAAGTGACATGGAAGTCAATGAATTGGGGTCCCGACTCCCGAATCTCGAATCCCGGCTCGCGCTCGAGCTCGGGCTCAGTATCCAGGATTGAGGGACATCAGGCGGATCGCCGCACGGTCGCTGCGGATGTCGTTGAAGGAAATCGACACACTTGTCATCCCGCGCGCGGATGCCACCTCTTCTGAATCAGGGGTCCAAGAGCGCGATGTGCGGGTGGGCCCGGCGACAGGGACCAGCTGCAGCCTGCAGCACGTATCCTTTGTATCGCTGCAGCGACGAGCGCCTTGACCGCGGAACCGGTGACCCATGTACAATGTTCATAGAAATCATAGTATGGGTCGATGCGTCACTCAATCAATCGTCAGGTGTAGCAGACCAAGCCCGCCTAGCTTTAAGAAGCCGGTGACTGATCCGCAAATCCGCGCTTCACAGACCTGTCAAAATGCCTGTCGCTTATGCGGGCGGTGGCTCCTCGAATTGGCCGGCCGAGTCGAAAACCTGATCAGATGGGCAGACCGCCGGCATCGGGCTCTGAGGATCTTCCGCTTCAGCCGTCTTTCCCGCAAGCGCTTGCAAGTTGCAACGTCGGTCCAAGGTCGAATGCCAAGCTCAAACTTGAGGATCAAGGATCACGATTCACGGCCGCATCTGCAAAACTGGCCACACGACTCGCGTACGAGCATGACGTGGATGCAATCCTTGACGTCGGCTTTACGAACAGCGACCACTGCCAAGCTAGCGGTACAATCCATGCAGCAAAGACGAATCATCAGGCCGTAACAAATCAAATTCGACTAAAAGTCTACAACAGAACTCCCGCTAGCGCATCATTAGCAAATTACAAGTCCCGACACCCAAGCTCTCAATCGAGTGCTTGGTCTCCCCTTCACATCAGAGTGATCCAGTCATTAAACCCATAAGCGCCATGCTTTAGTGAATCTTCATGTGTCGGCGCAAGTTGCTCCTCACTGAAAAGGCGCGTTCACAGCCTGTGACAGTGCAAACGTAGGGCCGTTCGCCAGTGTGACTGTGCTTGTGAATGCGCAGTGAACTCGGCCTTGAAAATGTCTTTTGACATTCAGGGCAGGTATAGCGGTCTGTGAGCGTAGACTGAGCCGTGTTGATGCCAGGACTCGCAGGCGGCGGCGTCGTCTCGGATGCAACGACAGAGTGATGCTCCGAGCATGGGCTCGTCGGTGCACTAGGCTCGGTGTATGGTTGGCTTTGAAAAGGGGGCAGTGGCGTGCGGGCAAACGGCAATCCACTGTGGGTCCTGTGCAGACTTGGCAGAGACGTCGGTGGTTGCGGCGCAAGCCAGCTTGACACGCTCGGTCCTGTTGCAGAGAGGGCGCGCAAACTCGGTAGAGTCGGTCGCACCGGTGCTGCCGTCGATAGAATGGGCTGTGTCTGAAGCGGCGGAAAGGAAAGCGAGCGCGAGGAAAGGAGCGGGCTGGGTGTGCCACTCGTTTCTGAATGGCGAACAGATTGCGCCGGACTTGCCAAGGCCGTTGTGCTCGTCATGCAGTGTGAAAGAACATCGCCGGCGCGATAGAAGCTGCCATGAAGATCTGGCGAAGGTTGCGGCGTGGCCTGTTGTACTGCTTCTGTTAGCATTGGGTTTCCTAATGGCTGTCGAGCATGCTTACGCGGCGGTACACTCGCGAGGAGAGTCGAAATGGACGGTAACCTGGGCTTTTGCGCTTGCTGCTGTGGCCGTTGCGCATTCAAGTATGAAGTTGGCGGACTCGGTGGCATTTGCGTCGGCTTGGCAAAAGGATGCGCTTTGTAGGCTGATTGTTGAGGCTCCATGATGGGCAATCGTTGCGTCAAGGTGGTCATGATTCAGAACGTTCGACGCAAGCACAGGAGCGATAGAAGCAAGGATTGAGCTGCTGGGGAGCGAGTAGCGTCCGACGAGGCTTGTGTAGATGGAGCAGCGAGCAAGATGGTCAACAGATGAGAGGTTGAATGAGCAGCTGGCCCTGTTTAAAGCAGGGCACCCACTCGTTCAATCTCCCTCGATCCGCTGCGACGACATCGATATTACATTGCTGTCTGTTCGCCCGTGCAGCGTTTGAGGCCGCAGGTTGATTGAGACAAGGGGACGGCAGAAATTCGGCAGATGTGCGCGCACTGCACTTCGGGGGAAACGAGGAATCCCCGGAGACGCCTCTTTCCCAGCTTGGCGCTCGCTTATCTTCCTGGTGCTCTGTCCCTGGCCCGTCCCACTTCTCGTGGTCCAGGCCATTAATCTGCGGTCGCACACTTCGCAAAGCTTAAAGGGTCGCTCTAGCTGGCGCTCTAGCTTGCTTCATCTACAGCGCGTCTAGATTGCTTCGACAGTTCCTCGGATCAGGTGCAAACCGTGCAAAGGTATGGTCATTCGATACTTGCTCAACACAAGATTGATGGATTGTTTGCGCCCGGAGCGCTTGTAACGCATACAGTGCCATCTGGGATCTCATCGCAGCTCTGACTTTGTCAGCCACCAGCTTGTGAGCTAGCCTATGTCTGTACGACGTGATGATGTATATATCGTGGAGTCGCGCAGCGCGAGCTGCGTTACAATTTACCACTGATTTGTGGTGACTCTGATGACTGGTTTTGCAAAGGTACGAATCGCAGACTAATTCGCAGAATCGCAGTGTAGGTGTCGCCGGTCCGAGACATGACCGATCTGCGGGCTTCGGGCGACTGAAATCCGTAGCGACCCTAGCGAGCGCCGAGCGACGACCTTCTCCAAACGCTCACTGCCGGGCTGGACCGACCGTCCTAGCATCTACAGACTACAGGCTAATACAATCCTGCCGACTGCGACAGGTGTTTGAAGCCGGTTTGTAGGCTGTACAAGTAACGAGTAGCTACTAGCTACAAGACTAATCGGTTGCTTCTTGCTAAAAGAATCTAGGCGCAGAATCCTGATTTCAAGTCAAGCAGAACTCGCAGAAGAAACTCTGCATCTGTGGCTGCTTGTCCGGATCCCTTCCACCGTTCCACGGTAGTATCAGAACTCGATCTGTGAACCTACGGTCTTGTCAGCTCTGACTGCCTGTCTTGCAAACTGTCCTGAACGCAGATCCTCGCAATGCAAGTGAAACTTGCGCTGTAGAAGAGTAAAAGAAACCAATCACACTCACTCTCACATAGTGGTTTGCACGTTGGTAAATGAGGATGGTAGCGCCAGCTGCATCATGCAACGCAACGACCCTCCTGATCAGATGACGCGCATGAAGGCCCCGCTTCCCTCTACAGCCGGACTTCGCCTGTGTCAAAGGGCGATCTCCCTTGTGGCGTAAACTTTCTCGGCTTGACGGCCAGAAAGGGCATGAATCCCGCGCGCCGCTCGTGCAATGCAGATCCCACTAACGCGGTTCAATCGGCCACCGACGTAGACGGAGCATCCATGGATCGACCCCACCGCCGTGGTCGGGGCAATGCATCTCCAAGATTTACCCGCCGAGAGCTCCTCCCAGATTGCAAGTCCCGCACCTTTTGTCAACCACAGATTTGGAAAATCCTGACTCAGAACGATTCGCGCCAGGCCGCTGGAAGATCGCAGAACGTGTCGGGCACTGTCGGATTCTATTCGAATCAAAGTCATATACTCGAATTCGAGTCTTGTAACTTGGTAGCCCTCCCGACGTGACCCGTTATCATGATCAAGCATAGACAAGCACTGTCAAGCAGTGACAAGCACACGCTCGTTCCCCATTGGAGCTTTGTAGGGGACCATCCTAGAATACGTAATCTGCAGCAATTGAGATTCATTCAGTCAACACCGACTCAACAGCAACCATCACAGTGACACAGACAGGTTCACGACGCGTACGACTGCCGCATGATGCAGTTAGAGCATACACACACCGGTTGCATTCCGGTAAAGAGAAGGTGAACCAAGGCTGAGAGGTTTGATCGCGAGCTGCTGGCAGCTGGCTGGCATTGGCCGCGACACCATTCCACATTATGGAGGCTTCTGAGAAGATGCGGTGGCTCAAGAAATCGCAAAGCGCACTCATGCCATTGGTACTTCCTTGCAGCTGGTCGTGACTCGTGAGTCGAAGATCGCAGCTACTTGGCAATCATCATTGCTAGCACAACGTGTGATCGAGGCGAGGAACCAGTCGCTGTTGTTGGCGACTCGACGTTAGCGTAGGCTGCGCAGCAATCACATGTATTGTCATTCTCAGCCACGGCTTGACGCACATGTTTCGGTCGCGCCTCTCGTATAGTCTGGGGTATGTCGTATACTGTACGTAGCCGCTCTAGCTTGCAAATCAGCGGGAAGGTCGCCACTTAGCGAGCAGATTCAGATGGCAATTGTTCAAGCGGGCCAGGAAGGGATCGAGGGGAATTTTAGGCACTACACGACTAGAGCCAACATTGAAAGTAGGCACTGCGCTCAGTCATACGCATGTGATATTCACCAAGGTGGCCTTGAAAAATCTTGTATGACGTTGTAAAACTGCATGAAGAAGATGCTCACATGAGCGCGACGTCCACGAGTGCATCTTGCATGCGGACGGCACTGGCTTCAAAGCTGAGAGCTCAGTCGCGCCTCATATCGAGTGAGAGTATGGCGCGCAAAGTAGATTTCCACCAGCAAGGGCAAAAACAACGTGAAGCATTTCACATGGATGCGCTCAAGTCAGAAGCAGACGTCGCTCGCTCAATTTTGTCCGGACTGACTCTCTTCCAGAACTTTCATTGCCGATGTAGGCCTGCGGGCACCAGAAGCGCGAGAGCCGTTTGATTCAAGAGTTGCCTCGCTCCTGGTAGGGTAGTGACGGCCGCCGGTTCATATCCCGTTTAGGGTAGAAAGACTCGCCGTCAGTGGTCACTCTTCAAGCGTGCAGCGACAAAGAACAATGGTCCCATTGCCCTGTCTCGTCCAAGATTGAAGAGCTTGTTGAATCGCTTCAACCTGACATTTTGCTTGGCTGTTGCAGAGCGAGCGACGCGTCGCAGGCCTTGCACTTTGAGCGCCAGCAGCTGAAGATGCCGCTGTGGATCCCAACGAATTTTCATGAGATACCTCAGAACAGCAATGTGGTAGCTAGGTCGCTCATCTGTCAGAGGACGCGTGAGAAGACGGCATCTGCGCTTCGGCCAACTTTTCAGCTTGCTTCCTGCGAAATGCAGCCAACTTTCGCTCTTGTAGTGTGCGCTGTGCCACAAGCTGCTCCTTGTACTTGGACAGCTGGACGAGTCGTGTTTCAGGATTCTGAATCTTTTGCTTGATGTCTTCGAGCTGATTTTCGTTAGCTTTTACGTATACGCGGGCGCTGAGCACACATACCTCAGTGTTTGTCTTGAGATTGGCACCGTAGATGCTGCCGATGATGACAACGATAATCGTTGCACCGGGCAATCCGTACTGCGCTAGTGCGCCCATCTGCTGCTTGGGCTCTAGTCAAGTGGTTTGAGAAAAGACGGGCGACAGCGGTGTAGCGGTGAAGATGCGATGCGTGAGAAGAACAAATTTTGGAAGCATCAAGCGCATGAACGCGACTGTTGCTCCTTCAACCAACACGATCGCGAGGCTGTCTTTGGACACAAGGTGCTCTTGGCAAGTCAGGCATTCGACAGAGTTGCTCGGTCAAGCGGCACCCCGGGGTCGTGCAGAATGATCCAGATTTCGTATCTCCCGACTTGAACACGATGATGAAAACTCGGGTCGAAGTATCTCTGACATGCCTAAATCACCGCTCAATTTTTTCGCCTAGTCTGTATAGTCAATGGTAACAACTACACCTTGTTCTCTCCTGCTACCTTTTCAAATCCAGATTTGAGCGCCGGGAGACTCGTCGCACACTTGAACAATAAGCCCGTCCTCAACCCCAACAAGTCTGCCTTTTTCGCTTGATATGCATCCAGTGCCGTCTTGGTGGGCGGATTCAAATTGGTACGCGCCACGAGATCTGCCATGTCATTCTTTGCCTTGCTAAAACGTGCAAACGTCTGCGCTGCCGCCTCTTTCTCTTCCTTTGTGATGCCAGTTGCAATCGTGGCATCCTTGTACTTGTTGTAGAGGTCCAAGGTGGCATGTGCAAGACTCGAAATTTCGGCCGTCTCAGTTTCAACCTCAGACCCTTTGGCTGCTGTTGCGAGATTGTCGAGAGGCGGCACAAGGTCGATGCCTTGCTTGACGGCGCCATTGATGCCGTTGGCACTGAAGTTAGCAGGCATCGACACCTGATTCAACATACCAGCTCTCGGAAATGTCAACACCGTGGAAGTCGACGGCCAGCGTCGTGGCAAAGGCAAGCGTCACAAGCAGCACCCATTGCATGACTGTCCAATGAATTGGGGTTGCCTGCCAGGACCAGTGGCATTTTATGGCCACACGCATCTTTTCTTGGGCGTTTGAGCTGCCCTTCAGACCCGAATCGCTTCGCATCTGATGTTGGTTTCACCTGGGCGGTCCACCATGACAACAAACATGAAGTGGCCGTTGGGCTGTCAGGTTAGGATCTGCCGCAGATGCTTGGAGGTGATTCACAAGCACGGGGAAGAGCGAGAGCGTCAACGTAACAGTGTCATGTCAAGCAACGCCCTGCCTTCAAACATGAGCCAACTTCCGGCGACAGCGTTTAGCGATTCTCAGTCTCGCACCGTCTGCGTCTGCTTCAAAGCTTGCTCTAATGCCTGCTGCCTCTCTAGCTCGATGACACGTTCCCGACGCTGCTTCTGGCGCTCTTCATCACGCACAACGCCCATGTGCATGAGATCTTTGTCAGCCTGTTGCGAATAGTGAACAAAGTAGATTGTGCCGCCTGTGATGAGCGACGTGAATGCAAGCGTGGCTTTAGCGGTCTTGCTCATGGCAGCTTATGATATACTAGATGACTAGGTAGATGGACAGCAGAGTAGAGCAGCTCGAGCTCCAGCCAGTATTATAATGACTCCGTCGAGTCGCTGCTGAAGTCTGTTGAATGGCACACCCGGCTGCCCCAACATCGTCTGACTGCAACGATCAGATTTTTGACGATGGACCCGAGCACAGAACGAGCTAGAAGAAGCACCTCCGCAGTTTCTACCTCAACAGCTAGATCACCATCATGGGTATGTCAAGATTTGTATTGTCTGGCTGTATCGAATGTCTCGAAAGATTGAGTCGAGCACTTGACCTTGTGCTATGCTTCGTTATTGAATCTCGAAAGAAAATGCTCCGGCACACGCCTGCAATAGCTAGATTGAAAGCGACAGAGGCTAACAAGATAGATCCCGCGAGACTCGCCAAGCTACAACAATCCGTCCGCATCGGTGGAAAGGGTACTCCGCGACGCAAGATTCAAAAGAAGGCCAAGGGCTCCGGCGTCGACGACAAGAAACTCCAAGCGACCCTCAAGAAGCTCAACGTGCAACCGATCGCTGGCATTGAGGAGGTCAACATGTTCAAGGAGGACGGTACCGTTCTTCACTTTGGTCGTCCTACTGGTATGCATCCCCCACCTTTCCACATTTTCAAGAATTTCAAAACTAATATGTGCAGTGCACGCTGCCGTGCCGTCCAACACGTTCGCCGTTTACGGTCGTGGCGAGGACAAGGATCTCACTGAACTTGTGCCTGGCATCTTGAACCAGCTCGGTCCCGACTCGCTTGCTTCGCTTCGTAAGCTCGCCGAGTCCTACCAGCAAATGAATGCCGCTCAGCAAGCTGCTGGTGGTGCTGGGGGCGCTGCTGCCACTGAAGGTGAAGAGCAGGAGGCCGAGGCAGATGACGATGATATCCCGGATCTCGTTGAGAAGTTTGACGAGCAAGACTAAAGCCCTGATGTTTTTATGTCTGTAGCCACCCATCTACTAAGCTGCCATTGCACCACTGTAAGAGTCAAGTGAATTGACTGTGACTTGAAATGCTATGAAGGCTATTACCAGTCTTCTTCACTCTCATCGCCATCGCTATTGACAGCAACCTTCTTATTCCGCTGTCCCAAAGCCGCCGCCAACTGTGACGCCATATCTGGCGCCGCTGCAGCGGCACCACCAGCAGCCACACCCACACCAGCGGCTTTTGCAGCACCAGGCACAGCCGGGCCAGATTTATCCACCGTCTCGGTCTTTTTCAATTTCTTCAATCCACCGGCACCGCGAATTGACGCCAAGAGGTCATCGCGACCGCCAGCTGCACCAGTTGGTAAAGAGGCAGCTAGGGAAGGGGGAGGTGGACCAGGTGGAGGCGGAGCACCTGATCCAGGCGGCGGTGGAGGACCTGGCGGTGGCGGCGGACCACCACCGGCCGCACGGCTCGTCGTCGGCAAAGGCGGCGCCATCGGTGGCATAGGTGGCGGCGGCGGTGGCAAGCCTGATTGCGACATGGGAGTTGGCACCGGTCGACCGGGTACAGGACGTGCATTCGCAGGCGGCAACGGCGGACCTTGACGAGACGGTATAGGCGGACCAGCAGCGGCAGGTGCTCTCGGTGGCGGCGCAGGCACAGCGCGACCAGCTGAGCCTGGTGGCGGTGGTGCTGAAATACGTTTGCCTTCGAAGGGTGGTGGCACATTGAAGATGCGTTGGCCTGAACTTGAATCTTCTTGCAGAGGCGTCTTGGCGGGCACGGTGGGTCCATCTGTCTGAGGTCGTCTTCGTGAAGGCGGCGGAGGCGGCGGCGCACCCCCTTTTCTTGTAGCGGGTGAAGACGTCGGCGTCTCGTCTTGTGAATGCACCGCTGGTGTCGCGGGTGCCGTAGGTTGAAGCACAATCGGCGGTCGATTGGACGTCGCAGAGGCTGGCGGCGGAAGCCTTCTGATGGCAGGACCCGTACTTGCTGAGGATGCAGGAGGTGGTCCAGGCGGAGGTGGCGGCGCAGGTGCACGAGGGGACGCTGTGCCATTCGAAGAAGGCACCGGCACGCGCGTCGGCGCCTGTTGTCGCGCCGGTGTCGTCGTTGCCGGTTGCGCCGCCGCTTGCTGCGTAATAAACGACTTGATGAATTCTTCATTACCTGCAATCTGGTCTTCGGTAATGCCCAGCTCCGCCAACTGCGTCATGACGCCAGCCATTTCGGGGTCGTTGGGATCAAACGTGCTTTTGCGCGGCGTCTCAGGGGTCAAGGTTGCCTGGGGTGCAAGACTCGGTGCAAGCGTCGGTGCCTCAGATGCATGCTTATCGCTCTTGCCAAAGAGACCCATCATCTTGGAGCCCATCTTGCCGAGGCCACTCTTGCCTGATGGCACCTTCTTTTGGCGACCTTCCACCTTGCTGAAGAAATTAGACGCTTCGCGCTCATCGGCAAAACTAAAGCCAGCCATGCAGTCTGGAATCTCAAATGAATGGAAGAATGTGCGATCTTGATTGTACTGGAAGCCTTCATAGAGTTCCTGATCCCAGAGGATGCCTTGATTGCCAACGACATCCACCAATTTAAAAAAGAAACACTTGCCGACCTGGTCGTATGCCAAGACGGCCGCACCGACAAGTCCGGTATCGTGCCATCTTGAGCCATTGGGCAAGCTGATGTAGAGCTTTGCAATAGCCGCAGTGATGATCTTGTTGGACGCTGTCGGAATGCAATGCTTGATCGTCCTGCTCCGTTAGCGCGAAGTTTGAAGATTAGGTGGCCATTACTCCTTATCTGCTTGAGTCAGCAGTGCCGGCATAGCGAGCCGTAGATCTACAGCAAGGCCTGCTGTACTAGCTCGCTAGAAAAAAGCGCTCCTCGGGATTCCCTTTGCGTGTGCTTGTCGGCAATCAGTGCATGCGATGCGATGCTGCGGGTCGTTTGGCATGACGGCGTAATAAACCCTAACCCTGTGACGTTTCCCTTGCATTTGGCTTGGCGACCGTGGACACCACTACCGTTTCGACCTACAAGGCCTGCTTGTGCTGACAGCTGCTGCCATTCGGTCCCGAGTGGAGTGAGCATCTCATTGGCAGATAACGATGACAACCGTCTCTGCACGGATGTCTATGAACTGCACCAGAGTTGCACCTGCTGACGCGACTGACTAAAGTCGCTTGCTATGATGAACAATGCTGCCCTGGACCTTTGATGACTGGGGCCTCCTCTCAGTGACCTAAATACCCAGCTGCGTGCAAAGTCAAGCCAGACTGAGATGTGCGGGTATAGATCCCGAAGGTTGACCAAAGGATCGCTGCAGTCGTGGTAGGAGTCATCTGAAAGCGACCTTGCCAGCTGCAGCGCTGCGGGACCCAAGACTCCGTCTGATCAAGCAGTCGTCCAGCACTGAGAATCTCAAGCTCCGTGGAACGGTCCTGCGTTTGAGTCACAAGCGCGCTTTGAGCCAGTCCATAACATCTCCAAAGCGTGGGTCCACTTGGCAAACCCTGTCCTTTGAGCACATCTCGTATCCGCAATAGCATGCTTGGTCCGCTTTTGCAAAGAGACGGAAGACGGGTACCGAATCGATGCACTAGCTCTATGACGACATGCCCAGTTGCTTCAATCAGGTTTCGCTCGCTCATGATGATAGTACCGACACAACTTGTTACCCAGGTTACAGGTAATCGATCCTGCCGTTGTCCCGGAATTCCGTCGCGATTGCTGCGTGAACATAGCCCCACTCTCAAGGTGCCCTTGCCCGTTTGCAATTGCATTGAACAACTACCACTCTTGTACAAGTAGAATAACCCGCGTTCCGAGCAATCACATGTGATATAAGCTTCAAGCGGAGGATGTATTTTACAAGACCAGCGGGGACCTGTAATATAGGCTTGCGACTACAAGATTGTTGTTGACCTGTTTCTGGCGCTGCAGCGCTTGCATTTTGGCCAGTTGGTCATGATCACTATTAGTATACGTAGCGCTGTAACACAATTGAAAGGAGTTAGCCTTCTAATAACAAGGCACAGTGTCAGACGTCAACCATCCATGGACGGCTAACAAATCTGGCAATCTGATGCCGGCGATCCGGTGGCTGCAGCCTGCATGATCCTGGGTCCGCTTGGCGGTTGCTCAAGAGTTGGTAAGTTGGTAACGGAAGAGAGACTGTAGTAGAGTGGTAGCACTGCTGCACTGCACCTGGTAGGCTGGTACTACTGGTAGGCAGTGGGCAGTGGGCACTGGGCAGTGAGCACTGGCACTGTCTGGCAGGCTGGCAGCCTGGTCGCCGCTTGGCTGCAGCCTACAGGCTACAGGCTACAGCCTACAGGCCGTCGGGCCCTAATCTTGGGTTCATTCACGGCCATCTCGGGGAATAATTCGAGGGGGATGGGAGGGTCCCGGAGGGATGACGCGGGTGGGTCCAGCGTCCACGGGTTATTTGAGCCCGACTCGAGCTCTACTCTAGTCTCCAGGTCCAAAAGTCAAGACTCCAGGTGCAGACCGTGCAGTCGTTGAACGGAGCCTTGAGTCTTGACAACTGGAATTAGGTAATTACAGGTAATTCGACGAATAGATTGCCAAAGTGACAGCAGCCCAAGACTTGTGCCCTATGACAGCTTGCAGAGTTAGGTAGCTTGCCATCCGCGGATAGTGTCAATTTCATAATCAGGGCTTTGGTATTCGATGATCGACCGGACCATCTAAATGCTCCTGCTCGACAGTGACCTCCTCTATTGACGTATACGCCTGAGGTTGCAAGCGACGCCAAGCGTGGCTCAGTGGCAAGCTCGAAAAAGTCGACTCGACGACTGGCGCTGACCACTGACCAGGGTAGTTCTGTCTGTTGCAACGGCCTCGGTTCTTGCTCAGAGGGGAGATCGTTTCGCTCGGAACGCTCCGCGAATGATTGGTGCAGTTAGGCGGCCCTGTGGACAAGAGAATCTTGAAGGGATCGTGGAGAAAGAAAGCTTGGAAGTTGAAAGGAAGAAACTTCTGCGTTGAGGAAAAGATCGACGAAACGCCATCACATCGCGAGGCAGACTCCACCCGCGCTGGCAGAAAAAGAGACGGCGTCAGACCGATGATGCCGCGGTCAAGCGCACGCAGCTTCTCGAGAGAGAGAGGGCAGGCACGCTACTGAATGGCGGCGCGCGGACCACGCCTTCCTGACGGACCGGTCGAGATACCCGAAAGCGCAAAAGAACGACAGGACTCTTGCCTCTTTTGAGCCGGACGATTCTGAAAGACAGCCTCAGACAGGTCGTGGGTCCACTGGAAGGGCGCGCGCCCCCTCCTCCTAACCGAGTCTCAGGTGGGAGTGAGCGTAGGGTGTCAAACGCATATACATTCGATGCTCGTGTCGTCAAAGTGCATCCGAGACCTCGTCTCACTGTCGATCGCTCGATGACATACTTGTGCTGACCGCCGTGGCCTAGTAGAAGGACTAGTACGGTTGAAATCGTGGACTACAGGCTGCTGCTTTACCCTTACGCTCAAGCGTAAAGGGTGATCACTGATCACAGCCTTTGACTCGCTACAAAGACGAGAGAACCCGCGTGAGCTCGAGCTGCAGGCTGCTGCAGCCATCCTCAGCGCCTCAATTGATCGTGTTGTGGCGAAAGGCAGCTCCACCCACGGGCCACATCATCTTGGCCCACAAGCAAGCGCGTGTCAATCGGGCAATAAGCTTTCCATCTTCAGGAGACGGAACGAGAGAGATAAAGAATACACAAAGGCAGGCAGGCCCCTTCTTGCATACGACCTCTTTTGTCAGGAGAGATCCAAGTCTCTTACCCCCTACTTCCTTACAAGGTACTTGACGCCTTCGCAACAAGCTCAATCTACGAAGGCAAAGCCAAGCGATCTGTATACCCGCCGCAACTTAATCAAGCCAACATCCGCGCGACAAACTCTAATTCGGCACTCGGTAATCCAGCTACACAACGCAACAGAAGAGATCTGGTGCCAACGACGGGATCACAGCCAGAGAGGCAGCTCTTTGTACCGGCCATGTCGCATCCTGACGGTTCGACCTTTGCGCATCCTTATGCGCAGTATAGTGTCTTTCCGCCGGCAAGCGATACACGCACTCAGCCGCTGACACTCAAGCAAGAGCCCGACGGACCTAGCAACGGCACACACGAAGCGCATCGCATACAATTACCGTTCCCTCCGCCGCCTCAGCAACGCGACGCACTTCCGCCTTTACAGCATCTGCCAGCGTTGCCACAAGCGTTCAACATGCAATCACCTGGCCCTCCACCCCTGGGCCTCTCATCGCTTCAACAATCAGGCTACACGCCGCTGCAAGCGTTCGGGCAACCTTCCCCGCCAGCGACCAGTATGTTCAACGTGCCGAGAACCACGACGTTTTCTCGACACCGCAATGGGCCCATGCCGGCTTCGTTACCGATCTTGAGCCGACTTGAAGGTGCATCGCTCTCAAGTCCCAGTAGCGCTGCCTTTTCGCCACAATTCTCACCGTCGCATGCGCATTCCCCTTCTGCTTCCTCGAGTCTCTCAAACCCGACCACGGCAGGCCTCTCAGCATCGCTGACGGGTTCGCTCAAGGGCAAACGCAAGCGCGCGAATCCACAACAACTCTCCCTCCTAAATCAGATCTTTGAGATGACGTTTTTCCCCTCGACCGAGCTACGGAATGCGATTGGCAAAGAACTCGGCATGATGCCGCGTACGGTTCAGATTTGGTTCCAGAATCGTCGGCAGGCCTGGCGTGCACACAAGCATCGTGTGTCGGATCCATCACAAGCAGCGGAAGGTGGACCTGGCTCAGTCGATGGCAGTGTGCCAACGACACCGGTGACAATCGCACCGACGGCACAGGCGAATGAGACGAACGAGTTGCAGTCGAATGACAATGAACGTGGCGGTTGGCAAGTTTTGCGTGCCTTTCAAAGTCGTAAAGCAGCTGGCGAGTTGAATGAATATGAATATGGCGCCGTGTCTGCAGGTGGCGTTGCCGACAGTGGTCTAGCGGTTGCTGGCAGTCAGTCTGGCGGCGAAGGGTCTCATGGCGGCACGCATTCAGGTGGTGTCTTGACGGGGCTTGCGTCGCCTGCTGGACCCAGTCAAGGCGAGCTTGAGAATCGATGGAGTTCCATTTCTGACTACGGCTCCTCGGCACCCTCGAGTGCCAGCATGCCAGGCGGCTATCTGCAGCATCTTTCTTCTGGACAACAGCAGCAGCAGCCGCTACATCATCAACGGTCCGGCAGCGTCTCTTCGACATCTGCCATCTTGCAAGGGACGTCGTCTGCTTCAGCACCCGGCACGAGTCCTTATCCACGCGCCTCGCCACATCTCGCCCAAGCTTGGTCACGTCCGCTGCATGAGCGTGGCATGTCGACCGGCGACGTCCGTATGCAGGCACCACCGTTTCCCTATCGACAGCCGAGTCAGATGGGACAGCAGCAGCAGATGCATGGACAACAAGCAGCTGGGTATGGTGGGTATCCACCCATGTCGCCGTCGACACAGCAACATCCTGGGTTGCCGCCATTTGGGCAGTCACCAGGTTTGTTGCATGGCTTGCATACACAGCAACAACAACAACAACAACAGCAACAACAGCAAAATGAAGAGCGCTCAAACTTTGATTATGGCCGATTTGGAGGCCTACCACCGCCATCTGCCGCTTTCGGTCGTGGATGAATTACAGCAGGGACAAAGGGGAAAGGGATGAGGATGAGGGAGCGGAAGCGATATTTGATTGATTTTACAACAACAAGAGGCAGCCAGCTGCTTGTGTTTTGCTCTGAGGTAGCGTCTGTATTCTTACACATGCATCGGAGGGGTTTGAGAGAGGGAGAGAGAGAGAGATGTCGATGACTACTCTAAGGTAGAGAGACAGGACACACTACAAATACTAATAAAACATTCATTCTTTTTCTGTACAGCGAGGGTGGACTAGAGATTGGGCGAGCAGGCGTACATGCGTGCAAACAGATCCAAAAAGAAAGCTTTCCGCGTCGATATTTCGTCAACTTTTGTTTCGTTTGAGAGTGAAGAGGGGATAGGGCGTCAAGAGAGTGTAGAATCGCGACGCTGTCATGAGAGTGCCAGGGGCTCTGGCTCCAGATGCCGTCCAGCAGACCTCGGCGCAGTGGCATCTTCTGGAGTCACAGCAGGCGTCGGTTGTTCAGCTTGCGCCTTGGCCTCTGCCTGACAGGCACAGACGGCATCCTGCTCGAGCTTCGATCCCAACGCGCCGCCAGGATGGTTATACCTAAACATGGCCTGATCCAACCGTCTGTGTTCAGCAGCCGCGATACACAACGAGTCCACCACAGCCAACGTCAAGGTGGTACTGCAAGACGGTGCAGGGAAATCACGACTCGCTTCAAAGGGTACGCTCGTGTCAATCCAGCAGTCGCCGGCTTTACCAAGCGGTGACTCGCGGTCCGAGCAGAGGGCAATGAGCGTCATGCCAGGTCTTTGCTTGAGATGCGGGATGAGCTGTAGCAACTCGGCCGTTTTCCCAGAGTTGGAGAGCATGAGGACAACATCACCTGGTTGAATGAGACCGAGGTCGCCGTGGAGGGCATCGGTGGCATCTAAAAAGACGGCGACAATGGCGAGCGAGCGCAGCATGGCGACTGCTTTACGGGCAATGATGCCAGACTTGCCAACCCCTGTCACAACCACTTTACCAGCGCTGTTGAGCAGCGAGACGGCTTGGATAAAGTTGGATTGGAGTTCTTTTGAGAGTGAGATGCGCGACGCCAAGAGGGAGATGCTGTCGGCCTCGAGACGCAGCGTCGACATGATGCTCGTCAGGGTCGCATTCTCATCAATAGACGAGGGCGATTGCGGCGGCGAAGGCGGCAGGGCTGTTTCTATTGAAGAGAGCATGGGAAGATGCAGTGTTGACGGTCTGTTTCTGTGGGCTGTATGGATTTTTTCTCGAGGAAAAGTCGGTGCAAAATTGGGCCTTGGATAGATTCAGCGTCTGCGATGGTCTTTGAAGAAGGGCCTGGTCGAGGGGATAGAGGAGAGCGAGAGGCAGGTCGAGGACGAGGTAGTGGATGGTTTGATAATCTTTGCTCTATGGCTGCTGTCCAAGTTATCAGTTGTTGCACTCTCGCTCGCTGCTGCTTGCAACAACTGATGAGATTCCGTGTTTGTAATCTCGAGATGCGCCAATCAGAAAAGGGAACTCGTGATGTCATGCAGATGCGGTGCAGGGGGTGACGCAAGATAGAAACATGCACATGCTGCACTGCACGTATTTCAATCGGGCCCAACAACAGGACAAAAGGCCGACGACACATCAACCACCCTCGAAGTTCGAACCTCTCTGCTCGAGCTCAAGCGGCTACGCAGATGACCAGAGTCGCAGCTCGCAAACAGCGACGGAGCTATTTTACCGTATACAAGACTGGCCGGCGGAAAACGCTACTCAGTCACCTTGATTCTGGGCCTGACGGAGATCATGGCTCCCGAGAATGGGTTGCATCCGTGATATACTAGATCTAGAGACAAGAATGCCTGGGGTGGCTGCTCTCACAACCACTATCGCTGACCATGACGTTGCCCGAAATTGGAGTACACGCGCCTTCTAAGCGTTACATCGCCGCTTCGTCAACTTCTCACGTTGAGTGAGGCCTTCCTCGACAGGCTAGAAAGGTCGCCTCGAGCAAATTTTTCTGGCATAGGCGCTTTTAGCTTGATCTGGGAAGGACCTGCTATCTGATCTGCGCAAGCTCCTTTGCAACTTTGTCGTGTATGTCGTCTTGCGAGGGTTGATCGTGCGTGAGCCGCGGTCCTTTCTTTACCTCGCTCGGTGATCTTATCACACGGCCGTGTCACGATCCTTGTGCGGTACGGTACGATCTCTGTCTCTTCATCTCCATGGTCTCAAGTAACTCAACATTTCCGTTGCAAGAGCGTCCAGCGTGCCGTCCTATTGTGCTTTCAGATGGGGTTGCGAAAGCGCTGCAGCTGAGCCTGCCGGTTGAAGCGTTCGCCTTCTTACCGCTATCTTGAGGATTCTTGGCTTCGGCTTTATTGCATGAGCAACTCGGTGCCGAGTTGTACCATTGTTTGTCACCGTCATGGATTCGTTTGTCGTTGGTTGGATGGTTGATAAACTCGCGACACACTGTCATTGCTTCAATGCTTGCAATCGGTAGGTCGTTCACAAAGAGCTTGAACTTTGCATGCATTGCTTGTCTATAGGATAAAAGGGAAGAGTGTCTTTTACAAAAACAAAAGCTCATCCACACGCACCTCGCCGTCATGCTTGACCGCCGGCTTGCTACTCGTAAAACATGGCAGCGACTTCCGGGTACAATTCAAGTTGCACGTCGCCATCATCATTGCTCGGCATGCCAAAGTCGAACGACGGGCCTGCCAAAACCCATTCGAGGCGGTCTTTTGGTGTCAAGCTGTCAAGCTCCTCCTCTGACGTTGCCTTGCCGCACCAGTCGAACCACGTGCAGCAGGACCAGGCCCAGCATGATGCTGCTTGATCTCCGCCGTGCAAGAGATCCCTGCATCGTGGGAAATGACCGATGGCTTTCCTGTACTCTATATCGGTCATCCGATAGAGCTTGCAGAGTACAGTCAACCCGGATCTGCTATCAAGTGGAGACTGATGCAGGACCATCGGTTCTTCGACGTCCTCGATCACTTCAAGACACGGACCTTGTGCCGAACCAAAGTCGTGGTCTGCGTCCCCTTGCTCATTCTGAGAACCGACACCAGGTACAGGCCGCTTGTCCTCCACCCAGACGACCGATCGATAGTAGTGATTCTTGTTTCGAAAGTAGACTGTGACGTGCGACTTGACTTCTTGCAAGGTGTTGGCCGGCTCACTTGAAGTGGCGAGCTGTGCGACCAGGCGTGGGATGTATATTTCCCGGTTGGTCCTCGCCAGTACAGGCAGTCTGGCATGCTGCCGAGCCGAGTTAATGCCGTTGTATGTATCAAGCGCCGGACCCGGCAGGTGCAGCCGCGCGTGGGACCAACCGAGATTGGCTTGCGGCGGTAAGGTCGCCGTGACGCCTGCGGACACGGTATTTGTTGGCGGTTCTTTGTGCTTGCCTTGAGCCAGTAAGATGGCTTTCCTTCCCTGGTCTCGTAGCTTGATGCGGTGTGATGCCAAGAGGCGGTCCAACCTGATGCTTGATTGCTGCTTGTCTTCGCCAAAGTCCGCCATTGGAAGGATGAGAAGGTCCTTGATACCGATCGTGTACACCCCGTCGAGAGACTTCTCAAGCAAAGAAGCGACGCCGCACAGGGCTAGTTGACCGCCGAATAGAGTTCGCAAATAGACTTGCCATGCGCGAGACATGCCGTAGACAGCCAATGATCCGGTGCGTAGAAGGGTAATGAAGGATAATGAAGTGTAGTGCAGGGTACTGAAGGGTCATGAAGGTATACAAGCCTGAACGCGAGGTCTCAAGAGTAGATGGTGCTTGTCGGCGTCATGTTTTGGCCGTTGTGTCGGTGCGTCTTCTGCTTGTTGACTCGTCGCCACGCCTACACCCGCCACAGTCTGGGGAGGACAGGAGAACAGCGTCCAGAGAGGAAGCGGATAGACTGGATCGCAGCGTATCTCTAGCAGAAGCAGTGACGGTACCGGTAGCAGTACACTCTGCTTGGATCAATCTGTCAGGGGCGAATGAGGACGCATTTTGTCCGCCATCGGGTGCTGCAGCAGCAGCTACTCCTGAATTCAATTCTGATATGCCTCCCATCCAAACGGCGCGCCGTCTGATAGACCGCCCCTTTCGACTGCCTCTACCCGTATCCGACTGCACCTTTCAGAGCTATAGGTCGAACTTGTCTGCTTCAGATCAGCCAGCCCAGAAAGATCGTCCTTGTCTCTCGCCGCGAGAACAGGAAGCAAAACCCTCGCTATGGCCTGTGCTTCGCGAGACATTGGCGCGGCACGTATACAATACAGACGATTGTTAGTGTACTTGGCCGTCTTGCAATCGCATAGCACGAGGGCTCATGGCTTCAAGATCATCTCAACACGCTTGCTCTGGCTAGACCAGGATGCCGTCCAAGAGGGCTGTATGTACACAAGCCAGCGAGGGGGACAGCCCTCAAAGATGTCGTCCACAATAGCATGTCAGGAAACGAGTGACCTGTGTGCCTCATGGAGCAATCCGCAGCCCTGAAGGTGGCTCAGCATGAAGCTCACAGATCTAGAAGGGCTCCGCATTGGTAACAACGTACCATGCGAGACAGTCAAGCATGAGCTTTGATTGGGAACCTGCGACTATATCATCGACGGACCGGAACGTCAGCAGTACCGACTGCTGCTGCTAGAGGAGCCTCCAAGCGTATTTGAATGATGAATGGCTTGCAACTTTGAAGATTCCAATGCGGATTGACGTTGCTGTTGCCGAAATCATGGCGCGGCCCGGGCGGCGGGTTTTTGACCAGGAGTCAACAGCGTTTCGACTTTTGACACCCTCACGATCGCGATTGGCACGGTGGTGCTGTCATAGAACATTGAGCGACACGACTGGCGATGGGGCCATTCATCATGCGGGAGCTACATCGCCCTCTGCAGGACACACAGCGTGCCTTCCAGATTGACTGTCCGGCACACAGCGATGGCGGCTCAACAGGAAGTCGCCCCCTGTTTGCTGCCTTCTCGAATTCTAGTGTACAAGCGGCAGCACACCCAGGCGGATCACGCTTGTGTTTCATGTAAGCTCGTGAAGATGCTGAGTTATGCACTCATCTGATGGCGTGCTGATTTTGTTCATCGCGAAACTGAAGGTTGCCACAATTCGTCGTTGCGGATGTACTCGAGTCACAACGTCGTGGCAAAGCAGTATCTATGAGAGAGACTTGACCCCTTCGACATCAGCAAGGATGACTCTGTTCTCTAGCGGTAAGTATGAAAGACATCGAGAGTGTCCACTGCGGTCTTGCCGTCGCAAGCACAGCTGATTAAGCATTTGGCTCCATAGCGGGGAGCTTGCTGTGTGCGACACATCATGAGTCAGGACTGAACCTACTGCAAACTTGCCTTGGTGGCCGTCTCAAGGTATGTGATGCACCTGCAAGAGAGTGCAGTCTCACTGACTCGGTCTACAAGCAAATGTGTCACGAACATCCTACTGCGATACTAGGGGGTTGGAAAGTGGCATATTTCTTCGTTTAGATACATTCATATTCATGTCAAGGCTGTCTAAAGCGCCTTCTGACGCTCTTCTTGACTTTGGTCATCGCATGGCTCGGACGCTAGCTGTGTCCGATTGAAGCTGCAACAAGATCCTACTGCTTCTGTAAGCCGCGCCCTCGGAACAGACGCTGAAGCCACGAATCGATCTTGATGGAACCTTCGTGCAGAGTACCGGAGCTACTGTACTCGGACGGAGCCTTTCGGAGCGTCTGTGCAATAGCTTCGCACCCGGCAGGAATAATACCAGGAGAGAGAATCACAGGCCTCAAATCCGGACGAACGTAGCGCATCACACTGCCATTCACACGAATAGTGTTGTCCGTTGAGAACTGAGCGTTTCCGGGTATCTTGATATTGCCTGGAGTAATCTGTTGAGGAGCATGGACATGGTCGATCAGGATGATCTTGTGCACAACCACCACCTCTTCCAATTCGATCAACGTGCTCACAGTGTACACAAAGCGGTCCATGCGTTCAGGCGCATGAATGGAGCTGGTGAAAGGTACTGCCATGGAAGACAACGTCATTTCGTGTGCAGATGGACACTCTGGCTTTAGACTGGGCTCAAGCCAACGGGTGGGGAGCTGGTTTTGTGCAGCAGGTCGAGGCTGTATGATCGCCCTATCAAGACTGTCGCGGAAGGCGTGGTTGGTGACTTGCTTGTAAGAGCAACAAGACTCCATCAGACCGTCGCGAGTGACGTTTGACACGATGGAAACGCACGACAGCGATGCAATCATGACCTGTTGACTCACTTTGCTTGCCAAAGTCTCGTTTGGGCACAAGACTGACGAGAACCTTTGCCATCCCGAGATAAATTCCTTCTGATTCTCGAGAGGACGAGGCTGAAACGTGCAGTTGGTCACATGAGATGCTTCCCCGAACTGCATCTTGAAGCGCAACTTGAGCGCGCTGAGGGAGCCTGGCTGAATGGCGTGCGACTTGTAACTCCCAATGTCATCGACAAGGTCGCCCTTCTCGAGGGATGTCGACGGTCTGAACTGGCAAAAGAGCTCGGTGCTTAGTTTGCGCGCCGTGCGTTGGAGAAGCCAAGCTTTGAAAGAATTCCGGTTTTTCAGCCCATAGACAACAAAGCAAGGGTAAGGACCGGCGGATTCCTTCATGAAACCTGGAAGCACCCTCAGAGGATGTGCCATTCTGCGCATGATCTTGAGCTGTTTCGTGGTGATGGCGGGCACAAGAACTTCTGAAGAGACATGAAAGCGACAATCGGTGGGGGTTGGGGGAACCATACAGTATGCGGCACAGTAGCAAGATGTCAGCTGGTTGATCTTTACAGCAGCAGACTTGGTGGAGACGAATTCAGGAACTGTTGTTGTCTTGGTTGCGTGCTCTGAACTTGCAGCGCGGTCGATCTAAAAGGTGCACACAACTATGAGCTTCAATTTGTCACCGTGACAAAATATCCAAAGCCGCTGACAACATCTAGAGAGCTGAAGCTGCTACCCCAGTACATCTCTAATCACACCATTTCTATTCGCTCTATACTCTTGCTTCATGAATTCCAAAGTCTACTTGCTTCGTCACGGGTATTCCTCTTCCCATGCTGCTAAAGAAATGCTCGCTGACATGCATCTTCGCCAGCGAGACTGAATGGTCCAAGAATGGCCGCCATACAGGCAAGACTGACATCCCTTTGACTGAGGCTGGTCTCGCACGCGTTGCTCAATCAGCCAAGTCACTTGTCGGGCCGGGTCTCTTGATTGATCCTGCCAACTTGGCTGGTATTCTTGTGTCGCCGCGGACGCGCGCTCAGCAGACACTAGCCCAGCTCAACCTCCCCAAAGAGATTCCACGTGAGACGACTGAAGATATTACAGAATGGAACTATGGCGTCTTTGAAGGGCTCACGTCAAAACAAATTGACGATGCCCTGCGTCACAGTACAAAGGCCTTTTCTGCACCCGATGCTCGGCCTTGGAACGTGTTTGAGGATGGTTGTCCCGAGGGTGATTTTGCGCATACCGTCGCAGAGCGTCTCGATCGGTTGATTACCAAAGTCAGGCAGCTGCACAAGGATGCACCGGCCGGTGAACGCCGCGACTGTCTCATTGTCGCTCATGGTCACATTTTGCGTGCGTTTGCGGCACGCTGGATTGGCGCCTCGGTCGTGCTTGCACGACACTTGACCTATGATGCCGGCGGTGTGTCGCGGCTCGGATATGAACACAACAGGTTGGAGGAACCGACGATTGATGTCTGGAACATTACGCCCGAGCATCACAAGTAGTGGTTAGCTCAGTATTAACAGGTATTTTAAGGATACGTAGCTCAAGCGCGCTCTTCTGCCAACTCGTTAATACGCTGTGCCAGATTGAGTCGATGATGATGACCCGCCACCTTGAGCGCTGCATCCAGACTGCCCGGCCGCCGCATCATGATACACAAGTCGAGTCCTCGAGCGTCTTGCTCAGCTTTGCACGCCAGGTTGAGCAACTGAATCAAGGAGCGGTCGAGTTGCGCCTCAAGCACGTCTTGTTCACCTTGCAACCTGCTCTCTTCATCCGCATCGCCTGCCGCAACGGCAATCTCGAGCGTCTCCTCCGCCAAGCTCGCAAACAAGCGTTCCTTAGCAGCAGCATTTTCCAAAGTCGCCACGCTGCCAGCAACATGATCTGGCGCCGCCATCGGCACACAGAATGCCAACGAACTTGTAATTGGACGTGGAAAGTAAGGATGGCGTTCGGCGCCTTTCAAAATGATGCATTGGAATTGACCGCCTTGTTCGAGCGTGCAGCCGACTGGCCAGTAATTCTCATCCTTGCCAATCCGGCGCTCGAGCAGGTTGGTATCGAGCACGGGTCGCCATTGTGCTTGACCCGGTTGACGCCAGTGCGCAAGACAATTTAATAGTCCGTCCGTGGTGTAAATAAAGGGAAAGCCATCATCTGAAAAGAAGAGCGACTTGATGCCGGCGCCGATATTCAATGGCAGCGCATCGTCTTGCTGGATAATCTCCTCGCGACCCGTATGATAGACCATGTACGAGAGCGCCACGCTGCCATCACCTTTAGCATGGCTGTTGCTCACCGTCAAGACGTAGTTGCCGCGTGCGATAGCCGCCACGAGCGGTGCATGCTTGTTGATGAAGAGCGTCTTGGGGACGCCGTTGAGCGAATAGATGCGCACATAACCTTTGCTTGTACAAACGACAACGCCGCTGCTTGATAGCGCAATCGCCTGAATATCCTCGCCATCCGGCAATGATACAGTCCAATGCGCATACGCGGCCCAGGATGCATGTGGTCGATAATGCACCACTGATGCTACTTTGCCACCGCCCAGATCGGTACGCACGCCGGATGCAAACAGGGCGCCCTCCTCATCGATGCAGGCAAACGTAAACATCGATCCATCTGAAAAATGATACCCGCGATGCGCCTCACGATCGTGAAACTCGACGGTGACGGTATTGTGATCTTCCTGTTCGACGGTCCAGATCCAGCCGACATTGTTGAGCGCCAAGTAGCGTCTGCCGCCTCGAAAGGGCGTTGATCCAGGTTGCACGGGCGCATGCAGTGTGAACGAAGCCGCTGTTGCCCGGCTGCGTTTGGCGGCAGGTGAGCCGACGGGTGTATGGTAGCCATCCGCTGCACGTTTGCGAGAGTCCAAGTTTGGAATGTAGCCGCCGCCATCGTCATCGTCAATCCAGTCGGCTGCGCCATCCTCGAGAGCCTCGTTGAGATCTTCATCACCATAGTCACCCATACCCGCGTCTTCGCCATCAGACCCTGCGGCGGCCTCATCGATCAACTTGCTCAGGTGTCCATTGACACGAGGGACGCCATTGGTGCGTACTTCAGCGACAATGATGGGCGATGCATGCAAAGGTCGCTCATGTGGCATCGGTCCTTGCTTGATAATCTCCTCTTGCGTATACAAGTCGCCCTGATCGGTTGTCCATGACAAGGTGTTTTTCTGTGGATGCCAGATGAGCTGTGTAGCCGGCTCGGTCACCTCTAGTCTCTGAACGACTTGCTGCGTCTTGGTGGCCCAGATGAGAATCGTCTTGTCGAGTGAGCAAGTGGCCATGTAGGCGCCATTCGGCGACCAGGCCAAGTCGAGAATGCTGTCTTTGTGTCCACTGTCTGGCGTTGCCTTGAACGTCGCCTGGCGTGTCCAGCCAGATCGCTCATGCACCACCACACCGAATGCACTCGTCGGCGCCGCGAACGACTGACCGTCTGGATGCCACACAACTCTGCAGCTGACGTTGGACGAAGGTTCATGCACGATCGGCACAATCCCAGACAATGACTCGAGCATGCTCGGCTCTTCTGTGGAGAGCGAATACACACGAATCACGCCATTTGTGTCGACCGAGGCGATTGTATTGCCAGAGGGATGGAAAGAGATGTGCTTGATGGATTTCGCCAGGCTCGCCGTCAGTTCCATGACTCGTGTCATTTCTGCTACATTCACGATGCGCACCTTCGTCTCGCTGCTATTAGCATTCTCCTCAAAGATTAAAGACTTACTCTGATGCAATGGCTACCCATGCGCCATCAGGACTAAAGGCCACCTCGCGAATCGGCAGAGAACACCGACAGAGCTTATCTGCAACAGTGCCCTTAATGTCAAATATGGAGACCGTCGCGTCTTCCGAACACGTCACCAGCTTTTCGTTCGACGTCGCAATACCCGTCGAGACATCATCGTGTAGCGCGTCTAGCACAACAGGCTCATCAGACGAGCCAAGCTTAAAGCGACGCACAACACCGTCGCAGCCTGTTGTAAAAAGATGGGTGCCGTCGCGCGAGTAAGCTGCACGCGTCGTGCCTGCTCTATGCGGCGTGATTCTTGTCGGTGCCATGCTGATACGCTCGAGAGGTCAGGCCTGTAAATCAGACTATTACAGTCACGGCGCGTTGGCTCCTGTCGCGTCTTTGATCAAATTCGCGTCGTGAAAGGCATCAACATAGAAACAGTCACAAAAAAATACTCTGAGGACAACGCACTTGCTTCAGATGGCAAAGATTCGCCGGACCAGCCGGACTCCACGACTATATACTTGAAGATAGTGAAGAAGCCTCGCCTCCTACCGCCGAGACGGAAGAGACAGCGCCACGAGATACAGTGATTGTCTGCATGACTGTCTGCAAGATTGTCTGTGTCCTAGCAGGCAGTCCTGTAGCTGTCGCCGTCGCTGTCACAGATGTCGTGAGAACTGCAGGAGCCAGCGCCTCGGTCACAGCCGGCACAGGCGCATTCAATTCAGAAACAAGTGAAGCCGCCGACATGGGCAGCACATAGAGTTGGACATACGCAACCTGCGTCGCGAACGTCTGCCCACTCAACGTCAACGTCGTCGTCTCATACTCTGTGCGCGTCAAGGTTGTCCACACACCCGCTGGATTCGCAAGCGAGGCGGCAACAGCATTAAAGTTGGCTTGTGGGCCAGAGGACATGGTTGCCTGAGCGCGGGCGATCGCTTCCCAGGCGAGCGAGGCAAGGTCCACGGTAGCGGCATTGTTGGCAGTGACCGTTGTGCGAATCGTGACGGTGGTGCGGGCGTCGGCTGTGACAGCAGGCACAGCTTGTAGAGCATCCACGCCGGCAACCGCAACATTGTCCGCAGCAGCGGACACCTTGGCAAGGACAACGTTGACAGCGCCAGTCACATTCTGAACTGAATCAGCGATTGGCGTCGGCAAGGCTTGATTGGTCAGGTTCATGGTGACAAATAGTGTCGTTGTGACGGCAGTCGGCACACCCTGAATGGTCGTCGTTGAAACCTTGATCTGTGTCTGAACAGAAAAGGGGGCAGCAGCAGCAAATCCAGCGATGGCGCCTGTCGCAGGTGGAATCGAAGCCAAGGGGACATCCACACGCGTAGCCGTCGACATGGTTGAAGCAGCAGGCGCCCCAGCACCAGCAAGGTTCTTGATGCTGAACACAACTGGATTAGTAGCGACGGGTGAAGCGCCATTGGATCTAGCTTGTGGTGCGCTTGCAATTGCGTTGGCAACTGACGCAGGGGTGTTTTGCGCAGGGGTATCGTCATCGTCATCAGCATCAGAGGCAGAGGCAGAGGCAGTGACAGGCGCAGCAGCAACAACGGCAGCTGGCGACGATGCAGCAGCGCTCAGTCCCACCGGTTTCGGCTGGGCGAACAGTACACTGGGCGTTGTTCCATCTGCAGCACAAACACCTGGCTTGGCACGCTCTGGTCCATATTGAATCGGGTTGCAACCCGGCAACGTAGGCCGTGGCCCTTGAATGTCTTCGTTTGTCTTGAGGGTAAATTTTTGCAAGCCAGGCGTCTTGGCAGAACACTTGCCGGAAAGGTCACGACGAATGTCAAACAGAGGGCAATCTTCGATACGGCCAGAGTTGTTGTTGCATTGATCGATAGCGGCTTGCAAAAAGTTCTTGTCCCAGCCCGAGATGAGGTCAGCATGCAAGCCAAAGCCTGTCGGGTCGCCGTTCGACAACACAAAAGGTGGCGTTGTGCCGTTCCACCACTTGCCCTTGAAAGGGTCAATCGAGAAGTGCTGCTCGATAAAGACCGACACAAGCTTGACTGGATGCGAGGCAGGACATTTGCCGTTGCCGTCATTGCCAGAATAGACGACGTGCGACTTGTGATCCGGCGAGTCGAGATTGACACCATCCCAGCAGTTTGGAAAGAAAATCTCGGCACGCAAGCCGTACGGACAGTTGGTGATTTTGCGCAAATCCTTGTTGTAGCCATTTCCGCTGAGACAGGAAAAGCCAATCGCGCGTTGCGCAAAGTCAGTGTCGTCAAACGCGCGTCGATTGCTGTCGCCTGCAACCAGGCGGAGACCTTCTGGCATAGCCTTGACGGGCTGAGAGCCGCGCTGTAGATAATAGACTGTCATGCCAGAATGGCCGACCGAGGTGTATTTCCCGTCTTGACCGACATAGTACAATTGAGGAGTCCAGTAGAGAGACTTGTCTTCTTGCACGGCACAGGTTGTACAACTACTCGCCCGCAGCTGCTCAAACGTCACATCGTAATCCAAATTGCTCGCACCATGGATGGCATGGACGTGCGATGCGATCCGACCGGGAGAGACGACGGGGTCCATGCGCGCCACGGCGAAAGGCTGGCCACAGGGCATACGCCAAAAGGCGTCGGCATTGTGCGAAAGACAGAAGAAGGCCGCGAGAGCGATCGTGTTGAAGAGGCGTGAGGCCATGTTGTTATAACGAATGTACTTGAAGCGCGTTGCGCGTCTGGGCTGTTTAGAGAGAGTGATGGACGCGTAAAAGGATGTGTAGGTCAAGGTCAAGAAGCAGTGTTTATCTTTGAGACAAAAAGTAGGGGGCTCCTTGTCTTGCCTCTAGTCACCTCATGGTGATGGCAGTGTGTCAGCCAAGACCAAGAGACGCGGAAAGAAGCACGGGCCCTTTGGCTGCAGCTTGCATGAGCCGATGATACCGTGAGTCCGTGACGGGTCCCGCCATCAGTTTGGCAGGCAGTGGCGGCGCGATCATGCATACAGGATACAAAGCGGCACGATTTGGCAGTCTGGCAGACTAGCAAAGAAGCCAAGAGCTCTAGCCTTGAGCAGCTGCTTAGCTAAGTTGTCATTGATTGATTTTAAGTGGTTGTTGAATTGAGCAGGCGTTGAGGCGAGGAGTTGAAGAATCCATCAAGCCGCAACAAAGATGAAGCGAGGGACGCCAATTGCAATGTCGAGCAAGTCAGGGGCAAAATTGGCAAAGGAGGGAAAACAGGGACAAAGAGCAACCGAATGTGATGAAATGAGACCGGAGACTGTGCAAACGCAAGGTCTCATGTACAGACTACAGTAGAAGGACCGCAGTTGAAGTATCATCCATGATCCATGAAGTAGCACAACCAAGCAAGGTGGATGAAATCTACCACTGTATGCTTCAAAGGAATGGAAAGGAAATAGTCTAGTGGGATGATGTCGGAATACCAGCAAACTCATCATAGCCCAACGCCAGGTTCAAGTTCTGGATACACTGCGTCGCGGCACCCTTGAGCAAATTATCAATCGTGGCACAGACCACGACGCGCTGTCCATCCGCCGATACGCCAAAGCCGCCGACCGAAACATGATGCTTGCCACTGATATCCTTGACAAGAGGGATATCACCCGTCACCTGAATCAGTTTCTCGCCAGCATAAAAGTCCTGGAAGATGTTGCGAATGTCACGAGCATTCATCTTGCTCTTGAGCGGGATACTGACGGTACACGAAATACCCTGGAACCATTGCGCCACATGCGGCACAAACGCAATCGGCGTTTTGAGTTGCGCCGAGACTTCCTTCTCATGCAAGTGACCCACGAGCGAGTACGGCATCAGGTTGTCAGACAGCTGCTTGATGTCATTCTTGGGCGACGGCTTGGTACCGGCACCAGAGTAGCCCGAGACACCAAAGACGGTCGGTTGACCGGCAATGTGCTCGAGCAACGGTGCAATGGCAATCTGCGCCGCCGTGGCATAACAACCCGGGTTCGAAATGCGTTTGCTAGCAGACAAGGCCTTACGATCCACCAGTTCCGGCAAACCGTACGTCCAGGCCTCTTCAAAGCGATAATCAGCCGAGAGGTCGATAATCACATCGTTGCCCTTGCCAGACTCGACGGCGTCGACAAATGGCTTGCAAACACCGTTCGGCAACGCCATGATCCAAGCGTCGACTTCACCCGTACCGCTCATCTTTTTGACGTGTTCAGTGGACAAATTGACATACTTGATTTCAGCCTTGTCGTAACCTTCCAGCGTCTTGCCCTCCAATTCCCGAGAGGAAACGTGGGAGAGGGCGAGGTGCGGGTGGTTGTTGATGAGATCGATGAGGGCACGACCCGTGTAGCCGCGTGCGCCAATCAAAGCCACCTTGGCTGGTTTTGTGTTTGTGGCATAGCCGCGAGCCAAGTTGAGGCCCTTGAAGGTGGCAGGCGAGGCACCGCCGAGCAAGGCCGAGATGGGGGCCGTGCGACGCGCTTGTGTCGAATAGGCCCGGGCACCCGAAGGCACCTTGCCTGAAGCACCGACGAGTTGCGCCACCTGTTGCAAATCACCGAGACCGTACCAGAATGTGTAGACGCCATTCTCGAGATGAGAGCCATCAGAGCGTGAAAAGTGCCAAGCGGCATTCTCGTCCGCCTCCTTGACTTTCCACACGAGCTTTGGGTGGTCTTTTGTAATGGCAGACCAGATATTTTCAGTCACATTGTTGAGCCAGCCATTCTTCTTTGAAACAAATTTGTCGAGAATGGGGACGCCGTCGTTTTGTGGGTAGCGTACAATAGCAAGCACGTCCATGGGCTCGTCGCCATAAATGGTGTACTTGCCGCCAGTGAGCTGCTTGAGGTAGGTGGCGACAGAGTAGGCACCAGACTTGATGTCGGCGTCTTCTGCGAGCGCGTTTCGGACCTGATCACTTTGCACATCGCCAATCGACTCGGACTTTTGCAGCTTGTAACCCCTGCGAATCAAGGTACCGGCACCGGTGTCTGTAAAGAGCTCCTTTTGTAAATCACCGGTGGAGATGATGGCCACCGAGGAAGAGCGCGGTAGGTGGTCTAGTAGTTCCTTGATTTCACGCAGCTTGAGCTTGGTACCATACTTAACCCAGGGCTCTTTGAGCAAGTCATCGTACTCTTCATCCAAGTTGATGGTGGAAATCTTCTCGCCTGTTGTGCCGTTGATGAGACCGCCTTTTTCATTCAGGTAGACAATCTTGAGCGGCTCAAGGACACGCGCAAGCTCGCCAGCCGCAACATCGGCATTCACATTGAGAATCTGACCATCCTTCGTCTCTGCCAAACTTGTCAAGATGGGCAACGCACCGGCACGGATACTCGCTTCAATCGGTTCCTTGTTGACCTCGTTGATCTTGCCGACAAGCTTGTACTTTTCCTTGTCGAGGTAATCGGCAAAAAAGACGCCGCCAGGAATAGGTCGCGCACGCGTGCCCAAGTTCTCGAGCGCCTCGCACAGCTTCAGATTCTCCTCGAGAAAGGTCTTACGAGCAATCTCAAGCGTCTTGGCGTCCGTGATACGAATACCGTCAATGTATTCTGGCTCTACGTTCGCTTCCTCGAGCAACTTGTTGAGCTGTGGGCCGGCACCGTGCACGACAATCGGGTAAAGTCCGACATGGTTCAAAAACGAAAGCGAGGAAGCCAACGTCTCCAGTTCGTGTGTGATGATGGCGCCACCAACCTTGATGACGGCAAACTTTTGCGACTCGACGCTCGAAAAGTGTCGCAGGTATTGTTCAATCTCCTTCCGGCTGCCAATCGAGCTCAAGATGCGCACAATGGCACTCTACAACGTCAGTTTTTACAGTCTCGGATCAATTCTGCTGCATACCCGGTCCGTTTCCTCCTTTTGATGTTGCTGTAGAAGTGGTCGGGCGTGTGTAAAGGCACGTCGGCTTGTGCGTTGGGCCGTCGGGGTGCATGACCGGCCGACTACCCTTGCAGAGACTGCTTGGGCACGGGCCCGGCTGGCAAGCTGTCGAATCATGTGTGCAAAAGCGTATGCTTGCTCCTCGAAGCTCGAGAGTCAGAAGCCGTCCTTTACTTGGAAGTGCGTTCTAATCTCTTGGGTGTCGGCGTCTTGGTGGATCTCCGTCGTTATCGCGATCAGGCAACCCTAACCCTGGATATCCTTACTCTCACCAAAACCGGTACGATGAGTCCATGACTGATCGCGAGAGCTATAGCTAGCTGGAAGAGATCTAGAAGAGCCCGACATGATAGAGGCTTACTATTGCGCTGATTGCTTGCAAACATCTTGATCTGTGCCGTCACTTAATCAGTTCAAGAACTGACACTGTCGCTGCTGCCGTTCAATGACTGTTTCATGCAGTTTCAGCTCAACGCTCGTCCCAATGCTATACCATGATATGCCTTGAGCAAGCTAGACAAGGCTACTGATCCAGACAGCCATGTCTAAATCATTTGGCATCGAGTCCGTCTCGGAGTACTCGTATTCAACACGCAAGTTGACCGTCACCTACACGCTCTCCGTCATCCTCCTCGCCCTGACTGGCGCGGCCATGGTGGCTGCGAACGAGATGATGCGTGTCTTTACGCGCAGAGTCCTTCTTCAGCCTGCAACAGTCAACGCAGCCTATACAATGCCCTCGACTGTTGTGGCCCTGACACGACTGGCACTATCGCCCATCGACTCGAATGTGCCCTTTCTGCTTGCAGCTTTGACGGGTCTGGCAGCGCTCAGTGCACTCCCGGCAATAGCCTATAGTTCGCGCGCCTTCATCAAGGCAACGTCCGTCTTGACGTCGCTGGCACTCCTTGGCGAAGTTGTCTTTGGACTCTCGCTCTGGATCATCACCCTCTTGCCAGGTACCACTTTTTTCCGTTCCTGGACAAAAGCAATCACTACAGCCAAGAATGGCAGGTCACGCTCAGAAGCAGGTCTCAGCGGCAGTATGATTGCAGCTGTGCAAGATGCGCTCAACTGCTGTGGCTATGGGCCACCTACTGCACCGACCGACGGCGCCTCGATCGTGCGGCAATTTGTCACCAGTGCAGCGTGTCCCAATATCAATGTCGCCTCCTCTAAATCATTCTGCGCCCAAGTCTTTGCCGATCAATTTTCCCGACCATTGCTGTAAGACTTGTCCTCTAGTACCTGCAGAGTGAGACTGACAACCAGATCGAAAATCTATGCCGCTCAGTTCAGCTTTGCCGGTATCGCCGCCCTCTCGATTCTCGCCGGCATCGCGCTTCACAAACGCATTACTGAGTTGGAACGATTCAAGCGTATCGATGTCAAAAAGAACATGGCCTAGATTGTACGGTTCATTTGCTGAATGTAGGTATGCAAAAAGATGCGTCTGACTATGAATGCCCCATGTGCTTGGTCTTTGCTCGCTTCAGATGCTCTCCACCAAATGAGACAAGACGATGGGGCCAAAGGCTGCCTGCTGGTTGACTTTCAAAGCGCCACGCGAGGCGAGCAACAAAACGTGCGAGAGTGCTTGGGCGGCAACAAATCGGTCGCTCGTCGCCGGTGACACGAGATGCTCAAACTTGATTTTACCTTGCGTCGCCGCTGCATCAGCATCGTCGTCTTCGTCTTGTGCTTGTTGTGCGATGCGCTCGCGTGTGTACCTGCAGGTCAGCCATTGCCGCTGCATCCAAGTGAGCAAGGGAAACATACTCCAAAAAGTTGTGACTCTCTTGCTGGATCGTGCTCAACAAGAATTGCGACTCATTCGCCATTTGCGTATCCACCGCCTGCTGTTGCATGGAGATTCGTCCACCCGAGACACCCGACGTTGGGTCTTGACCTGCAAAATCTTGCATGTCGCCATAGACCGCCTCAACGTCTTGCTCTTGTACCGGCACCTCGAAACTGTCCATCTCACCGACTTGACCCAATCCTGTGCCAGTCAGACCACTCATGCGGCTCCCCGGACGTACGCTGCCACGCATGCCACTACCCAAGAGCGATCCCTGCTGATCCATAAAACTAAACGGAATCGGCGTCCCGAACCCAAAACTCCCCTGCCGTCCGCGTGCCATCTCGACCGTCTCCTGTCCTGCAAGCGACGGCGTGCGATCGGTGCGAGAGATATTCCACGGCAAGGATTGTTGACGCAAACTGAGTTGTGCCTCAAAGGGTTCATGAGAGGGTGCACGAAGGCCAAGTTCCACATCGGCAGGTTCGTCTTGAGCAGTTTGCTCGACGCCGCCGTCAAAATTATCATTGCGTGGCATCTCGACATCGGCGTCTCCGTACATAGCCATCGTCGTCTCGTGATCGGTGAAATCAGCGGTTCGTTTCTCCTTGGCAGGCGGCGTGCAGAATAGCTTCTTGAGATCAGGGTGAAGCAAGGCGCCATTGAAGCCCCAGACCAACTGCAGAGTCTGTGCGTCCAAAACGCTATTGCGCACACGACGACGCTTCTTGGCCTCATGCATACGCGCTTCATAGCCTTCACGCCAGCTCACCATTGTCTGAGAGTCAATCTGAACCGCACTGTCAATCTGCAACATTGTGCTGCGCTTGCGTTTCTTGCCCGTGACAGGCGCCAGAGCTTGCGTTGTCGGCGGCATATCGTCGACAAAGTCAAACGCCATCGTATTGCCGCCGAAATCGGGCATATCTGGCATATCCTGCATGTCAGGACGCGGCGTCGAGTGTCCCTGTGGCTGTGGGGTGAATCCACCGCCGTAATCTGCAAACACGCCCTGGGCACGATCTTCATCTTGCTCGTCAAAGACGCCGAGTGGCTGGACATCAGCAGATGCTCATAGTCACTTGATTGATAACATACGTCGACGCTGGGTCGCTGCTTCTTACGAGCACGGACATCACCGTAGCTCGCGTCCTCCGTCGTGTCAGCACTGCGCTTTTCAGATGGCGTCCGCAGGCCGTCAGCAGAGGGTGCCTTGTCCTGCATCTGGCCAAGTGCGTCAAATTCAAAGTCGAGCAGCTCGCCGGCACCATCTGGACCGAGAATATCGCCTTCCTCTTCGACGAGACCGTGCAAGTCGAGACTACCGAGTCCAGTGCGCCCGAGACTCGGCATGGGTTGACTGTATGACGACAAACCACCGGGGATGGAGATGCTTGGACTATTGCCAGACGGCTGACCTGCACTGTGGCTCTTGCTTCGAACTGATAGATTGGAGAGATTGTCGTCCTTGGAGAGGTCCATCGTCATGAGTTCTTCAATGTCGTGCTCCAAAAAGTCGAGTGCACCTTGTGCTGTAAACTCGGGCTGCCTTGTCAGTCTTCGTGTACATCTTCGTGTCAAGTAGAGAGGGTCGTACGTCAAAGAAAGGGTCATCCTGGAGCGTGACGGCTTCGACGCGAGCGCGTGTCTTGGCTGGCATCTCGAGACTTTCAGGATCCGTGACAGCCATGCTCACGAGCTGCTGCTTGAGCTTTGTGTGTGTCTGCGAGACATCCGCTGCTAGTTAACACTGTTTCAGGAGTGTCCAAGGATGGCTTACTGTAGAAGAAGGCGTATTGCTGGTCCAAGACGCGTGCCACACCGACCATGAGTGAGCTGCTCATTCTGAGCGCAAGCGGCTGAGGCGGTTCCTGGAGATAGGCGCATGCTTTGCTGACATCGACGGAGAGGATATCGCGTTTCTGGAGCTTGCGGACTTGTGATTTTGCACCGAGGGTAGCGGCGAGCCAAACGACGCCAAGACCAGATTTCTTGTCGGTGAGAAGGGCGGGATTGTAAAACATGGTCTTGATAGTCTGCCTCACTCTCTACTGACACGATCGAGGGGTTCAGGAGTATCAAGTTGCTAAGGGGGTAGGGAGTGTCCTGGGAGGGAGTGCCATTGCAGCAGTTGTTCGTCTCGAGACATCCTCCCCTGACCAGAGCCAAACACACTTTTCGATGATCGAGGAAGAGCAAGTGAATCTAGCGATGCAAAACCCAGCTGTCTATCAATGCAAAGCATGCAGAAGCATCCTGTCAGACTCTTCACTTCAGCTGAAGGACGGGCCACAGGAAAACACGCTAGAAATAGGAAAATGGTTGACGGTGCACGACGGACAGCTTGTGCCCATGCCAGGAGCGCAGCCACAGGTTGACCCAGAGACCTTCATTGTCCGGGTCGCTGTCGGATGCCGCGAATGTCGAGCGGCTGTCGGTCATCGCATTCTCAGCACGTCTCGCGAGCTTGATTACCTGCGCGGCCAGATTGTCCTTGAACGCAATGTACGTGCATCGACAAGCATCAGACACATGCTAATCAGGTCAGAAGCTCATCATCTATCAGCTGGTCGGCCCAGAGCCATGGCCGACCGCGGGTCTTCGCCAGTCGGGAGACGAGCCGGAAGAGCACTCAAAAGACTTTATTGTTTTCAAACGCGGCGCCAATTGGCATGCAGCAGACCATGAGATTGCCATGCTCAAGTCTTATTGCTGTGTCTTGCATGAAGCCATCAGCGATGTCCGCGAGCAGCTCTTGGCCCTGCAAAGTGCTGTAGAAATGGAGCAGACGCAGACGCAGCAGCAGCCAGAGGATTCGGATGACTTTTTGACAGCAGAGACAGCCAAGTCTGGTGCCGGACCGCAGCATGCAGATACCGTCGAGCCACCAGCGGTAACGTCAAGCGCAAGCAAGCGGACAGTCAGTTTGAATGATCCCCATATGTCAACGGCTCCCGGACTCCCGGGTGGCCGGCGTCAAGCGGCTGCGCCGTCAGATGGGCAGACGGACACTACGGCGGAGAGGACGAAGCCGCGTAAACGGAACCGATCCAACGACGCCGCAAGCTAGGCGAACAGGTTCATTGTCCAGGAAGCCCGCGGTCCAGTCTTTGGCATGGGCATGGCAACATTGGCAAGTTATAGCGCGAATTGAATGCTGTTTTTGGGCTATAGCTACAATCATCTCAACATTAACGATTTTGATTAAAGTGCGCTCTCTCTACATGGGCACAATCACAGGCAAGGGACCCGTTCGTGAAGACCCTGAAGGTGGGCTAGCCTGTTGACTTGCAAAAGGCAAACCCCCCAATAAGCTTGCAGCAGAAGGCAACGTGATGCCCGGGACCGGTCGCGCAGGGGTACTTCCAGTCGGACTCGTTCGCAAGGCAGCTTGAGGGTTACCAAGCAAAGGCACACCCACAGCCGCAACACTACTCTTGAGCGGATTCAACAAGGCGAGCATCGAGTGATCATGCTGACTGCGCGCTTGAACACCAGACGAGCCTGGCAGGTTGCCCGTCATACTTGCGAGACTCGGCATGCCTCCTGAAGGCGGCATTGCGGACGGCATCGTCTTGAGCGCTGCAAGTGGACGATGCTCAGCGATCGGCGCAATAGCAGCTTGATAATACGGTGTCACATGCATTGCTTCGCTAGCAGCAGACACAGGCGGTGTGCTGATGTTGTCGTTGTATTCTCCATAGCGATGTCCAGGACTGTTTTCGTGTATGTGGGCAGTTGTCAAACTTGGAGGCTGATAAGGCTGATTGAGTACTTGATACGGGTGTCGTGACGGCGCAGATGTAAAGGCATCGTGACTGGCAGGTTCTGCAGTGGCGGCATAGGGCGTTGCAGACCCAAAAGGTTGTAGAAACGGCCGTGGCGCCGGCACTGCTGCAACTGCAACTGCCGCCGGTACGGAGGGTGACTCGTCATAGCCATACCGCGGTGCATTGCCCGCGCCCGAGGCAGGCCAAGCATGGGATGTAGGCGATTGTGACATGGGTGGACCAGAGACGACCGCCTCATGCACACTGCCAGGGCTGCCATACCCCTCGACCGATTGTGCACCGCCTGAAGCAGGTCGTAGATAAGTGCCATGGACAGGTGCGCTGACGGGCGCATAAATACATTCTTGATCCAATCGACGACAATTGGAGCATCGGGGATCGCCGGCAACCTGTGAGATGCCTGTGCATCGAATCTTGCGCTTACGGCAATAACGACATGCGACAGCAGTTCTTTGACGTGCCTGTGGACCGGGACGGTGGTTGCCATTACTATTGCCAGCTAAAGCAGGCGAAGCAGAGGAGGGTGTGCCCGCATGTGAAGTAGGCGCTGTTGTGACATGCAGAAGACTACCTGATGCGCTCGATCCAGTCGACTCGTGTGAGTGAAACGAATGCAGACTCGGTTGTTGGGCTGGCAAACCAGGCCCGCCATTGACAGACGGACTGCGAGCATAGTTGGCGGGTTCATATTGCGGACCGAGGTCGCGCGGTGTCGCTGATCGCGGCCAGGGTTGGGTCTGGGCAATGGGACCTGGCGGCGAGCGTCTGTCGACGGGCGAATGCCGACCGAGAGATCCTTCTGTGCCGCCATTGTAGCTGGGTGAGCCATGCTGACTTAAGCTGAGACGCCGACCGTGTTCATCGCCGTTGCTGAATGCTCGACCTTGTACGATAGAGGGACCGTCAAAGGCCCGGCTGAGGGGTCGTTTGTGGCCGAGACGAAGGGCGTCGCCTGACTCGCTCATGAGATACTGAAGCGACAGAGGTGCCGTCGGCTTGCAAACTTGCACGTCGCCGCGCTGGTAAAGAGCGTCCAGAGTAGCAACCTTCTCAGTGAACCCTAGAAGATTGCTTGCTTATTGCTTGAGCTTTAATGAATCAGAAGGGTCACGTCTGCAAGTTGAGTAAAGAGGAAAGGAGATCAACGGGGGGACGGCGGCTCTTTTGACAATGAGGAGGAGACTAGAGGCACGGCCCGGTCGCGACTCTAAGAAGGCCAAGCCCTCAAGCGTCCAAGGTTTACCGTTCCTTTGGCTGGAGATCTAGAGGCGCCGCTCATCTGAAGCTACCCGACTCTCTCTCTCAGCTGAAACTTTGAAACTCCCGGGCATTTTTCCTTTGATCCAAGGTTGACTTGATGAGTGACAGCCTTTTGACAGGGCCGCCCTCTGTCTTTTGCAGCAACGGTGGCGCCCACTCGGAAGTTGGCCCCTTAGATACTAGACGGGGGGCCGTCGGGGGCTGCCAAAAGTTTCATTTAATAGGGCATGAAATGATCCAGAGTCCGGTCCGCGCCCGCGCCGCCCGCTGCTCCGCCAATCTGGAGCGCGTATCGTGGAAAAAGACCTCATCCGAAAACCTGCCCAGTGTAAAGTTGTAAACACAGTCCTGGGCTCGGGCTTTCAAATTTTCGGGAGAAACGTGCAGCGCCGGGGTCGCTTTGCGGGCCGCTCGTGGGCAAACGCCGCGGACCAGGCCTGCGGTAGACGTAGGCTAGTAAGGCTACTAGGCTGCGGTGAAAATCTTGGAGAGGATCTGGAATCTCGGGGGCCTAGGCCGGTGCGGCATCCGACGGGAAAGGCCCCGAACGGCAGTCGTAAGCGAAAAGTCGAGCGGCCCTGATTCTTAAACGTGCTCTAGATCTCGGCGCGCTGGCATGAATACGAGACTCTCAGACAGTCAGACTGCTGCCTGCACGACGCGTGCGCAGTCACAGTCTCCTATCTACGCGCTGCGGCTGCGCATGTGAACGGCCGCTGCGTGAGCCGCAGTGACGGAGACCACGCAGCTGATCATCTGACACCTCATTCGGTAGCGGCGGCGGTAGATAGTCTACGAGTCTTACTCGAGTCATGCTGCTCACGCATAGAGCTCAACAGAATGGGGACAACATCAACGGCAGGCCGTCAGCAGCTGTCAGCTGATTATATAAAGAGTAAATCCTTCATCATGAACCATGAGTCATGACTCTCAGCTGCAGACTGTCAATGTCTGTCAGTGGCAGTCACAGACTCACAGCTCACACGCATGTGACATTATCTGAGATGACTTATGAAAGTCATGATCACTCATCTCGTTGTGGATCAAGGCGGTAGCCGCACCCCCATGGCGCAAGTGAAACACATGTCATTCCATGTGATCAGTGCACGCCGCGGCAGCAGATCCACAGGCGTTGAATCACTGTCGAATCCGTGTCGATGCCTTTTCAGCACAGATGTTCTTATGGGTACCCTTGTATGATCAGTAGGCCGTCGGTCAAAGCGTAGTTGATGCCATGCTATCAGGCGAGCGGGTGAGATTGGAAAGTATGGTGACAGCGGCCACCGTGGGCAAGCTTCTCAAGGGGTCAATGTCGAGAATGCGACGCAAAGTAAGTAGAAGGATGAGAAGGATGCAGTCCGCTGATGTATCAGCTACATTGAATGATCTCTGACAAGTCGAGCCGCATGAATGTACAGAGCTCAAGTCTATCTATGCATGTGGTCTGTTGGGCAAAAGAGATCCGCGGATGCGACGCGTCTTGGGGAGCGACTTCTCTTCAGATGCCCAACTCGAAGATCTCCCGAGTTCAATTGGAAAACGCTGCTGGGGGTGATGCTCGGGCTGAGTGCAGCGATGTCTACAAAGTAACGAGGCCGATGTCTGATGAAGCATTGAAGCCTGATTTTGTCCAGATGAAAAAGTAGATGATCGCTGAATAAAAAGAACCTTTCGCAACAGAAGAGTACCTAGAAGCATCGTTGCCACCCTGGCAATCCGCAGGCAGTACCAACAAGCAAGTAGACCAAGACGAGCATCACGACACCGATGAGCGCCGTTGTCTTGACATTCTGCCACCACATCTGCCGCTTGACAGCTACACTCTTCTTTCTGAATGCAACACTCGAACTATTGAGCAAGGCCGTTTTATCGACGAGCAAATCGATGCGTTCGCCGCGTTCAAGCACGCGTTCAATGTTTTGTGTCATGACTTGCTTGACGGCATCCAACTCGCTTTGCACTTCGCGCGCGAGATTTGCGCCGCCGAGTCCCGCGGCGCCATCACTCGCCATGTCATGCGCAATCTGTGACAGCACGGCTTGGAAGGCCTTGAATTCGAAACTGCCTGCAAGCGCCACTTCAGCTTGACTGTAGGTTTCAAGAAACCGACGCTTCGTTTCGAGAAGACAGGCAAAGGGGATGCGTCTGCCTAGAGATTCAGTCGCCATGGCCAGATACGTCACACCGCCTTGAATAGCGCGTCCAGCACCGCCAAAGGGCGTCGCCGTATGCAATACATGAATCGCATACTGTTTGTGCAGAAAAGTCTGTTTGCCATCCGTTGTCTGATCGAGCTTTTCAAGAATGAGCGAGGCGATTTGCGCGGCGTTTTGTGTGCCGTTTGCATGCGCTGCGAGGAGGGTGTTGCCTTTTGCAACAGCGAGGTAGAGAAGCGCTGGCGGTGTGCCTGCGCCAGGCGTAGCGTTTGCGCTAGAGCTTGACATGACGGGACCTTTGCCGTTGCGCTAGACTATGAGGTTTCTGAGCGATTGAAGCACAATGGAGATGTAGCAAAGCAAAGACTTGATTGAGATGGCGCTGTGGGTCCCTGTGCCTGTGGCTGCAATGTGCAATCAGAGCGCGTCACAGATCTTGGTGGTGAGCGATAGCGTTGCCAGGAGGCGTCGATGGCGGGGCTGGCAGAGGGAGATGCTGCAGGTGCGTGCTTCACCAGGTCACTCACTCACTCACTCACTCACTCACTCACTCCCTTCCTGTAGGTCACTCATAATTTTCGCGCGCGCGTGTTTGTCAGCCGCGCGCTCCTTCCTACCTTGTGCCGCTTAAGCTTGATCTCCTGGCTTGCACTGCCATAACGCTCGGGCCTTAAGCTTGTCGACGTGTACAGCAGCCTTGGCCAGCTTTCGCGACTTGGCAGACACCTTTTGCTTCTGCATAGCTAGGCCCTTGGCTCTGTTAGTTGGACCACGCTGCCCTCTGAATCGTCCTGTCAGCTAGCCTAAGCTTAAGCTACGCCGGCCGATCAGTCATCGATAAGATCATCATCATCATCATCATCTGCTTCTTAGCGCTTCTTCGGCTCCTCTGCTTGCCGGCCTCTTGATTTGCGCGCGCGCCCGACGGGAAAAAGTTGAAAGAGGGCGGCCGACGGGACTGAAGACTGAACACTGAACACCACAACTTCCTCAAAGTCTACTACATCACCTCTCCATCCCTCGCTAAAAAAGGCGCTCTGTTCTGCTAGGCCATCCAGTGCGATACGCTCACGGCCGAAAGAGAGCTTCATCTATCTGCTTCTGATCTAGGCCATTGCGCGACCCGTATCTTAGACAGGCCCTCGGCCGGACAGGAAAGCGACGCAGGGCGCGTCCTTAAAAAAGGCCGTTCAGCTTTGCCGACAACAAACAGAGCCCTTTCCCAGCGACTCCTATCCGCGCTTGCGCTCCTTTGACGCTCTCGAAGAAAACCAACTCGACAAAGAATGGCTCGCGTTCGCTGGGCAACTGTCCGACACCCGAAAGGCCGTTCGCAATCGATCCTCCGACGTCTGTCTATCCGGAAACGGACCGGTAGCGATCCAAATCATCCAGACCTCCATGATCTCGGCGAGAATTTCGGCGGCGAAAATACAGCGACGAGCGGTGGCGAGGATATGCGTGACGAGGCACCGAGCACATCGCAACATCGTACTATCTATGTCAATGTCCCTGTCGCGCCGGAAGATCTCGATGAGGCCGATGGCACCCTCAAGCAGAGTTATCCGCGCAACAAGGTTCGCACGGCCAAGTATACGGCCCTCTCCTTCCTGCCGAAGAATCTATGGTATCAGTTCCACAATGTCGCGAATCTCTACTTTTTACTGCTCGTGATTCTTCAGGTATACCCTATCAGATACAAAGTCTGGCGCTAACAGCAGATCTTTAGCATTTTTGGCGCAACCAACGCAGGTCTTTCTGCGGTACCGCTGATTGTGATTGTCGTCATCACAGGCATCAAGGACGCCATCGAAGATTACCGTCGGACTGTGCTCGACAATGAGCTCAACAATACCCTGACTCGCACGCTCAGCAGCTGGCACAACGTCAACGCCACCGATGAAAACATCTCCCTCTGGCGTAAAATCAAAAAAGCAACCTCTCGCCTCATTCGCAGCCTTTCTGCACGGCGCAAGGGCGTCAAGGGCGATCCACTCGACTTGGGCAGGGTCCAAACGCGACCTTCACAAGATTTCGGCCGGTTCAGTGATGAGATTGCTCTTGAACGCATCACCTCGGCGCGAGGCATGGAGTCAGTCCTCGAGGGCAACCCCGGCAATCAATACGACACACGCTATGCGCCCGACAATCACAACTATGGCAGCGTCATTGACAAGACGCGTCAAACGCCCGGAAAAGCGACCTGGAAGAAGAACTACTGGAAGAACGTCCGCGTCGGCGATCTCGTCAAACTCCGCAACGACGACCAAATTCCAGCAGATCTCGTTGTGCTGTCCACGTCAGAGGCAGACGGCGCATGCTATGTCGAGACGAAAAACCTCGATGGCGAGACAAACCTCAAGATTCGACATGGACTGCGTGCCGCGAGCGCCATCAAGACACCTGCAGACTGTGAAGCTGCCGCGTTTTGTATCGACTCGGAAGGACCGAGCCCAAACTTGTACAACTATAGCGCCTTGGCGCGATGGCAAGTACAGGCTACGCATTCAGCGACCGGGTTTGAGGAGAAGATTGAGCCCATCTCGGCCGAGACGCTGCTTCTGCGTGGCTGCTCGCTTCGCAATACGCGCTGGGTCATTGGTATCGTTGTCTTTACAGGCGATGACACCAAGATTATGCAAAATGGTGGCCTGACACCCTCAAAGCGCAGTCGTATTGCGCGCGAGCTCAACTGGACCATTGTGATGAATTTCGGCATCCTCTTCATCATGTGTCTCGTGAGCGGTATCGCTAACGGCATCTATGTGCGCGACCCAACAAGCACCTTTAATGTGTTTGATTATGGCTCTCAGGCGGGCAGCGCCGCAGCGGCCGGTATTGTCACCTTCTTCACCTGTCTCATTCTCTTTCAGAACTTGGTGCCCATCTCGCTCTACATTTCTATTGAAATTGTCAAGACGCTGCAGGCTTACTTTATTTACTCGGATGTCGACATGTACTATGCCGAGCTCGATTACCCATGCACACCCAAATCCTGGAACATCTCAGATGATCTCGGCCAGATTGAGTATGTCTTTTCCGACAAGACGGGCACCTTGACCCAAAACGTCATGGAGTTCAAAAAATGCACCATCAACGGCGTTGCGTACGGTGAAGCGTATACGGAGGCGATGCTCGGCATGGCCAAACGTGAAGGCCGCAACACCGACACACTCGAGCAAGAACAACGTGAGCGCATCGCTCGTGATAAGCAAGCTATGTCGGTCCTTTTGCAGCAACGTCTCAACCCGTACTGCAATGAAGAGCAACTCACCTTCATCTCGAGCCAATATCTGAAAGACTTGAATGGCGCATCCGGCGAAGCACAACAAGCTGCGTGTCATGAATTCATGATGGCTTTGGCATTATGCCACAATGTGCTCGTCGAACGACCTCAAGACGCACCCAATTCGCTTGACTATAAAGCGCAATCACCCGATGAGGCTGCCTTGGTCGGCACGGCGCGTGACCTTGGATTCGCCATGCCAGAACGCACACAGCGCGGCCTCATTCTCGAAGTCGATGGCCGACGTCAAGAATTTGTCGTGATGGATGAACTTGAATTCAACAGTTCACGCAAGCGTATGAGCGTTATTCTGCGCATGCCAGACAACCGCATCGTTTTGTACTGCAAGGGAGCCGATAGCGTCATCTATGCACGATTGCGACAAGACCAGACGGGTGATTTGAAGGAGCGCACTTCACAGCATCTCGACACGTTTGCCAACGAAGGCTTGCGAACACTCGGCATTGCCTATCGCGAGATTTCAGAAGAAGCGTATGCCGCTTGGCACAAAAAGCACGAGGCGGCCGCGGCATCGCTCGACAAGCGCGAAGAGCGGATTGCCGCCTCCTGTGACGAGATTGAGCAAGAACTCATCCTCCTGGGCGGTACAGCAATCGAAGACCGTTTGCAGGACGGCGTGCCGGATGCCATTGCCTTGCTAGGCGAGGCGGGCATCAAGCTCTGGGTCTTGACGGGCGACAAGGTTGAAACAGCCATCAATATTGGCTACTCTTGCAACTTGCTCGACATCAATATGGATGTGCTCGTGCTCAAGGTACCGCGCAATCAGCCTGAAAAAGTGGACGACATCTTGTCTTCCCACTTGGCGTCGTTTGGCATGACGGGATCTGAAGAGGAGTTGATTGCCGCACGCAAAGATCACAGACCGCCGGCTGCAACGCGAGCCCTCGTGATTGATGGTGACGCCCTCAAGCTCGTATTGCAAGGTGAGACGCAACGGCGCTTCTTGCTGCTCTGCAAGCAGATGAAGGCGGTTCTCTGTTGTCGTGTTTCGCCTGCGCAAAAAGCTGAAGTCGTCAAGATGGTCAAGGACGGACTTGATGTCATGACCTTGTCGATTGGCGATGGCGCCAACGACGTCGCCATGATCACACAAGCCGATGTCGGTGTCGGCATTGCCGGTGTGGAAGGACGGCAAGCTGTCATGTCGTCTGACTATGCGATTGGCCAGTTCCGCTTCTTGACAAAGCTGCTGCTGGTGCATGGTCGATGGTCCTACCGCCGTATCGCAGAGATGATTGCCTGTTTCTTCAACAAGAATATCGTCTGGACATTCACGCTCTTCTGGTACCAGATTTACGACCAATTCGACGGCCAGTACAATTTCGACTACAGCTATATCTTGCTCTACAACCTGGCCTTTACATCGCTGCCCATTATTTTCATGGGCGCGTTTGACCAAGATGTCAGCGCGCGTGTCTCGATGAAGGTGCCTCAGCTGTATATGCAAGGTATTTTGCGCATGCACTGGACGCCATGGAAGTTCTGGAGTTACATGCTCGACGGTCTTTACTCCTCCGTCATTTGCTTCTTCTTCCCCTACCTCATCTGGAACAGCATGAATCAGGGTAATTTCGCCTCGCACACCGGTCACACGATCGACACGCTTGTCGAGCAGGGTGCCTTTGTTGCGGCGCCAGCCATCCTGACGGTCAACACCTTCGTCTTGATCAACATGCAGCGCTGGGACTGGCTTTTTTTGCTCATCTGGTTCCTCAGCAATGTCTTGTTTTGGGTCTTTACCGCCGTGTTTTCGCAATTTACCGCGACGTTCCCCTTCTACAAGCTTGCAGAGCACGTCTTTGGCTCGCTTTCGTTCTGGGCATGCTTTGTGCTGACGACCATTGTCGCCCTTCTGCCACGCTTCTTCATCATCACCTACCGCACGCGATTTGCGCCAAACGACTCGGACATTATCCGTGAACAGGTCCGACTCGGTTACTTTGGCGATGACGATGTGGACCCACACGCCAACGACAACAAGTCTGACTCCATCACCTCGTCCGAACCCGTGTCCAAACCACCCAACGACTTGGAAAATGGATCCAAACATGCCTCTGTCCAACGCAGCACGAGCACAAGGACTGATCCGTTTCGAGATGGTCATGCCGCCGTCGCGCCGACACCGACACCAAGCGGGCCTGGCATGGCGCCGGCGGCTGATGGGGATCGATCACAGACACGCATGTCGGTATTTGACGATCATTACGATCATTCCCTTAGCGACAGTGAACAGCAGCCGCACGTTACGAATATCGGGTCGACGTTTTCCGCAGAGTCTGTTGTGAGCACACGGACGTCACTCAGCAGTCTGCGTAGTGGCAAGCAGGCGTCACAGGAGGCGACACAGCCGTTTGAACAAGCGCCTGGCTTTGTCGCCCGTGGTATCGTCACGAGCTTATCAGGGAAAGAGCTGATCCTTGCTGAACCAGTCGCGACGGCTCAGCTTGCGCCGCTACGGCAAAAGGAGCTGCACACACCGACAGCGGCGTCAAAGCTGCAATCGGCGACATGGACAATGCAACGGAGATCGCCGCAAGTGCCGACATCGCCGTTTCTAGACGGCGGTTTTGATCGGATACCGAGCGCAAGGATGCAGGATGTTTAGGTTATATATAGAAGATGGGCGAAAGGTGGTTTTGAAATGTAACTTGTTTGCTAAATAGCTCTCGTACGATTAATGCATGTTTACTGTTATCTGTACAACAAGTACTTGTATAATTCAAAGAAATTGCTAGAGCGCATAGGCTGACAAGCGTGAGGTTGGCCGATGCGCTGCCGCGGCAGAAGCAGGTCGCAACGCAGGCGCAATAGCGGAAAGACGCTGCATGGCCGATGCCGAGCTCGGCCGCAAGATGGCGGCAGCGGAATGAGGCCGTTGCTCAGCAGGCGTCACAAAGCGTTGTAGCTTGTCTGCCTCCTGCCACAGCGATTCATACTCTTGCACAACGCGATTGAATGAGCTGCGTGCGCCCTTCTCCTGCACAAAGATGGCTGAGGCCCCCCCTTGCGGATGAGCCACAATCTCAATCCTGAAGCAGACGGGTCGCAATTTGAGTGCATTCTTGGCCGCAAGACGTGATCGCACAAAGCCTGCTTTGCGATTCTCCTGGATCGCTTGAATGCCGAGATCCGCTTGCTCCCATCGTCGTAGACAATCCACAACCTCGCGCTGCAGTCGCGTCACACTCAGCGTTGTGTCGAGCGTGCGTGTCGCTGGCTTGATGTTGAGCAGTCGCGCAAAGAAGGATTGTTTCGGCATATCCGGCGAGGGTGCCGTTGCCGCATACGATTGCGGTGCCGTCTTGTGTAGATCAGCAACATGGCTCTGCTGTGGTTGTCGCGGTCCGTCAGAGAGTCGAGCCTCGGCACGACCATTGACGATGCGCTTTTCAAGTAATTGCAGCCGTGGCGGGGAGGGTGCCTGTCGACGGGCTGCCAAATTCGCTGGCGAACGCTGTTGCTGCGCAAAATGACCCGGTGGACTACTCTGGTAGTGATCCGACGTGCTCGCAAGTGCCGGCGCCACAGAAGCAGCTGAGGGCGCACGCGGTGCAGGGCGATCGGCCTTGAGCATGGATAATGTCCGTCCAAACCAGTTGCGCATCTGTTTCGCACCACTGGCGCTAGCTGTCGCTTGCGTTGCACCAGGCACTGCATCGTCATCGGGAACGACCTTGCCAAGTCGGAAACGTTGTGCAAGCTCACTTGGCATGCGCGTATAGGTCGGTGCTGAAACGAAGCGCTTGGCACCGCTCTCCTTGGTACGCGTTGTATTCTCAACCAGACTTGAAACGCGTCCAGCCTTGTCGTCAGTGGTGGGTTCGCGCCGCTTGCCATTCGGATAGGACGAAAGGGCTGCACTACGCGCAGCAGCGGCAGCCGTGTTGCTTGTCTGCGCGGAATCGAGCTCGCCGAGGGTGGCGCGTGGTCCAAGCGGTCGCGCAGGATAAGAGTAACCTTTGACGGCTTTCGGTCTCGCAGGCTGTTGAGCAGCACGACGCGTCTCTTGCTGTTGTGACCGTGCCGCCTCTTCCGCATCCGCATACCGATCTTCTTCAAAGATGCGCGGCAGAAAGATGCCATTCATCTCGGCAGACTTGCGTGTGCGTTGCTTTTGCGAGTCTGTACGTCCAGGTAGTGGCGCATTCTGGTCCACAGAGGCACCGCGGCCGGCAAAGACATCATACGGCGGACTCGGCAAGGCACGATCGAGCGAGGTACCATCAGGCAAGACGGCCACCGTCGGCGATACGGGTCCAGTCGTATTGAAGGCGGCATCGAGCAACTGGCCAAACTCTGCCGAAATCTTGCGCGCGACATCTTCATCAAGTTTGCGTTGCGCTTGTGTCACCAGGACAGGGGCACGGCGTTTAGGCGGACTAATGCGCGGCATGGCAAAATTGATGGGCGCTGGCTGACTGACGGCATGCACCTGCGACTGTGCCTGGCTCGGTACAGGCAACGGCACCGATGTTTCCTGCAACGCCTGCTGCACATCCCCCTTGTGCGGCCTGCCAAAACTGACGCCGCGTCGATGTGACGACGTGGCTGACATTTTTGAACCCCTGCTAGCGTTTTTACGATGCCGACTGCGTTTGGCTGATGTACCACTCTTGCGTGATGCGAGACTTTTGCGACTGGCTGATTTGACCATCTTGTTATTGACGGGCGGTTTGTAGTCTTCATCGCCGCTGTAGTTTTCGAGGCGATCGTGTCGATACTTTTGCAACAAGCAGTAAAAGGTCTTTTCAGCGTTGGCTTCCGGTGCCAGCAGCTTTTGGATGATGAGCTCTTTGGGTGCACCACGCCAGAGTGTCTGCAGATTCTTGAGAATTTCCCAGTCAATCTCGCCGGCCGTCCGTACAGGCCGACCGACCATCTCGAGTGCCAGCGGTTTCGGCAATTTCGGGCCGCCCGTCTTTTTGTACTTGAGCAAGAGCGGGTGTGCTAGAATGTCGGCCATCTTGATGCGTTTCTCCGGGTTGACCTCGAGCATGCGCCAGATGAGATCCTTGGCAAGGGGCGAGAGGTAGGCTGGCATGAGGAAATGGCCCATACGTACTTTGGCGAGCAAATCAACCACATGTTCATCATCAAATGGCAGTTGTCCCGTCAGCAGGGCAAAGAGAATGATGCCACAAGACCAGATATCGCAGGGCGCGCCATTGTAGTGATTGCCCGAGATGATTTCAGGACTAGCATAATGTGGACTGCCGCAAGATGTCTGTAGCTTTTGTCCCATCGGCTCCAAGGCTGCCATGCCAAAGTCGGCGACGCGAATGTTGCGGTTGCCATCGAGGAGTAGATTCTCTGGCTTTAGATCGCGATGGCAGATGTTGAAGCGGTGGCAGTAGTCGACGGCGTGCAAGATTTGTGAGATAAAGTCGACGGCTTCTTCCTCTGGTAGTCGGCCGCGGTGAATCAAGTACTCAAACAGCTCGCCGCCTTCAATGTACTCGAGCACGAGATACAACTCTGCCTTGTTTTCCCAAACGTCGTACAGCCGCATAATGTTGGGATGCTCAATCAACTTCATAATGACCACTTCGCGATCAATGCCATAGGGCAATCCACCAATCTTTTCCTTGGGTCGGCCCTTGTCGTCCTTTCTGACGGTACTCGCGTTGATCTTGGGTACAATCTTGACGGCTGCCAACTTGCCCGTCACGGCATGCTTCGCCAACCGAACGCGACCTATTATTAGCACCGTCTTTTGATGCTCGTGCATAAAAGACATACCACTGCTGCCACGACCTAGCGTCCGACCCAGCCGCCAGGGCCCAATGTGCGCCTTGTGACGGCGGGCATCACTGCCTGTGCTATTGATGGAGAATTCCGAGATTTGGGAGACTTGGCTGATGCGCTTGTCTGCCTGCACTGGCAGCGCTTTTGGTCTTTGCGACATGACTAGGTTGTGATCAAGAGAGTGTAGAAGCTCAATGAGCTGATGGAAAGGCTTGCTGCTGATAAGAAAGAAAGAAATGAAGGTGGTGGTTGAGTGACTGGAGAGTGTTTATTTGTTGTCGTTTTGCAGTTTTCGTGTTTTCGTCGGAATGCGCAACAAGGGGAAGACCGCGACACCCGCAACCATTGCAATTGCCATATTAAGGATGGCTACGATGGATCATAGAATACAGAATGATCTAGATATTAGAATGCGCTAGAGGAAGGCTATGCAGAGAGCACCATGCAAGTCATGAGAGAAAGAACATTGTCACAAAAAAAAAGTCGCGAGCCGACGCAGAGACGTGCCGATGCGCACCACTCAAGAGCGCGAGCCTAAGCCATCGCCGTGGATTCATGCCCAGCCTCCGCATCCGCCGTCTGTCCACAACTCTTGACCAAAATATGCCGCTTCAACGCATCCTTCCTGCTAAAACTCTTGTCACACGTCTGGCAAGGATAAGGTTTGATGGCGAGATGAATCCGTTTGTGGCGTTTGAGGTCATGGCTGCGTTGAAAGCTTTGCGGACATTGATCGCATTTAAACGGACGTTCACCACCGCCTGCAAGACCACCCGCTGAACCGATAGAGGGACTAGCATTATGAGAGCCGCCAGGTCCCTCGACGCCATGCAAGATACTACCCGCGGCAGACATAGCGCCCATCGAAGGTTTAGCACCGTGACCCGGTACTGTGCTTGTCACGGGCGTGCGCATGCCAGTGAGTGTGGCTGTACCGGGGATAGCACCGGCCATGGTTGCGCCATGCATGAGACCAGCGCCGCGTCCATACGGTCCTGGTATCGAAACTCCGTGTTGTTGCTGCTGCTGCTGCAGATGCATGGCCATCTGCGCTGGTGGAGATTGACCTCGTTGATGCTGCTGTGGGTGCGCATGAGATTGCGAATGTTGTTGCATCGCTGCGTATCCACCACCATAGCCATTCATGCTGGCATACGGGTTTCCTGAATACGGTGAAGGTCTGTACATGCCTACGCTCCCTTCTGAACCATCCCGTGCATGGCCCATCGGCGAGGGCCCCTGCATCCCTGGATGCTGTTGCTGTGGGTGAGAGGGTGGATGTTGACCGGGTGACGGTCCATACATGCCGGCATACGGTCCCGCTGCCATCGACGGCGGTGGTGGATAGCCAGCATAAGCCTGTGGATAGCCATGTGGCATGGGTACAGCAGGTGAGCCATAATGCGGGTGCAAAGCGTTATTCGCAGCCGCAGCCGCTGCTGCTGCTGCCGCCGAAGCAGATGCAGAAGCGGTGGGTGTGCCGTATGCGCCGACATACATAGGATACCCACCTGGACCCGGACTCGGGCCATGTCCGCCACCTGCAGCGCTAGCACCAGCAGACGGATGGCCGGGATGCGTCGTTGGTGTGTTGCGATAAGGATCATGCTGGCCCGGTGTGTCTGGCGCCTGTGGACCTTGCTGCATGGCCGGTGATCGACTCAGACTTCCCGAAGCGGCATGATGCGGTCGGCCAGGTGCATACGCGTTCGCGTTCGTAGGGGCATAGGGGGATTGGGGCGGCATGCCGTAAGCAGGTGGCATTGGCGGTAGATGGCCATGACCAGCTGTGCTGCCCGCATGACTGGCCGTGGCGGCATGATGGGGGTGATAGGGTGCAGGTTGTGAAGATGGACCGGCGGGCTGGGGCCAGTAGTTGAGATAGCCGGCAGGGGGTCCTTGCGGCACGGCATGTTGTTGATGTTGCTGGTGATGTTGTTGTTGCGGCGTGCCATACTCGTGAGAGCCGGGCGGGCCGTGATGCATGCCGCCTTCATACTTGACAGGGCCCATCGCCTGTCCATGCTGTCTTTGTTGTTGGTGTTGTTGTTGTTGTTGTTGCTGCTGCTGCTGCTGCTGTTGTTGTTGCGCAGGGCCCGCTGAAGGCCCAGTCAATTGCGGCGCCGGTGAGAATGTCCTGCCTGGTAATGTAAAAGGCGGCAATTGCGACGTCATGCCGCGCCGCGACGTCAAGCCATGTTCCTGCTGCTGTTGTTGTTGCTGGGCCGTGGCACTGCCGGCGCTACTACCACCGCGATTGCCATTTTGTGATGCAGGAGGGCCGCCCGCTGGACTCTGGCCGCCGCCGCCGCCTGGATCTTGAGGTGTTGGGAGTAGTGTTTGGCCATTCAGTTGTTTGCCCTTGTTGGTGTTGTTGTTGTTATACGCCATCCAACCTGGACAAGTGGCGTTCACGAGCCGTGTCTTGTCGCTCCTCTGTGCGTTTGCGCTGGAGCAGTTTGTCGCAGATCCGGCGCTGTCACTTTGTCAAACAGGCCCGGGGCAAACAAGCGCTGCAAATAGAGTGGTTCCTTCTGCTTACGTCTTGCTTCAAGAAGGCCGCCGCTGCTACCGGATGCACTGATGAATGAACTTCTCTGACGTTGTTTGTTGATGGCCGATCTCTCTACAGCAGCAGCTAGTGGGACAGGACGGTTGTACAGATGGAGGCGTTAATAATAATTATTTTTTAAGCGGTGGAGGCGCCTGTCTCTTTTTTGTGGTGGGTGTTGGTGGTGGTGGTGGTGGCAAGACAGAAGGGCGATCCACGGGAATCCAGGGCTGCAGCCTGCTCTGAGCTCTCTCCCTCTTTCTCTCTTCCTTTCCCTCTCTTCCAAAATTCGAGTGCGCTGATTTGTGGTGGTGGTGGTGTTGTCTCTCTTTTTTCCTTTCGCTCTCCTGGGCTGCCCGCTTGCTCTTTCCGGTGACGCTGCTGCAGAGAAGGTGGAGCTCGGCAAGCATTCTCAGCCAATCATTCAGAGCTTCACACAACCAAACGGCAACGGCTCGGCACACGAACCGCAACCGCTACCGATCCAATGGATTGCAAGTTGCAACTAGAAGCTTAAGGATGGGCTTGCTTCTATAGCTTATTCTCCATTTTTGAGCGTTGTCACAGTCATCAGACAGGGATCCATGGCAAGTGTCGTCCCATCTACTTGAATAGCTCGGACAAGTTCAAAGGACGGTGCAATACAACGTTCACTAGTTCTTCCCAGACAGCGGGACCCGGGTGCGCCGGCAAGCCACGACAGCCTTGAGCTGCCAAACGACGCCCAACTCATACATGGCCTCCCGCAGTCGGCTGTTCGAGCCAAGTTCAACGAGTCGAGTCTTTGCACCTTGCTCGCGCGCACCCAGCTCAGAAGTCACGGGCAATTGACCGGGTGCCAGCTTGGCGCTCGCCAGCAATGCCACAGGCCTACCGACTAGATCGGCTGGCAAGCTTGTCTCTCGGCCGTCATTTTCGAGATGAATCTGCCACGGGCATAGCACAAGATCCTGCTCCGTCAAGCGAGACGCGACCTCATCTTGGGAGAAGGATGTGTGTTGTAATCGTCCGGATGCTTTCAGCGCTAGAAGAGTGACTGACAACCTAGGTGGAGGCTTGCACAAGTCAAGAGGCGTGGCGAAGCAAGAGTTGATGACAAATCTCAAGGATCACCAGCGGCAACATGAGAAGCTCGTGGAAAGTACTTTCGGCACCGAGACAAGTCAAATACCTCGTTCACGCGCGTACCAAGTCGTGGTACGAAAGGCAGTTCTGCTTAGCGATCGCAAGCGTATTTGCATCGAGGTCGGCATCGGAAGAGCCAGGCTCGATTGTATGGCGTCATCACGAAGGCGCAGTGCGTGCGAGACTCGAGTGACAGTCTCACGCGCGTGACCCCGTTGAGCGAAAGGGCCTCTGAAAGACAATGCTAGGCGGTGGCAATGGCAATGACAATCAAGCAAGTTGCTATTGACGTGGTACTGCTTGAGCAAGGTCGATGTAAGACCTTGGCACTCGAGCTTTCGTCAAAAAATCAGCTTGCCATGGCCATGCACCGCAGTCGCCACTGTTGGACGTAGCCCGCAATCACCTCTGCGTGTATCTGTAGCCATAGACTATTGCACTATTGCGGAACACAGCAGTCTTTAGCTGGCACAATCCGACGGCTTCACTCGCAATTTCCAGGCCATGAGCACTCTGTAGTACTTTTGGAGTTACGCCGCCTGCGCGTCTTGGTTGCTGGGCGCCTCTACTACTGTCCTTTCATGTACAAGTACTTGTAGACGCGACTTTTTTCGCGACTGAATTTGACACCATCCTTGCTGACTACAAACAAACAAACAAATATGATTGATTGAAATGCTCTGCCGCCGGCCCGTGACGTCGGCGGGCACGGAGCCCGCTGCGAGGATTCGGACTCAGCAGACGCGTCTGGCGCAAGTAGAATCGCGTCCACTCACCGCGTCGCTAGACGAAGCGTCACCAGGATGGCGGATCAAGAAAGTCAGAAGTATTCAACAGAATGCCGAGAACAATGTGCTTGCCCATTGTATTCGACAAAAAGTTGTACCGATGTTATCACACATCGGAATCGGCGTCTGCGCGCTTCTTGCTCAAATCGAGCTGTCAAGGTTTGGCCGCAGTAAGAGCCTTCCGGCTTGCGTGGTCAGTGTGCCAGCGGAACTAATTGGCCGAGCACAGTTGGCCCTGCCAGGACGCGTCTTGGTCGGCACATTACTTCCGACCATCATCGTGCCAGAACAGATCGCCGAGCAAGCAATGCCATGCCGAAGACCTTGAAGCAAGGTGCCTGCCAAGACGCGTCTTGGGAAAACTCATTGTGCCCGGCCAAAGGTATTGCTGGTACAGTGACCATGTAAGCCGGATGGCTGTTGCTGCGGCCGAAAGTTGAAAGCTCGGCTTGAGCAAGAAGCGCGCTGACGCCGATTCCGATGTGTGATAACAGTGGTACCACTTTTTGTCCAATACAATGGGCAAGCACATTGTTCTCGACATTCTGTTCGATATTCTTGACTTTGTTGATTCTTGCCCCGCGGTGGGTTCGCCATCCTGGCGACGCTTGAGTGTTTGGCGACGCCGTCAGTGGACGCGATTCAAGATTTTCATCCTGCGCTCGACGCGTCTGCTGAGTTCTCAAAGCTGGCTTTGTGCCCGCCGACGTCGTAGGCCGGCGGCTGAGTACGTTGGTTGTTTGTGAGTTTGTCAGACGTTTATTCCGACTTGCTAAATTTGACGCTAATCTTGTCGTCATCCCTGAGTCAAGTCAGCTGACTTGGTATTTCTCGGGTTGATGAATGCGTTGTCTGTTTACTAAAATCACTGGCCCGGCCTGGCATAAAAAGCACAGCAGCAATGTACGCTTGATGCGATGGCGCGCGGTACTGATGAACTTGCCCTAGAACACAAGCGCCGCAAATGTCATCACTCTTTGATCAAGCAGCAAGTCAAATACTAACGATCTAGACGTCATCTTAACTGATTGCACACTGCGGAAGTAGTCAAAGAGCGCAAGTCGTTTTTATTTACAACGCTAACACCTAGCCAGGCGCTTCGATCATATTCTTCACGTCACGTTTGCCAGAGATTGGAGCAGGTCTTTGTCTCTTGATCGTCTCGCTAAATTACGAGCGATCGATCAGAATTCCAGCCTGTTTAATCACTGTGTCACCAGGGCTGATGTCAAGCGCCAAGCAGTCAATGTTGAGGGTCATGCTTACGCAGACGCCTCTACCATATCTCCCCGTGCCAAAGGTAGTACTCTGCTGACTTCAAGTCACATCCTACAACGCAACTCAATTCTTGCGTACTTTCTTGTGCTCAGCCGTGCATCAGCCTTGGTAGTCAGATGCGCGATGACATCTCTTTACCTGTATCTCGGCGGCATCATCTGTACGCCTCGTGTAGATACCAAAGCTGTCGCCAGGTTCGGCCAGAATACTGGTGCAAGTCGAGCCTGGACTGTCGGGCACGCGGTGGTGATCAGCCAAGTTGGCCAACTTGTTTCCGAGACGTTATAGACGAGACACGAGCGCCCACGCCGAGCAGTATGGGGTACTTGATGCTTGCCATGAGCCCTGCTGAGGTCCAACGACCAAGCAAGCCGGTATTGTCGTCTTTCGCTTGTGGCTTTTGAGCTACACCTCAACAAGTAAGCTCCGATTAGTAACCGCTTGTAGTCACCACTTACAAGCTAGAGTCGCCTCGGTTGATAGCTGATGCTGCAGATTGTTGGAGTCAGTTGCAATTGCTAAAGCAGTAGGCTGGATCGCCCACAATCATTTGTGATCAGCCCATACGCCGATACGTCGTGCTCTAGCCTGATCTCAACTTCACAATTTTATGTCCGGATGCCGTTTCCATTTTTGGCACAGAGAGCGCCAACAAAATCTCTGGGGCAATCTCTGCAGCTAGATCACGGGAAAGCAAACAATCGCGCAGATCAGTCTTTGGCCGCTCTAGATGCGCCGATCGATGCAGCCGTAGCCGGTGGAGACGTCATTGTATGGCTCTGCAAACTCTGTATTTGTCTGCAGCCGCTTTCGCAAGCGCTAGCAAATATTGGGGCTGTCCCACGCGTTTTTGTCAGTGTCCGCATCGGGTCCGCGGGTATTTAACAGCGGTCTGGCCCTGTTTTATATAAAAGTAAGTGACTGAATCCGCACCAGTCTACGCTCTTTGGTATACACATGCCCAATCACACTCAGCTGCAGATGGTCGCCCTTTCTCTGCTTTTATTGGGACTCAGTGTGGTGTCTTCTGTTCAGGCCAAAAAGTGCGTACAGTTTAGGGTCCAGTGGACGGCATTCAGTGACTCAAAGGAGGCTCTCAATTACAACGACCAGGGTCTGTGCAATCAAGATGTACTCAATCTGGTTTGGGGTCACTTCGCCGACACAGGAGACGAAGTGGTGGCTACATGTGACTTGGTTAAAACTAGAGATAGCCCAAAGAATTAACCCGAGCTACAACGACTGAACCAGCCAAATACTCCAATACAGTTCAAGTTACTATTTGGCGTTTTCGCTATGAATTCATCAATGGGAACACGGGTCAATACTGGGGGAACGTGGAAAATACGCGAGTTCTCGATTACAATTGGCGAACTAAATCATTCTGTCCCAAAAATGGATGCGCTGAGGCGGACAAGGTGGTTTCCAAGTGGACAGGGGACAACGGTTCCGCAGGCTTGACGAGTGTCAAATGCGGTGGAACGCACTGAAGCTGATTTTAAGCTACGGTAGCAATGTTAGCTGAAATTTCATTTTTCCGAGTTGCGTCAAAAGTTTTCTTGCGCCATTTCACCAGCTGCTATAGCTGCAACAGACAGCAAGATACTGTTCTTCAACTAATCATGGGGTTGCATCGTGAAATTTAAGTGTAGTAGATCGCCTCACACGGGCCTTAGTAAGTGCACCCAATATTACTATCCTCAGAGGTTTCCTAATAATGTGAGTATGTGTGTTGCTACATGAGAAATGGTGTCAGCGTGCCCGTCTGCTCCTATTCACTCACCAGACCTGTCAGGGGTAAACCTCGGAGCTAGCTCGGCTTTCTCCTGTTTGTCTCGTTGTCGGAATTAGTCGTATCTCGCACTTGCAGGCGCCCATCGTGGCCCAACACTTCAGTATCCCAGACTTCTATCCATTGGAGTCATGGACAATGACAGTATGTCCTCCACGTCATGAAGCTGCAGCTGTGGCAAAGCAAGCTAGTTGCAGCGGAGCGAAATTGGTTGCAAAAGCACTTAGCTGAGTGACAAGCATAAGCAAGGAGATATCCTGTTGAACTTACAGAAGACTTTCACCGCTCGCGATCTTGATGCGGCTTGCCCATGCTCCAATGCATATGATATTGATCTGCGATTCATTTTTCGAGACTGCAGCTGCCCATGGACCCGCCGGTCGAACTCAAAAGATGTCTCGCAGGAAATTGAATGCCATATTGCTTGCCGCAGCATCTGGCGCAGCTGTACCTGTCGAATTTTGCTGTATCAACCGCAGGACTCTCTACCCAAGTTCCAAAGATTTGGTTATGTTTAAACATCTTCGGAGTTCAGCTACTGCCGCTGCGAATTCAATGACGCCAATGCTTCGTGATTGTGACCTACCACTACAGTAGAAGCTAGCTGTGATACTGCTGCCAACTGTCAAGGTCAGTCGTTTGGCGCTCGCGATTGAGAGCCGACGACTACATCATATCAGCCTCGGTTTGGTCTGCAGGATAAGCAGCAAATAAGCTCGCAAGTTTGTCGTCGATCAGTGATCACCCTGAATGCACCAATCAAAGTTGCAGTAGGAGCAAGTACAATCACATGGTATGCCAATACATATCCAACTCGAGGTTGTTATCTTTGGCGAGTGCGAACAAATATCTGCGTTTTTCCGCGAGTTTCTGCAGCAGCTGCAGTCAATTTTCAGACTGGCCAAATCAGACACGAGGTTACTTAAAGGGTGTCTCGTCCTGCGCAGAACTTCATCTTACATAAAATTCATTAGATCTTCACAGTCGACGCTTTTGAGACTACACCAGCCTAATCACTCTCACCTACAGATGCTGGCCTTCACTCTGTTGTTCTTAGGACTTGGTCCACTGCGCCCTGTTATTGAAGGTTGTGTACAGCTCACAGTCAAGTGGACGGCCATAAGTGAGAAAATTGAACCTCTCAAGTACGACGAAACAGGCATGTGCAATCCCGAAGTACTTAACCTCGTCTGGGGTCCGGTCTGACTCCGACCCAGTCACAGGTAGCGACCAATTGGTCTCGCGTGCTGGCGAAATAACCCCAGGCAAGATTAAGTACTTCGGGATTGCACATGCCTGTTTCGTCGTACTTGAGAGGTTCAATTTTCTCACTTATGGCCGTCCACTTGTGAAGGTAAATTCTCAAATCTGGGAGAGCAGCAGCAGTTTGAGTGGCTGTGACTGTTGTGAAATGGGTCAAGGTATCGAGCGGGTGCGGATGTTGGTGTGAATTCCAATGAGGCACGATAGCGGGAGGGATAATTGCAAGTTGTAGCACAAGCAATCTCGTCAGCACGTTGAAGAGACCATGGAAAGCCACAGCTCATGATCTCAGTCCACACTTTGCAAGTGCAACACTTAGCAAGTACAATGCTCACAAGTCCAATTTTCCGAGGACTCTCGATTTGTATTAGGGAAGAGGGCAACTTGGACAGCGGCTGCAGCAGCAATCACTTTGAGATGGTACGTGTAGAATCCATGCTAGGTGAGACACGTAATTGAGGAGACCCCAAACCAACACCTGAACGCGAATAGTCAGTTCCAATGATTGAGAAGAGAACATGGTTGCAAAAAGCGAACGATACACATTCAGCGTTCAAACCGGCAGAGACAAAGCATAGCCCTCGGCTTTGAAAGCAGCTTGAATGTCAGACCAAGGTGTGAAGAACGTCAAGCGCCCGAAATGATGCCAGTAATTGAGACCGCCAGTGATGAGGCCGACGAGCGAGACTGGAGTTTTGTAGTCATACTGGCCCGGCGCATGTATCACGGGAGCACCTACCTCATCGTCCATCCAGAAGCGACCTCTGCCGTACTTCCTGATTATGCACCATTCCTTCAAAATGGTTGGTTTGCCTTGCAACATGATTGAGCGCCTTGCGCGATATGTTGAGATGAGACCATTGGATGCGCCAGTGACTGCGCCGACTTTGTGTACAGCCAAACCTGGTTTCGGCTCCACTGTGTTGCGAATGGTCCATCCGTTCCAGCGTGTCGAGTTGATGGCCTCATTGATGTCATTGACAGCCGGGCGACGATATATCGACGAAGAGATGAGCGCTTGGTCGTACAGCTGAGAGCACAAGCAGCCTGCGATTAGTTCAGCACGCAAGATAGAAGCGACACGTTTGCCAACGGCGCGTGGATCCACATCGGAATGGTCCGCATCACAGTCTGCGTCTTGTGTGTACAACTCGATAGGTTCCGTCGCCTCAACCCTGAAGCTATTAGGTGTAATGGCGTGATTCGCTAACCGTACGTTAGCGCGCACGAGCGATGCGTTTTCTTGGGTGGTTAAGCGGTCGTAGTGCACCTTGCTGGGTGCAACGATGGTCTCTGATTCAGCTGTCGCACTCGCACTTGTGATGATGAACAGCCTTCCTGATGCATCCTGAACGTAGAGACCTGTTGAAGCTGAGCGTATAGACCCACTTGAACCGATACTGTCGCCTGGACGTATCGTCCAGCCTCCGCCTGCATAGGCCGGAAAGTTGAAAGAAGCCCGAAATTCTCGGTCTGCGGCTGAGGACTGCGATGATGGTGTTTCCAATGCAGGCGGAGGCACAACCTCAACGCGAGCCGAAAGCAGTCGTTCAGGTAGAACAGCCTTGACGGCCGTCAAGTCTTTCTCTTGAACAAACACAACGACGACATTTTCAAGCATTGGCTTGTTAATCGTGCCATAATCTAGCAAGCAGCAGGTCCAATCTCTGAAAGATGATAGTGCTGGAACCAGAGATGTATCGATCAAGCTATCAATTTCGTCATTCTCCGACGTGGCGAGCGCAGGGATGGCACGCCGATCCCAAAAAGACGGGTAATCGCCATCCGGGTCCTCGGTCTGACTTGAGAAGAAGGTGCAGTCCCAGTCACGCTCATCAAAGCACTGTGGTCTGCGGAGATCTTCCGAATCAGTTTGAGTTACAGCGTCCTGCATCGGACAATATTGGCAGCTATGCGTTGTAGGTGAAGTGGCGAGAAGCATGTGTGATTTCGAGATTAGTGCTTTTCAATTTCGGCAAAAGTTAGTCACTTGCGTCAGCATGAATCATCTTTGAGTGCCCAGATGCATCCTTGGTGTGCTTCCTCGACTGCACTCGCTCAGCTCTAGAAAGCTAGTCTACATGATTGATCTTCAAAGCTCCGCTGCTCTCTTCGCTTCCTGCCACTCAAACGCTTGTGCCTGTTAGGCTGTGCCAGCTACAGCGTATTTGTGTCTCGATCCAATTGTCTCGTCTCGCTTGCCGCCTGAGGTTCTGCGAAGGGATGTAGAGGCTGAGTGTGACAATGCGAATGGCGGCCTCGATGAGCTGCCTATTGCGATCCACGAATTTGGATGCACAGCTGCAAGCCCAAGTCGCCGCAAGCCCGTGCTCAATGACAGCAAGCTGGCGCGTGATTTAAATCTGGGCAATCGCAATACGCGGCTTGAAGAGCAGCTCGTATGCTACTGCCAGACGATCGCCTGATTGATGGCCAGACGAGCTACGTATAAGAAATTTCCCGCGGTCAACCGTTGAACACAAAGAGTCAGTGGGTGCGAAGGACATCAGTTGGCAACGTGAACGCCATGCAACGCTCAGTTTGGCAGAGACAAGTCATAGCCCCGGGCTAGAAAGCAGCCTGAACATCCCTCCATCGGTTGACAAAGGTCAAGCGGCCAAAATCATGCCAGTGATTGAGACCGCCAGTGACTGCGCCGACTTTGTGTACAGCCAGACCGAGTCTCGGCCGCATGGCATCGTATATGGTCCGGCTTTTTCCAGCGAGTCTTGTTGATGGCTAATCCTGAATCTGGACCACGCGACTCTGACATCGAGACGAGCGTTTGGTCATACATGAGAGAGTACGAGCCGCCCGTGATTGCGTCAGCACGCAAGATTGATGTGACACGTTTTGCCAACGGCGCCTGTGTCTACATCCGAATGATCTGCGTCACCCTCGGCATCTTATGTATAATGCTCAATGGGATCTGTCGTCTCAATGGGAAAATTTCGCGGAGAATGGCTTGATCTTTGAGACGCGCCTCTGCACGCACGAATGAAGCATTCTCTTGCGGTGTGATTCAATCGTGTGCAGCATAGCATAGCATAGCATAGCATAGCATAGCATAGCATAGCATAGCATAGCATAGCATAGCATCGATCAATCTGTCAATCTCGTCATGCTCAGACGTGGCAGCTGGCGCAGGGATAGCACGCGGCTGCCATCCACTGAAACCCATATCAATACACTCTAGCTCGGTCATACTTGGGCTCAGAAACGTGTCGTAGTCACGGTAATCGTCAAAGAGCGGTCTGCAATCGCCCCTGTCTCGATCATCACTCGCAGTCTGGGACATGGTTTGGCTTGCGATGGTCGCAATGGCGAGCGCAACTCACATTGTAGTCTTGCTTGTAAATGCAATAAAAACTTGATGTAGCAATGAGAGCGCTCTGATGAGTCATTGAGTTGCTTTCAGAAAGGCATCAGCTAGGCCGGGTCGAACCCATAACATACCACGTCATGAGGCACAGCGGCCGAGTACTAAGAAGACTTTGTAGTAGGTGACTTGCTCAAGCGTCTGTCCTGTACCCTTGCGCGCGCATTCAGGTACTGCACAAGCTGTAGCAGTTCTCAATTCTTGTCGTGCCTGCCTTGAGGGTTGTTGTGCAGACTACAATTCCCTCTGCTTCGATATTGCTGAGTATTATGTAAGCCTCGCGCGCGCGCGTGTGTGTTGACAGTGACATGACACACTCATTTCTCGTGCACGATGACAAACATCGTCAAACTATGCTCAGCAGAATGCCTGTTGCAGGTTGATTCCCATGTCAGTCTTACGAAACAGGACACTGTCGATCTTCACCTGTCACGGTGCCTCATGTGTGGCGCAAGCGCGTCTGCTGTATCAGCCTTGTGCATGTAGAAGCAATCCACGTGTTGCGCATACAGTCACCGTGCTTCACGTTGTGCGTCGTGCAAGCTGCGTCGACCTACTATTCGATCAAGCTGCCGTGCGACTGCGATGAAATCGCCCAGAAGACAATCGTGTCCAAATATGCCGAATATAGCTAGTGTTGACAATATAACCTTTGTAGATACTCAATGCCAGCTTCACTTTGCCGCCGTCGCGTTACCTTGCTTCTCTTGCAGCACCGTCGACAACGCCACCAACGCGGCACCGACACCTGAGCCATCCTTCGCAATACCAATCTTGAATTGCTCTTCTTTACTTTTACCCAACACCTCGCGCAACGCTTCACGCAGCATCGCTTCAAACTCTGGGTAAAACTCAATCACCGAGCCGTCGACGCCGATATTGTAAGTCTTGCCATAGCCGAGCGAGCCCGTTGAGAGGGCCGTTGCGGCGATAGGCACGGCTGAGAGACGCGCAGCACGTCGACCAACAGCGTAAGAGATGGCCTGCACGGCTTTACGGGTCTCTTGCGAATCTTGTAACCCAAGCTCTTTCGTCAAGACGGTGCCGACTGCAGCCAAGTCATCCGAGCTATCGTTGGCAAGGTCCGACATGACGGCTGTATCCAAAGACCAGGCATCGCCTACTTTGGCAGGTTTGGCATGTGCGACGAGCGCTTGTCGCAAGATTTCACCCAAAAACATGCCCGAGATGCGCTTCTCAAACATTTGCATGCCTGGGTTCGGCGTCAACTTGTCCAAAGCCGTGTCGTATGGTGTCACAGGCAAGACATTCAAGGTATTGTCAAAAGAGCCCCATTCCGTGTTGACGACCATGTGGGTTGGGTTGCCAGGTACACTGCCGGCTTCCAGCTTTTTGATTTTCTGGATTTCTTCAAGGTAGGCGCCGTTCGTGCCTGTGCCAAAGATGGCACCCATAGCGGCACCGCCTTCTTCAGGCGAGCCATAGGAACGTGCCATGAGCGTGCCGACGGTATCGTTGACAAGGGCGACGACATTGACGGGGATATTACGCTTGTCGAGTTGTGTTTGCAGCAGCTCGACAACATCTTGGCCGACGGCGGCTTTAATGTCAAAGCCTTTCGTCCAACGTAGCAAGATGCCGCGATCAATTGCCGTCTGTGTCACTGGGAATGAAAACGTGAAACCAAGACGCAGATGGTGATCCGACGAGGTGGCTGAAAAGGCATCCTCATGGTGCTCCCTGACAAATGCCTCGACCTGCTCTGCAATAAAGCCAAACAGCTCTTCAGCCTTCTCGGCACGCTGCAATTCTTTCGAGACGGGCGATTTCGATTGGCGATTCTCAAACGTACCGTCGCCATTCAACGTGACGGAACACACGCGCAAGTTGGTGCCGCCGAGGTCGAGGGCGAGATAGGTGCCTGTTTCGGTACCATCGGGCACACCAACGACATAGGTCGGGATCATGGCAAGTGGGAAATCCGTTGATTCGAGACCCTTCTCAGCCTGTCGCTGGTACTCCTTGACGGCTGCCTTGAGTTGCTCGGTGGAAAAGTCAAACTCTTGTACAATCTGTCGGTCAGCCTGATGGATCGCTATAGAGAGGAGACCTACTGTGGATGCCTGCTCTGAAGACAGCATGGTTGTCTGATTCGGTACAAGTTGGTGGAGGATGAGAAAGAAGGGTGCGATGAATGTGGTTGCAAGCCGGAGGATACGGATGCCGAGCGTTGTGGATGGCCTTGGCTGTTCTTATTGAGGACAGGAACAGGAGACTGGCCTTGATGGCAAACTTGTACAAGTAGGATTGTCAGACGAGATGAAGCAAGGTGACTCTTGCTGATGGTGGAGTCGCTTCTTCTGTCTCCCGAGCTATTTGTGCGTCTAGACCCAGAATGACGCAAATCAAATCAATTCTACAAGCAGTGCTACACAACGACAAACACGACTTGCTTGCCATCGTAAAAGCATCTGCTCAAGCTATATCCTATTCGCTATGCTTTTAGACATACAAGCCATTCTAGGCCTACTGGCAGTCGCCTATATGGCTATTCGCTCCTACAGGCGGCAATCCCTGACACCCGCAGGCTGCCTCGCCGCCGCACTCGTCGGTCTTGTACATGCACTCCATCCGCATAGACCCTTACTTCTCCTACTTGTCTTTTTCATTGCCGGTACGAAATTGACGAGCTGGGGTCAAGACATGAAGCAAGAACTGCTCATGGAACCCGCTGAGCCCGCTGCTACTGCTGCTGCTGGCATTGCAACCGTTGCAAAGCCGATTGAGAAGAAGAGGGGTCGTACAGCGACGCAAGTCTTTTGCAATAGCGGTCCAGCGACCGTGCTTTTACTGCTGCATCAGCTGTACACCGCCTGGTATGCCATCTCACCGGCACCCATCTCGTTGTCTGCTGCTGTGCCTGACTTGCTCATGGTTGGTGTCGTGGCACAGTATGCATGCTCGGCAGGTGACACCTTTGCCTCGGAGATTGGTGTCTTGAATGATGACTGGCCACTCCTCATCACCACTTTGCAAAAAGTTCCTCGTACGTTCCTTCGAGTTACATCGAGAAGGCATTGACTAACTTCAGCCGGCACCAATGGTGGTGTGTCGCTGCTTGGTCAACTAGCGGCATTGATGGGCGGCGGCTTTATCGGCTTTGCTGCCATGTTTTTACCAGCCCACAGCTTACTGACACGTATGGGTCTCTTTTCTCTCGGTGTCGCGTGTGGCTTCTTTGGTAGTCTTGCTGATTCCATCCTCGGTGCAACGATGCAACGCACTCTCTACGACCAAGAGATGAAAAAGGTTCTTGAAGCACACGGCGGTAGTAGTATCCAGCTCGACACGCAGCAAGCGAAGCAAGAAGGAAAAGAAAAATGGATCATCATTGGTAGAGATCTACTCGACAATAATCAAGTCAACTTGGCCAGTGCACTGCTGACCATCGTTGGCGCCATGACCACCGTCGCCGTCGCCGCCACGCTCACGAATAGAATCATGCAGGTCGCGTGAATCGATAGCGTCCAAGCGCCACTTCACCTAGCAAGATGCCGCCCAACACGGCAAAGAAATAGCCCAAGTTGCCCGTCATGACCGCCAGCATGAGTAAATACCCAACACCCGACACCAAAGTCTGCATGAATCCCCTCGGCACATCGACACTCCATCGCCAAGCAGGGACGGCCTTGTTCTCCGTCACGGGCACAGAAATGATGGAAGAGACACGGCTTGTGACAGTGCCGGTCGTGCTCTCGACCACATGCTCACGGAACCCGTGCATCTGGAGTTTTGCAGCTTCGCCACGCAGTGCTGCATCCTTTTCGGCCGCCTGGGCCGCTTGCATGAGGTCACGGGCATACCTACTCTGTCGTTGCTCAGAGCGGCGTTCAGTATAAGCGAGAACGGCGACAAGACCACGTTGCAGGATGCCGAGGGTGATGAGGAGGACGATGGCACCAAAGTAGCCGGCAGACGAGGAAGGTGTGAAGCTACTGGAAAAAAGAGAGTCGCCTAGGACGCGCCCATGAAACGTCATCATCATATGCATGGCGCCGCTGTCGCTGCTTGAGGTGTTGGAGGCCATTTGCATATTCATGCCTGCATGGTCGTGACTCATGGCTCAGGTCTTTTGTCGATATACTTTTGATTCTGCTTTCGTCTTGTGTTGTCTGAAAGCGAAGAAGGCTTGAGCAATCGTCGTTTGTCCTGATGGTCAAAGGAAGTTGTTTGTCCTGATGGTCAAAGGAAGGCGGCGTGAAAGCTTTTTAAGAAGTCTTGTCAGCGGCAGCGGGTATCTTTTGCACCGCGGGAACGCCAACTAGCACTTGCCAAGACGTCCCGCTCGTCAAAATAACTCAGGAGAAGGACGAATCCTTGCGCAAACTTGCCACGCGTCGACTTGTTGACTGTGATTTCAGCGACTTGAATCAAGGTTCGCATGGTGCGATGCGACGCTACATATCCCGATGAGGCGTAAAAAGAAAAAATGAGGAAGGAGCCCGGACCCCCTGAAACGGATCCGATGAAAATGCCTCATTGCACGTTTCGGATCGGCAGCTGCAGGTTTGATTTATTCAGATGTGTTGTAGTTCCTTTTGGCGACGCGCACGAACAGGCTGCCTAGGTGGACGTACAGCAGCTGTATGGGTAATGGACAATAAAGATATGCCTTTCCATACACTTTGCAAGCATACGACAACTGCTGTTCGCCAGGTTGTATCGCAATCAAGCCACGATCGCTTCGCCAAAGCTGCGATTCAGGGGTGGTCCTCGCAGACCCAAATTTGTTCCGCAACCGAGGTGACATTGTTTGCAAAGAGAGAACTGCCTCCCATGAACATCTCACAAACATGACGATAAGCTTGACAGTGCCCAATGCCCATCGAAGGTTTGCCGCGATCCGAAATTCTTGCTTGTCTCAGGGGTCTGTATTTGTTCATGCCAAGAATATTTTTTGTTGAATTTGCAGTTGAAGGACGACGAGAGATTGCTAATTTCCTATCGGCACGACTCTCCTGATTGCAATCGTGTAGTCGAGCTTGAGGCGAAGCGAGATGAGACTTCACAAGCAGTCTTCTTCTGTCAATTCACATGTTGATCGGTAATGAGCGGTCAGGGTCAATTTTGGCGGTTATGAGCGGACGCTTATCATCATGCAGTCGGCCTCAAGACATGCTATAGCTATATAGCTAGAGTGCAGCAAACACGGACAATAAGCGGCTAACACTGATTCCCGCCGTCTAAATAGATGACAAGCAACATTTGCCAGCAGATCGTGCTGTAAAATCCGGCGCTAGGCTAGCGCTTCTATCGTCTAGGCATATGTAGTGATCATGATTCGTGTGGAGTCTCTGCGCTAATCAAGCGATCAAACGACAGAGCTGATAAGCGTCAAGCGGGACACAGCTTGATTCAATGTTGCAAGAAGATGAGATCGTGTCGTAGCATCTCACCCAGCTGCATTTGCGCTGTTTCGTGGCGTCTATATCCAGCAGCGCAAATGATGCAAATGATGCATACGTTGCTTCGTTGCATGGTCGGGCAGTGCTGCAGCTGTAGTGGCGGACCAGAACAAACAAAAATTACCCAACACACACGCGCTCCCTCCTTCGCTTTTGACAAACAGATGCTTGATCGCTGGGTAGTGACTGGCCAGCGGCCATGCGACCCGCCTAGCGCAAAGAAGTGCTCTGAATACCTCATTTCATGTATGGTCTCTCTATCTGCAGCAAGTACACCTTGTTGTTACCTCAAAAACTCCTGAAGCTTGTAAATTTCTGCGTATCGATCGCGGCAGTTGCGTTGCTATATAAGTTGGTCTCTCCCCTCAATTTCTCCATCAACCTTGGAACGTTCTGCTAAAGAGTTCCTCCTTGAAAAGATGGTGGCCTTCCAGACCTTCCTGATACTCGCATCCGCAGCTACACTCGCCATGGCCCATTTCACCCTGGACAGCCCACCAACGCGCGGGTTTGCTGAAGACAAGGAGAGTACGGGCCCTTGTGGCGGCTTTAACGTCGCCAGCAGCACGCGCACTTCATTCAGCATTCATGGCTCCAACTATCAGATCAACAGCCGTCATGCGATCGCCAACGTTGAGATTCGTGCAGCAACAGGATCGCAGAGTGTCACGTTTGATACCTTGCTCTTGAGCTACACGCTGACAGGTCTTGGAACATTTTGCGGCCGAGTGCCTGGCAACGTGCTCGCAGGCGCTGGCCTGGTTACGGGTCGTGACATGACCTTGCAGGTGGTCTACAAGGCTGGCTTGGAGTCCTCTGCGTTGTACCAGTGCACAGACTTGACGCTCGTCGACAGCGCTCCTATGGCCTCCCCTTGCAAGACTGACACGAACGTCAAGGTGTCTCATATCAAGTATGGCAAGTAGACGACCGTATTGTTTATTCTTCTGGCGATTCGACGACTCTACCGAGGTAGATGTCTTGTAATCGCGGCGTTAGGCCTTTCCGTAGCCTTTCGAAGCCTTTGACTTTCACCACTTGCTCAAAATTGTAGCGTTCTCATGTGTTGAATGCATCAAGCCAACATCACCTGATTCAGGGGCAAACCTCACAAATCCAAAACTCTCCTGTAAGCGAGCTCACATGGCCTTAAAGAGCAAGCTGCCTGTCTCGAAAAGCCTCACTTACAAGACTACAGACTGAACGTGTCGGGAGGCTCGAGGCAAAGCACCACACAATTTTCCAAGGTTGCCCTTTGATGTCAATTCACATGTTGATCAGCGGACAATCATCATGAGCAGACAAGATTGTCATAGATGAGCACCAAGATATGTTCGATAGTAAAACATGAACAGCAAGCAGCTAGCTCTGATTTTCGACATGGAGATAGATGCCCTCAGCACCTGTCCCCTTCTTGACACCCAAGGCCTCACTTGCTCTGACAACTGCTGTGCGCACCACTCCCGTCAAGCTCACAGGGCCACATGCATAGACACCCGTTTCGCCTTTGCGATGATCCTGTACAAGATGCTGCAACATGGCACGGTTGAGATCTGGTCGACGTGCCCGCATGCGCATGGCGGGTTGGGTTGCATTTTGTTTTTCCGCATCAGCATCGCAGCAACACGTTGAGTGTGATGCAGGCATGCCGCTGGCGTGCACGAGGAGAGAGGTATCTTGAAAGATTTCTTCTTCCGATGAAACACTGTTGCAAGTCTTGTGTGCCCCTCCCTGCGTCTTGTCCTTCGACTTACAAGCACACCCATCGCGCGTCGCTGCGCGCTCAGCACGATGTGTCTCAGTCCACTGTGGATCGCAAGTCACATAGACGTCCAACGTACACAATAGACCTTGCTCTCTTGCACGCAGCTGAATATGCTCAAGCGAGTCAGAAAACCAACTCATACACGCCGCTTCCTTCACAATCCAGATGAGCTCCACGCGGCGACAACAGCCAGGACGTGTCACAAGACTTTGAAGCAAGCTGGTGGTGAAGGAGGCGCCGACACCGCCGGCGATGAGAAGGACGGTGTCGAAACCTGCCGGATTGAGATGGCTGCCTCCGTACGGCCCCTCAAGCGAATAAGAGAGCTTGATGGTCGGTGGTAAAGAAGATGTGGCATGTCGTTGGATAGCATGCGTCAAGCCACGTTTCGCCTTTATGAGCAACACGACATCGCGAGCGCTCGGTGCCGATATGATTGTGAAAGGATGTGAATGGATGCCGAGCTTGTAGAGCGACAGGTAGATGAACTGTCCCGGTCTCAAGCCAGGAATGGTCAAGCCTGGTAAAGTCACGCGTGTCACGGCGCCTTGCAAGGCTTCCAAGAGTGCGCCCGATCGCAACACGCGTCCACGCGTGATGAACAGGCGTGATGCGACCCTGAGTAGCCGATCTAGGAGAAAGAGACCCGCAGTAACATAGACCCAGATCCGTGTGTTCGGCGTTGTATGACGCCAGACGAGACCGACAAAAGCAATCATGCTTGCAATATGGAGTGGTAGCCAGTACGTGTAGAGTCGGTGGCGGATAAAGCTGATTGAAGACACATTAATGAAAATGAGCAGGCCCCAAGCGCCAAAACCCCAGATGAGAACCGATCGGCCGAGAAGCTGCCATTGATCTGCCCAAACTTGGTAGTAAAGCCACTCTCTGAGAAAGTAACCCATGTGTAGCGTTGTCGTCGTCAGGAGGCAGATCGACACGAATCGATGAAACACATTGACGCGCTCGTGTGACGTTGCAAAGATCAACGCAATGGCATTTTTCTTGCTCGCGAGTGCAATGACAAGGACGAGCTGTGCAAGACTCAGATAGGCAGCACGCATCGAGATGGCTTCCCAAAAGACCGGGATGGGTGTCCAAACTTGCGACAGCAGGCAGCTTAGGAGAAGCACGAGGTAGCCGGCACAAACGTGCATCTGACCGAGTGATGGCAGTGTGATGCCCAAGACTGTCCATTGCAAATAGCTTGCCTCGCGGACAATGGCGACCGCTGTATACAAACGATCCGTCTTGGCCTTTCCAGCACGAGAGCGACGGTTTGTCAACGAGACCAGCAGCCATGACAAGCACGCGCCAAGAAAGAAGATGGCAAGCAACGTGTACCAAAAGATCTTGCCGTACATGTGCGCAGGAAACGGCGCTGAGCCGGTGCTTTCCTCGCCCATATGATGATCATGATCCATGGTGAGCTTCTGCGCTCTGGTAGCGATCAAATGACAGCGACTTTACGCGAGATACGAGAGCGAGATCAAGTTGGAAGTAGCAAGGACATGAGCCCGTGTTGTAGCATTTGCGCTGTTTCATCGCATCTGCCTCAGCCGCGTGTGTAGCAAGCTATGTGGTCAGGCGGTGGCGGTCCAGAACAAACATAAATCGCGCAACCCGCACGCCCTTTGACAAACAGATGCTTGATCGCTGGGTAATGACTGGCCACGCGACCCGCTGGGACCGCAAAGCTGAGCTCCCAAATAGCGCATCGCTCAGGGATGATCTCTGTATCTGCCGCAAGTGCGCCGCGCTATCACCTCAAAGACTCCTGAAGCTTGTAAAATACTGCGCACCGACCGCGCCCGTCGCTTTATAGGCAGGCCTTCTCCCTCAATCTCTCCATCTATCCTTGACGCGTTCAACCAAAGAGACTTTCCTTTGTAAAGATGGTGGCCGTTCAGACTTTCCTGACCTTTGCTTCAGCCGCTTCACTCGCCACGGCCCATTTCACTCTGGACAGCCCACCGACGCGCGGTTTCGATGAAGACAAGGAGAGTACGGCTCCCTGTGGCGGCTTTGACGTCGCAAGCAGCACGCGCACTTCATTCGGCATTCGCGGCTCCAACTATCAGATCAACAGCCGTCATGCGACCGCCAACGTTGAGATTCGTGCAGCAACAGGATCGCAGAGTGTCACGTTTGATACCTTGCTCTTGAGCTACACGCTGACAGGTCTTGGAACATTTTGCGGCCGAGTGCCTGGCAACGTGCTCGCAGGCGCTGGCCTGGTTACGGGTCGTGACATGACCTTGCAGGTGGTCTACAAGGCTGGCTCGGAGTCCTCTGCGTTGTACCAGTGCACAGACTTGACGCTCGTCGACAGCGTTACGACGGCATCGCCTTGCATGAATGGTACGAACGTGCAGGTGTCGAATGTCAAGTTTGGACAACTGGCGGCCGTCACGGCAGGATCGACGACGGACAATTGCAACTGTACAACGACGTCGGGCGGATCACGCACGTCAAACGCTGGTCCTTCCGGAACGGCTGGTGCACGCAAGTCAGAGGCGATGTCGGTGCAAGCATTCGGTAGCAGTATGGCGATGGGTGCTGCGGCTGCGATCCTCATCAGCATGGCAGCGATTGCCCTTTAAAAGCGTTTCATCCCGGCCGTACCTTTATAGCATAATCAATCTTTCAACAGCTCAGCTCAGTCACCTTCTTCATAACCGCATACAATGCTATGTACCATTCATGCTACAAGAAAAAGAGAAACCCCGCAAGCTGTTAATCATGTCGTAATCGTCAAGAAGAGGCACCCTCGCGCCCGGCTGTATCTTGTGCAAACGTGACTTTCTTGAACAGTCGCTGGAGGCTTTGCTTCAGTGGACTCCCCGCAGCCTGCCCTGGCGCCTGCGTCTCATCTGGCTTCTGACGACGCTCATTCCGTCGCGCAGGCAATAACCGCGTGGATTCATCCACCTCGGCACCCAACGACCGACTCCTTTTCGGGGGAGCCCATAAACGTGCTGCTTCATCATCTGCATCTTGTCGCAGATCGCTTGTTGAGCGTGTGCCATACGCCGCTTGTGCATCGTCCGTCGTGTCTTCTGCGTTGGTGCCACGCCAGGGCCAGGGCATGAAATCGCGACTGACATTGCTTGCTGATGATGCACTCCGCCGACGTCCTGTCGAGGGCGATTTTGGAAGCCAGGGCGATTCGGGGTTGACATCATAGACGCCTGGAATCGCGATTTGCAGGCCTGGATCGTCGGTATTGTCGTCTTTGCCACGGAATCGCCAAGACAGACCTGCAACGCCAAGTAAGAGCAAGACGACACCAAGCACGACAAGCCCAATTTGAAGCGGCGTCAATTGCGTACCTTGCTTGTAGTAGATGAGTCCATCGAGAATGGTCGTAATATTGTAAATGCCAAAATTGAGCGGATAGAGGATCGTGGTGGTGCACATGCGGAGACCGCGATTGAGGTAGTAGAGCTGTGCCAAGGCGCCAAAGACGAGTCCAAAAAGGATGAACCAAGCCTGCGGTCGATTGAATTGATTGACGCCCTCGCCAAACGTCGTTACGAGCAGCTCGACGGTCAGTTTCGCGAGCAAGAGACAGTGCGATGCCATGATACCTGCAAGACAACCCAACGCGGCACCTTGCACGAGCCGTGACTTGGGCGACTTGCCACCTTCTGTTCGCGAGGCAATGGAGACGGAGACAATGATACCCAAGGCGAGCACGAGTTGAAAGCTCATCCAGCCTAGAAACCTCGGCGACGCAAACAAAACGAGCAATTGATCCAACGTATGCGAGGGTTCTGTAATGGCGCCAAAGACACCGATGAGGGATGCACCGATCGCGACAAGCACGGTGCCGACCCAGGCGAGCCAGGTGAATGGTTCGCCGAGCATGAGTGTCGCTAGAATCGCATTATAGACGAGCCCGCAAGCGTGTAAAGGTGCCAAGATGGTCAAAGGCAAGGCTGCAATCTGGACGGTTGAGCCGAGAAGGTTGGCGAGGATGAAGATGGTGAAGCCGATGCGCCACATGGTTTTCGTGTTGCCTTCTTGGACACTGTTGCGCGTGTTAGCATCTGTAGCGGGTGAGATGGAGGACGAAGCATACTGGGCCTTGCGCTGGAGAGTCAGGCCGAGCGACTGGACAAAGCCGGTGATGAGGCCGATCGTGATGCCGAGCGCGAGGAGCCGCGGCATCGGCAGTGGGTCATTGTCGCCCACGCCACTGCCATGATCCAGCATGGCTTTGGGTCAAGAGTCAAGAGGGTGATGCGGTCTTCTCCTGCACGCTTTTCTATGAAGGACCTCTCACTTGAGCCAGCAACTAGTTGAATGTACGCGTTTGTACAAGAGTACCTGACCTAATAGGCCTGTTGTGCTCAGTCCTTGAACTTGCGGGTGGCACTCTCCCCAAACAAGGCAGACCGCACAATAGGCAACCCATGACGCTCCACAAGGCTCAATCGCTCCTCAAGTGTATTGTTGACCCGGATTTTGCCCTCGTTCGTCTGTACCAACACACCGCCGTGGATATCCTTGGCCAACGGGTTCTTTTCATCCACCGTAGCCTTGGCATCAATGCCACTCTGTTCCTTGTACCGCGCAAGCGCCTTTTCAATCGCCTGCTTCACAACATCGTAGTCTTGTTCGCGTGCCGAGACGGTAAAGGTCTTTGTCATGAGCTTGAGGAAGGACTAGAGGGTCGATGTTAGCCAACTTGCTGCAAGTAAAGTCGTAGCAAGAGCATACCTCTAGAAGCAGATTCTCAAGCAGCGTCGCATAGGTCTTCTTGTCCTCTGCCACCTTGACAAGCTGTGCACGCGCCTCCTCAAACACATCATCCAGCACCGCCTGACGCGCCGCGAGAATCTTGAGCCGCTGCTTGTTGAGCACGGTCGATTTGGCAATCTGCTGGCTCATGCCGGCCTTCTTGACCCGCGCCGCGTGCTGCTCATCGACTTTGGCTTGCTCGGCACGCACAATCTTGGCCTTTTCAATGGCAAACTCTTCATCTGCCTTGATGTGGATCTCTCTTGACTTTTCAAGCGCTTCCTGCTTGATGAAGCTCACCATCTGTTTTGTCAGTGGCTTGTAGATATAGAAGTTTTGACATACCTTGCGCATCTCGCCTTGAACTTGGTCGTCATTCATCTTTGCTGCCGCTAGCTGCTATTCTATTGCGATGATGCTGCTATAGCGATGATGATGCGGTGGGTGTCACTCACTCTCTAGTGTGGCCGACGACTCACGACTTACGAGGGCACCGACTCAACAACTAAAACAACTTAAGGCTGCAATCAGGCACAGCTCCTACAAGTACACTTTCTGCCAGAAAAAGAGCCAGTCAAGCAAGCTAGACGCTGATCTATCGCACCTGCCATGGGCATCAAAGAAAAAGGCTTCGCAGATTGGGTTGCTACTCAGTTCCCCAGTGCAGTGCGTATCCTACCCTCAGACACCGTCTCTTCCTTCGGTCATGTCCTGATTGACATGAACCCACTGCTGCATACCAATCTCCGTACAGCCAAAGATGAGAAACAATGCATCAAGCGGCTCTTTGCTGAACTCGACCGCCTTTTACGGCTGACACAACCAACAAGCCTCGTCTACCTCGCCGTCGATGGTGCCCCACCTCTCGCCAAGATGAAGGAACAGATCCGCCGTCGACGCTCCCGTGCACCGTCCAAGGAGAAGCGTAAGCTTGATTCCTCGCAAATCACGCCAGGTTGTGCTTTTATGCAGCGCGTGACGGCGTACCTCCATTACTACGCTGCACGCTTCCTCGCAAGCTACAAGAATCGCTCAGGAAGGCTCAGATTTATCGTCGATGGTGCCGAGACAGAAGGCGAAGGAGAAGCCAAGATCATGACCTACCTGGCAGCTCATGCAGCAGAGGTTGAGGGAAACGTGGCCGTCTACTCGGGCGACTCTGATGTCGTTGTCCAATCGCTACTGTCGCCTATTGCACGACTGTTTGTCGTGCGATACAGTCCTGATCAGATTGTTACGCTCTCCATGCGCATGCTCCGGCAGTTGATTGCCATGCCAGACGAGACAACCAACAGCCTAACACACTATCGCCATCTGGTCGATTTCGTCTTTCTCATCCTTTTTTCCGGCAACGATTATCTTCCCAAATTGCGCGGCGCCAAGATTAGCAAGATTTGGCCCATCTACCGCGCCTTTCGAGGTGATGTGGCGTGGCAGGGTAGGCATCTCATTTCAGCAACGTTTGACACGATTGATGCAGAGGTCGTTGCCGAACTACTGCAACGGATACGGCTCAATGGACGCAGGGCGAAGACGACAAAGGGTCGATCACTCTTGTTCAAGCCAGATCTTCGTGTCGTGGCTGTCGCAATGGATGACGAGGCCGATTCATCCAATGCCGAAGAAGACGACGATGAGGAAGAAGAAGATGAACTCGAAGACGGCTGGACCGAATTTGATCGTGCTGCTTCGGATATGGACCCTCTCTTCATCAAATCACTCGCTCCCTTCAAGCGTGAGCCGGAAAGTGTTCTCAAGGCGCATTCCTACACAGCACACATTCCAGACTATCTTCAGTCGCTCTTTTGGTGTCTGCACATGTATCAATACGGCAGATGTCCTGACTACCTCTTCCTTCCCGACCGCTCAATCTTGACGCTTGAGCAGCTACTCACCTTTCTCGCCCGCGATTTGCCCCCCGCATCGCTTTCTTTTCACCCGACAGCCGGCCCAGCGCTGCCAAATCTCGCCGTGGCCTGCGCCCTCCTTGGCAAGCACAAGGCGCCACTGTTGCCAAAAGTCCAGCAAGCACAATTTGGTGCAGACGAAGCCATTCGACAGCTTCTCTTCCTCATGCTCTTTTATCCACCCACCACGCATGCCCAACGTCTCCTCCTCGCCTCCCTCATTCGCAGCCAACTCAGCAGCACCTCGTTTGCACAGGCGCTCCTCCTAAGTCGATCCGCACACGGTCTTCAAGGCGCGACCATCTTGCCAGACCCGCTACACGCGGCGCGACAAGCAGGCAGTCCCACAGCTGAAGCCTTGCAAGCCCTTCAAGTTCCCGTCCTTGCTGCCAAGCTCAAGGCTGGGCAAGCAGATTTGGCACAGGTGGCGGCGCAGTGGGCGCGTATGCCACAGGCAGATGTGATGATGGCGGCCACCAAGCTGGACTTTGCAATGTTCAAGAGAGTCCCTACACGAGAGGGTGTTACGCGTGGCAAACGTTGAGTTCGGAAGTGCTTCTGATTGAATTTTCGCAATACGTGGTCATCGCTCATCGTTCCTTCACAATGCGATGGTAATCCTTCGACTTGTCTGCAGGAGCTATTCCAGACTGTGATTCATCTATACAGCTTTACATACAGCTGGCCTACAAAATCGGATATTCATCTTGCTCAGTTTCATCTTCAGGAATGATATCTGTGTATACTTCGAGGTCATTGGCTACACGGCTTAGCTCATTCAAGCTGTTGGCGTTGGTTCTCTGAGACCAGCGCTGCTGCTGTGGCTGCTGCTGATTATGTTGGCCTTGCTGGTTGCTCGATCCTATATTTGGGAAATACAGCGGTGTCTGTGCTCGAGGCCAAGAGTCCAGGTTAAGTCTACTTGCATCTGAGACACTCGCGGCATCCAAAAGTCCACCGAGCCCGAACGGTGACCCTGCTGCACCATTTGGTCCCTCCTGTGACCTTGGGCGCTTGCCAGCGCGCCTGCTGAATTCTTCAGTTTCGTGCGTTTGGTCCAGGGATCCATGCAATGGCAGAGAAGGCATCGAATCCAAGTTGTGATCAGCTGCAGCCGCAGGCATTGGCAGGTTTTCAATAGAAGAAAACCCCGCAAACTCCCAGCTAAACTGAGTCAAATCATCCGCCAAGAAAAGATCATTCATGTTTGACGGGGCCAAGTGCTGCTCGATAGGTCCCCAAAGCTTGCTCGAGCTTGCCTGTTCGAGATCGGCCACTTTACCAAAAGCTGCAATAGAGTTCTCCAGGCCATGGAATATTCTAGAGGACACGGGCAGGTCCTCCCAATGAAGTGCGTTAGTAGCTGTTGGAGCGGGAGTTCCTGAAGTTCCCTCCCCCGCAGCTGCGAAATCCGAATGCATATAATTGTGTAGAGTTTGGGCTCCCGGGACGAAAAAATGCCCGATATTATCTGAGGGTTGATAGATAGTGTCGATATCTGCCTCTACAGGAGCTAGCGGCTGCGGGGGCGTTCTTCCTTTTCGTTTTAAAGTCTTAAGTGGTTGCTGGGCTATCGCGCGACCGTTCGCGACATTCGCAATGTGGATCACTCCATTGAAATCAACACACAATTCGTGACTAGTTTCCTGCACTAGGTTTCCGCCAAAAGTGGGGAACTTGAGGAGCCAGTCAGAACAAGTTTCCGCACATAGGGGCGGTTGACCTCTGGTGTATATTGTTGACCAGCAAGGACAATGCTGTGCATTCCGATCGACACAGTCGACATCCGACTGAATGACATGAGAACTAGCAGCAATGCACTGCCAGTCGAGAGGACCAATTTTTTCCTGAAGTCTCCTGCAAACTTCGACAACCGTGCATCGTGGTCGATAAACTTCAGGAATATCCGGGTTTAAAATCTCCCAATTTGCGACGCTAGCGTCTTCTTGCCAAACTTCTTGCAGCACCAATGCTCTTTGACAAAGGCAACCAGAAGAATTTTCCAGGCTGAAATCGGCTTGTCGGGCGATGGTCGTGTCTATCCATTGCGAAGTAGGATAGGCAGAGTCCTTCGAGCAGAATCGATTTCCAGCCAAGCAGGGGTCTATTTTGAAATTCTGCCCATGTGTGCTTTTATTTGGGCCACCCCTAAACAAGGTGGCCAAGCTATTTTGCCTGACGGCCATCAATTCGTTTAGAATGAACAATTTGCTTTTGCACGCTTCCTCGCAAGATTCAGTTCCATGCCAATTCTGTGCGCTGGGAACCCCAAGCAGATTCAGTGCAATAATCTGGCATTGGCCTTTGAGCTTAATGTATGGCCTGACTTTGAGCTCTTCCGGCTGCTGCTTCTTCTGAGCTGACACAACGTCAGCGAGCTGCAATAGAAGTGTAAGGAAAATGACCCAATGACAAAGAAATGCTAGAGACTGCATGCGATTCGCTGAGTTCAAGAGCGTTGGTTTCGTGCTTGAGTGAAGTTTCGATCACTGACAAATCCGCAGCTGCAGTTTTTGCCTGAGTTACGTGAATTTTCAGTCTGATTCGAGTTTATCAAATGATTAGAAGCGTTCGTTGGCGAAGGGCCAAGGCTTAGTTCAACTATCAAATTATCTGAATATGGTCCATTATTAGTACAGCTGTGGTTGTATCGGCGGCATTTGGCCGATGCTACCCATTCGAGTCCTTCACAAATATTTGGCTACACTCCTGAATAATTCGCCAGCTCTTCTTGTGTAGATCGCAGATTTGGCGTCGAGAGTGTGTCTTGAACTGTGTTGGCAGCATAAAGATGCCTGAAGGCAACGCTCGCTCAAGGCTTCAAACTTGCCTTGAGCAGAAAAGGGAATCCTTCTTCTACAGAACGAGCTTGGTACAGCGAAAAGGGCCTTGTAAGCATTGTAAGACCAGGAGCGTATCACATTGGGACTGCTCCCAACCTCACGGACGTTTGCCTCAAGGCTCCCCCAAACAACTTGTGTATGTATCGCATGCATATTCCACTTAAGCAAAGGCATTTCCGCACTTCGATGAGGCAGAAGAGTTTCGTATCACAACATTTAACACCCAAATGTGCCCCCTCATGGAGTTTGCGAAGCTGGTCCTGCGTATCAGCGCACATGCTTTGGGCGCAGGCTAATCTCGACGGGTGTTTTAGTGGGCAGGCTTAGCACGATGTCTCAAACGGTGTCTAGAGGAGCCTCCCAGTCACCTGACATATGTCATTGTATTTTTCTATCTCCCTGAATTATAGTCTTTGTTGTAGCTTGTAGCTGTGAACTGAGATGAAACTCAATAAAAATCATAGCAACTGCTTTCACGTTACAAAACAATTCAAGCGCAGGTTCAAACAGTCGAGCATTCCATGCATCGTCTTATTCAGCTCTATATGTGCTTTGCAGTGATGTGGTGTCTTCTCTTTGATGGTGCAGCCACAGCCGGTCCGGAAAACCCCTCCAAAGTCCTCAAACGACTTCCAAGAATCAATTTACAAAAGCAATGTCAAATAATTGCACTAAATCTTTTGGGAGCGCCGAGCCCAGAAGAATGGGAACAGGGCGAATCTTGCGAGAATGCTTGCAGCATCAAGCTTCGCACACTCAACATGTGGATGTCCACAAGGCAAAGAGGCGAAATTCAAGTCTACAAAGGGAACAAGCGTAAAAAACAACCCGGGCCTCACTTCAAGATTGACTCCTGCTTGGCTAATTTTCGATTTTGTGCTGAAGACTTTTGCTATCCTACAATCGAGCCGGCAGAGACAATGACGACTCCGAAACTCGATGTACGCATTCTTTCTAGCTCTGGTTGTATCTGTCAAAGAGCATTGGTCCTGACACAAGTTTGGGAAGAAAGCGCTAGTATTGCAAATTGGCAGACTTTAAACCCAGGAATCGCTGCAAATAAACGACCGTTGTGCACGGTAGATGAAATCTGCCGAAGAGTTCAGAAAGAAATTGCATATCTGGGCTGGCTGTGCTCTCAAAGTTCGCATTTGATCAAAGCAAAGGTCGATTGTTTGGCAAACAATGCCGATCCGAGTGAATGTCCTTGCCCGCTATCTACATCTTTTCGAGGGAAAGCTCCATGCCCGAGAGAGCCTTGTCAAGTTTGGCCATTGGCATTTCCAACTTACGGTAAATCTCTTGGTCTGGACGCAGATCGAAACATGTGTGTCGATGTTAATGGAGTGATGCACATTGCAGATTTTGGCAAGGGCCGCAAGATACCCCTTCAGCCAGCGCGGTGTTTGGACTTAGGGACGATAATATCCTCGCTGCAACAACGTCAACTAGCCGTCGACAATGTCGATCAATCAGTAAACGAGCCTGAAATGGCTCTTAACTTCAGAACTGATCCTTACCCTAATCATATGCACTCAGATTTCGCACCAGAAGGCGAAGCCACCTCTGGCCATGCGGTTGTTACACCCCAGGTTCCGGATATGTCTACGCATTACAGAATGAATCGTGGCCAGCGGCCTGAACGCTCTATTGACTCACTCACTCACGCTGCCAATCTCGAACAAACGGGTTCGAGACAGTTTGTCGATGCTTCCGATTTTGAACAGTTCCTAGTAACTCAGGACATCAATTACCTCCTCTCTACGGATGACTGGATCGATACTGCCGGTGATGAGGCAGACTTGACCTTTTTGTCGGACATGCCGATGCCGCCAGACTACAACAACTTGGATTCTTTGCCTCCACTCCCAATGCATGCATCTCTCGAACAGGGTCACGAGAGTCAGCAAACGGAAATGCGCGCTTGTAAGCGGCCGCGATCGGAAGCGGAATCAAGTGCGTGTGCTAGATCTACGGCGGTAGGATCGTCCTCCCAGCTCGTTAGACTCTTGGATGGCACAACAAGCTCAGATGCATTTATTCCCAACTTGGACTCAATGTCCCGAACACACACACCACTGTACTTCTCAGGTATTGCAGAGTCGCACAGCCAATACGGCCATGATCATCAGCAAGAACAACAGCGACATCACTTCTCTCAAGAGAGCCACACTGACAGTTTGCATGAAATGGATGACATCTTTGTCAGCCTAGAAGACCTAGTGAACGTCAATCCTGAGGATGATATCGATCAGGACGATCCTTCGATTCTATGATGCAGCGCTAGCTCAGTCTGAACTTATAAAGGTCAGCTGAAGCGCAGTGACATCTTATTGATCGTTACTGACACTCGATCATGGCCAGACCATCCATCAAAGCCCTGCAAGAAGCTACAAGCTTGATGTATTGCAGGATTGCGATGCCTTTCTTTCGGCGAAGTGCGCGAAAATGGGCGCTTGTATCCATGTCAGTGGGAACTCTTACCTATGACAACAGTTTGCGGTTGGTGATTGACGCAGTCTGTATCTGATGGAATGCATGAATCTTGAGCTTGGTTTGAGGCTGCGAACATTGAGATGGAGCCGCAACATAAGTACATCCTCGAACGACATACGACGTGAAAGAAGCAGGACAATTTGATCATCAGCTGTCACTATCAGTTTGAGCTGCAAATTAGATAAGCATGATATTGTTTTCCTGACCCCTTTGACGGCCGTTGGTAACCGAATAGTATGACAGATGCTAAAATGAGTAGATTTTTATTTACAGCACAGCCAGTCATGCAACTGAACTGAGACTCCGTTGGCACACATGGTTTCTACCTAGCTATTGTCAATGAATTTGAAAGCCAGTGCACGGAGAAGAATTCTATGAGACCAATAAGCCTCGTATTTCATCCGTGATCGCTTGATTCTGTCAGTACGAGCAAATAGGTTCTCTGAAACTGTGCTTGGCGACTGTTAACACCAGCTGGCAGTCTCACCAATAACGAGTTGGATTCTTCGCTTGGTGTGTGCATAAAAGTTTTGAGCTTCCAAACCACGATGAAAACGCTAAATCAACTTTGTCAGCATTTCAGCCCAAGTCTGAGCGACTTTCATAACAGCTAATTTAAGGGAACGGGGGAACATCGTGCTCGGTTTCGTCTTCAGGACCCTTGTCAGTCACGTGCTCTTCGGAATCGGAAAAGATGCGACTCAACTCGTCCAGACCATTGAGTTGAGTCCTTTGTGACGTAAAAGGTGGTTGGCGCTGTTGATGTTGTAGCTGGTGAGGATAAAACTGATAATCCTGGCTGTTCGCCTCTGATTGAGGAAAATCTAGCGCTATTCCCATTTGTGGCATAGCGTCGAGATCGAACGAATTTACACCTGAGAGACTTGTGAAATCCATCAGTCCTCCAAGCTGGGAAAATGGACTTGTAACCCTAGACGGATCACTCGGCCCCACGTCTGTCCGTGGGCGTTTGTGGGCGCGCATGTTAAATTGCTGATTCGCGTGGGCCTGATCGAGAGATGAATGCATCGGGAGTGAGGGCAACGTGTCAAGGTTGTGATCATCTGCTGCTGTTGGCCTATTCAAAAAAGAGGTCAGGCCGACGTAGTCTTGGCTGAAATCACTGAATTCAAAGTCATCTGAAGATAGGAGATAACTGATATCCGAAGCCACTGAAGATTGCTCATTAAACAAAGGATCAACATGCTGTCTTGGAGTGACTTGTGCAAGATTGGCAGCGTCAGCAAATAACTCCATTGTAACAGAGTCTTCCCGCTGCAGCTCATGTTGTATCCCGTGAGGCATAGACATCTCCAGTGATTGAGTTGTAACAGCTACTGAAGCAGCCCCTGAGGTGCCTTCGCCTGCAGCTGCAAAATCGGAATGCATGTAGTTAGGATAAGGTTCTGGTTCGGAGCTGAACACATTCCAAAGCTCTCCTGATGGTTGACGAGCGGTGCTGACGACAGTTGAATCTTCCCGCAGCGATGCGGTCATGGCGCTGAGATCTATACTGCTCAGCAATTGCTGAGGTAGCGTGCGCCCGCTAGCAGTATTTGCAATGTGTGTGATATCATCGACGGTAATACATAGATGGTGACTGCTTTCATGCAGTAAGTTTTTGCGGAAAGTGAAAAACTTAAATCGATATTCACGACAAGTTATCGCCGGGCAAACCTGTGCACCCCTGGTGTAAATTGATAAGACGCAGGGACATTCATCCTGAGCTCTTCTTACGCAATCGACCTCTGGTTCAATTACGTAAGAATCTTTGGCGCATTGCCAGCCCAAAGGTCTGATTCCGTTTTCTAATCGTTTGCAAATACCGTCGACAGTGCATGTTGCTCGATCTTCAGCAGCGGCTCTTGGATTCAAAATGTTCCAATTCGTAACGCTAGCGCTTTCTTTCCAAACTTGCTTCAGTACCAATGCTCGTTGACAAAGGCAGCTAGGAACAAGTCCCGCACTGGAGCCAAAATGTGACATGATTGTTGCATCAGGAGTTTGACTTGCAGGATAGGCAAAGTCTTGCATGCAGAACCGAATTTCAGCCAAGCAGGGGTCTATCTTGAAGAACGGACCTCGCGCTCCCCTAAAATTACTTCCCCTGGGCAATATTTCTCGCCCTGTTCGCTTCTCCGCCATCCATTCATTCAGCTTCAAAAGCTTGTTTGAGCATGCTTCTTCGCAAGATCCTGCAGACTTCCAATCGTTTGCGGTTGGAACTCCAAGAAGATTGAGTGCAATGATTTGGCATTGACCTTTGAGTTGAAGTTTTGGCGATGTCTTGTACTCTTCTGGCTTCTTTTTGTTCGTTGCCCGGACATCAGGAGTAAGTTGCAATATGAGTGCAAGCAAGTTGGTGAAATTATTGAGAAGAGCGAGAGATTGCATGTACCTCGACAGTTTGATTTTGTCTCGTCCGTGATTTACGCGTGAGGTTTTGTTTGAGCGCTGTAGCAATCGTCGAATGTTGATTGAGCTTGGCAGAAGCCAAATTCACTGCAGCTGTTTTGAAAGATTTGAATATTTTTCGGTGCCGCGTCTTAGATTGGAATCTGATGGGGAATTTTCTATACCAAGTTTTGTTCTACGAGTCTGTTTCATCCAAGGCCGATGAATATGTATCCGCCTAGAGGGATCATTCCTGATGACTCCTCAACAGGTTTTTGTTGCTGACAGGAGTCAACTTTTCTTATTGGTAAGATTACTTGGGGCTCATTCGGTCGATTGGACAAGTCACAAATGCGACCATAAATAGCTACCACATCTCGTGCGCAGTCTGTCGTATACATGTATTCAACTTCAAGTGAAAAGATCTGAATTGCGCGCGTTTCGAGATCGGCGCGGCAACATCTGGGTCGATGTCGATGGCAAACCCCAGCTTGTTAAATGGTCTCATGGTGAATCTTGAAACATTAAGGGATATACAAGGAGACCTGGTCAATGTATCATCTTCTTTACAGCGAAATCCTGTAGTTTTGAAACGGTATATCAGCCATTAGACAAGCTTTGTGAGGCCTTCAACTCCAAAGCAAAGATGGCCCTTGTCCTCGTCAGATGCATTCAGAATTTGCGCCCGAATGTGAAGGCACCTCAAGAACTGCTACAACAGCTGCTGCGGGGACTGGAACACTGGACATGGCTATGGATAACAGGATGTATCATAGCCTGTCGCTGAACGACTCTATCTACCTATTGACTAATGCTGCCAACATCCGACATGCGCGTCCAAGACAGCTTGCCGATTCTTCATAGACAACTCCTAGTGACTCTTTACAGGTGAGTCACGCGCGCGTTCAGCAACGACCTCCGCCGCAGTCTGACGCAGAGCACGATCCCAACCACGACAGCTAGGCGCCATCCTCACTCTGACTGATGAGATTAGCAGAAATTTACTGGCCAGCATTGTGACAATACGGATATATCACCTCTGTGCGTGCGTGCATGGGACTCACAGGACCTCGGGGGGTCGAACAAACCAAGAGTTCACCTCGCCAAGGCGCCAACAGACGATTTGTCGAGCTTGAACAAGCACGCACAGGCCAGGTCCATCGCTCACCGGCTCTTGAGGACTGCTGGTACCAGCAAGATGCCGCAGGCGCCTTGAGTCCCTGGTCGGCGAAAGCAGGCAGCCTTGACTGGCGCCGTGCCCGGTCTGGTGCGATGGCGAGACCGCCGCGAGCTGGACGACACCCGTGATTGGGCGCTTTGTGGTTAGCTTGGGGTCTTTGCTTCAGGTGGGTCGATCATGTGTTCGATATTGGGTCAAGAGAAGGATAGACGCAGACATGGGTAGTCAAAGGAGAAGCGAAGGGAAAGATTGATCTTATAATTGACTTTACCTACCTACGTCGTGCATGACTCGGCCTCGTTGCGCAGCTACTGTTCGATACAAGAAACCCTCTAATACTTGAGGATAATGTAAAGTGCGTGGATGATTCTGCAGGTGTTAGTAGGAAGTTTGGCGAAGAGGGTCGCTCGGCGTACCCAGGAATGTATCCGAGCTAGAAGGTCAGCATGCATGCAGTAGAGAGAGTTCAAGAAACGTACAATGGTGAGGAGGATGTTGATGAGCAAGTCGGCACCGCAACCGCGCTCGAGGAAGACACCGATAGGCGGAATGAAGATGGCAAAGATGATTTTGCAAATGTCGCTGATGGCGGTTAGCTCCCGGTCGTGTCGGCATGAATGCAGAGGTCGGCGCAGTCAATGCACTCGATAGAAGCGCATCGTCTGGATAAAAACAGCTCAAGCGCCTCTCTTCCGATCGAGCATGCGTCTTGCAAAGCGCCAAGCAAAAAGCGCCTCGACCTCTGCATGGATGACGTCGTGCTTACCTAGCAGTAAACTAAAGCGCCTGTTAGCAATGCGCATGATCATGGAGCAGCAGCAGTCTTACGGCCATGATGAAAGATTTGAGATGCTTCCGACTGTCTTTGTGATTGAGAGTTGTAGTGTGCTAGAAGTGGGCTGGGCAAGCAAGGTCTCCTCCTAGCTAGCATCGATGGATTCGGCTGCTCGGGTGGCTTGGCCCTTCTTTGCGTCATTGCGAGCTTAAAACACAACAGCCAAGCAAATAAACACCTTGGTATCAATACTTGTGCATGGTGAGGTCTATAGACTCAGGTAAATATAATACGAGAACGACAGACTACTGCGGCAAGACCTCCTTCAAAAACGCCGCAAGATCCATCAACTCTCTCGGGTCCGCTGAATGCGCCAGTCCTTCATATGTCCGCCAAGTCACCTTGCGTCCCATCTCTTCTTTTAAAAATTGAGCACTCATCTGGCCAAACCGCATTTGAACGACCGGATCCGCCGTACCATGCGCCATGAAGAGCGGTGTCTCCTTGTTGGCGGCATGAGCCAAGGTGGTCATCTTTTGGCGGAGCGGGAGGTAGCCCGAGAGTCCGACAATAGCGGCAAGGGGCTGTGAATAGGTCAAGCCGGAGAGAAGGGCCATGGCACAGCCTTGTGAGAAGCCAGCAATGACAATCTGGTTGGAAGCGATACCCGAGGCCACTTCAGCGTCAATCAGGGCGTGCAGCGTCTTGGCGGATTGCAACATGCCGGCTTCATCCTCAGACCGCGGGGAAGTTAGCTTCATCCTTTTATTTGTCCATGCGTGAGGAATGAGGTACCTGGTCGATATCGCCGAGCGATTTAATGTCATACCAGGACGGCATCTTCATACCCATATTCAACGTGACCGCTATGGATCAGCGCCATGGCACATACAAAAGGCATCGAAAGCAGAACGTACGCTGCATGGGTGCATTTGGCAAGATCCACTTGACACCCGGCAACACGTTCTGTGCCGCCATGAGTTCAGGTAGAAAACTCCAGCCGGCACCTGAGTCACCGAGTCCATGGGCAAAGATGACCGAGGCGGTATGTTTGGCGCGAGCGGGGATATTGATACTAGCGGCGGGCATGGCGATGGAAGCAGTCTTGGACGAGCTTGAGCTGGATGCGAGAGGAGTTGAGATAGAGCGATTGGCACGAAAGAGAAGCAGGGAGCCAAGAAGAAGAAGCAGAGATAGAGCGAGCTTGAGCAGACGATGCAGCTTGAGGAGAGTCTAGATAGATGAGCTGCTCAGAGTAGTTCTACAAGTACTCGTACAAGTAATGAGCACTGAGCAACGCTGTGATTGCATCTACCAGTTGACTGCTGGGCGTCCCTGTCGTTGCAACTTGCAAGCGACCAGTTGCCAAGCAACCTCCTGAACAAGCAAGCTCGTCTCCTGCCAAGCTCAACACGCAAGGCACGCGCAGATCACAGTCTATTCTTACAGCGCGTCCTTGTCTCTTGCTCGCTACAACGCAAAAAAAAGGCGATCAGATCCCCTCTCTCACAGCGGCTCCAGCTTTTCCCTGAAACAACTCCGTTCCAACAACAAAGCGCCTCTTCTTATCATGTCTAGCGAACCTTATGACCCATGTACGTTCTTTTTCCAAGCTGCGCGCCCCATTACGCGTCCAACACTAGGCGTGTACGGCAAGCTAACACGATTTTCTAAAGACGTGCCAAGCGGCAGCCACGGCATGTCCAACCCAGGTGGCGCCGGCGGTAGCAATGCAGCAGGCGGTTCAGCAGGTCCCAACAAGACTGCCGCGATTCAAGCGCAAATTGACGATACCGTTGGCATTATGCGTGAAAATATCAACAAGGTGGCTGAACGGGGTGAACACCTCGATACGCTGCAAGACAAGACGGATAATTTGGCGGTGAGTGCGCAAGGGTTTCGCAGGGGTGCCAACAGGGTTCGGAAGCAGATGTGGTGGAAGGATTTTAGGGCGCGGATGTGCTTGATTGGCGGTGTGGTCATCTTGCTCATTGTCATTATCGTGCCTTCGGTATGTTTATGTGACCGACTGCCTGACGAGAAGATGCTAACAGGAACAGGTCATTGCTGCCAAGAAGTAAAGTATGCATGCTATCTCGTTACGTCGACCCTTCATAGGGAATGTCTGTTCTTTTGTTTCTCATTACGTTGATTCAAGTTGATTCGAGTTGATCTTGTGAAGCGCTTGCTCAGGGACTAGGCAGTCGCTGGCGTCTTGAGCCAAGTCTCGCGATAGTACCGTAACTCTGCCAGACTCTCCAAGATGTCGCCCAATGCACGATGCCTTCCCTGCTTCTCTGGCTTACTCGCTTCCAAGGCCGGCACCCAGCTCTGTGCCAGACACTTGATGGACGACACATCCACCTGTCGATAATGCAAGTGTTTGACAAGCTTCGGCATCTGGAGCTGTAGAAACGTTCGATCGGCATGGATCGAGTTGCCGGCCAAGAAGAGCCTGCCTGGTTTGTCAAAGCCAAGGGAGGCGAGATGGGCAAGGAGCAGAGACTCTGTTTCAGCAAGTGTCACACTCGAGCATCGGCAAGCGTCTGTGAGTCCCGAGTCACCGTGCGTCTCTGTACACCAAGCATCCATACCGTCTAGCAATGCATCAGGACAGCTGATGATCTGTTCAAAGCGAGAATGCGGCAGCTCGACGAGGTTCATGTCTGTGATGAGTGCAGCGAGCTCGATGACTTGGTCTTTGTGGATGTCTAGTCCTGTCATTTCTAGATCTAGCCATAGCAGCATGGGTTCAGTCATCTTCTCTATCTAGGTCTCTTCTATCTCGTCTTGCTCAAAGGACTACAAGGGCAGACCCTCTCTCGTTGTCCTCTCCTTCTCTTTCAAGTTCCAACTCATTTTCGCAGTCACAACCAACCCAAACACGAATCGGAGCCAATCAAGTCACGTGTTTCGAATGCGAGCAGGAGCAACCACAAGCAAGACCACGATAGTGCCTAGAGTGATCCAGCTCAACGCACCCAGTCAAGTAAAGCAGCTATGAAGATCGAACTCGACTCGTTCTCAGGCGCAAAGATCTACCCCGTATGGAACATGCTTGATGGACAAAGGCAAAGCGCGAAAGGATGGGCGTCAAGGGAGGAAGAGAGGCAGTCGTCTTGAGGGGAGTCAAAGCGATATTCAACAAGGCCCTTGATGCGACACGGCCAGACAGATTTCTCTCGCAACGACGCGCTCTTCTTCCCTCATGCTCCATCTATTGCAAACTGCCGCCGCGCCGTCCACCAACTTGAAATCGAAAGCTAACAAACACAGGGCACGGGCAAGCTCTTTGTCCGTATCGACAACCGTGTCTTCCGTTTCTTCAACGGCAAGTCCGAGTCACTCTTCCTGCAACGCAAGAACCCGCGCAAGATCGGATGGACGGTTCTCTTCCGTCGCATGCACAAGAAGGGTCAAGCCGAGGAGACCACCAAGAAGCGAACCCGCAAGACGGTCAAGGTTCAACGTGCCATTGTCGGTGCTTCGCTCGACGACATCAAGAAGCGACAGCGTCCTGAGGCCAGGGCTGCTGCCAGGACAGAGAGTTTGAAGCAGCGCAAGGACAAGAAGGCTGCCTCGGAGAGTGCCAAGAAGTTGGCCAAGGCCAAGTCTGGTGCCAGGCAAGCTGAGCAAAAAGTGTCCAAGATGAGCGCAAGGGGCGCAAAGCCCGCTCCGGCCAAGTCGTCGCGTTGATCTGGTCTCATCCTCACTCTACTTCGTATATGCCGCACACACATCACATCATGCATTTCATCATGAGTCACCCGTGAAGATTGTTTAAGAAACATCTCATCTATGCAATAGAATCCTACGCTTTTGCATACTCCTTGGTCCACGCCTGTGCCGTCCGAATCGCTGCCGCCTCATCTTCCTTCCACGCGCTCGCCACGTCATTCGCCAAGGGGTCATCGGGGTTGGGCGCAGAAAGGAGCGCTTGAATCGAGAGCAAGACTGTTCGAATCTGGAGAGCCGGTGACCAAGCACTTTTCAATGTGTCCATACAGATCCGGCCGAGACGGTCGATATTCGGGTGATAGCTACAATTAGTCTTGCTTCACAGGGCAGCTTGAGTAGAGAGACGGACATCTTTGTCAGAAAGCGGACTTTGGGCGCAACCATCGGGTATTCCTCCGGCAAGAAGAGCTCTAGCTTAAAGACACCTCCCTCATAAGCAGACTGGGCCGGCCCTTCAATCGTGATATCAAAGTAGCGCAAGTTGTCTTCAAACGGCGTCGCTGTGATGCCAGGTGGGGAGTCAGACACGAGCCGTTCCGTCTCCTGGTACAGTCAGTGATGAAGCGATAGCAGCTTCAAGGACGAACCTTGAGAATGCGCTTCGGTAGCGGCGCCGACATGGCTGAGCGATCGTGTAGGAGCAAGCGTTTGGCGCGTTGTTGGGTGATGTTCAATGTCGTCAACTCCACAACAACACACTCCGCTTCAGCAGCCCAACTACGCTACTTAGGAGGCTAAACAGATGCTCAGATAACGCTTCACCTGACAAAGCATGCTAGATGACGGCTCTGCAAGAAAACAGAGACTACCTGCCGGGTGAAAGCACCTTTGGCATCAGTCTCACGATTGAAATCGCCGACAAGGGTATCGATGCCATGTCCATCTCGCCCTCTGGGCGTGACGTCGTCCTTGCTTCTCGTAAAGGACTCCTCGTTGTTGATTTGGATAATCCATATGAACTGCCACGGAGTTTGACCTATCGGACTGCCTGGAATGTGGCGGATGTGCAGTGGAATGTTCATAGCCATCGCACGCACTGGGTCGCTTCGACTGCCAATCAGGCACTGCTCGTCTGGAACCTAGAGATGCCTTCGTCGCATGCCGTTGAACATGTCCTGAAGGGGCACACTCGCGCCATTACCGATATCAATTGGTCAGCCCACCATCCAGAGATTTTGGCTTCCTGTTCTGTCGACGCCTTTGTGCATTGCTGGGACTTGCGCGATCCACGCAAACCCATCAATGCCTTTAGTGACTGGCAAGCTGGTGCCACGCAAGTCAAATGGAACCGTCAAAACGAACACATCATCGCCTCCTCACACGGTCGGTTCCTGCGCATCTGGGATGATCGACGCGGCGCCGTGCCTTTGCAAAGTATCGAAGTGGCCCAACACTCGACCAAGATTTACGGCGTTGATTTCAATCGAACGCGTGAGTCGGGGGTCATTACCTGCGCACTCGATCAAAGCGTCAAATTTTGGGATTATGAGCAAAATCTAGATGAACCTGAACAAGTCATCCGGACAACGACACCCGTCTGGCGCGCTCGACATACACCCATGGGCTGGGGCGTTGTGACCTTGCCCCAACGCGGCGATAATACCCTCTACCTCTGGGATCGACGCGGCAAGGGACTCAATACACGGCCACCGGTGCATCAATTCCGAGGCCATACCGATCAAGTCAAGGAATTCCTCTGGCGTGCACGCGGCGGTCAAGATCCACAACGCGATGATCGTGCTTTCCAACTCATCACTTGGTCGAAAGATCAAACATTGCGATTATGGCCGGTGGTGCAAGACGTGCTCGGTGCGATTGGCCATGATGCAACGAAACCGATTCGATTTCGACAGACGCGGCAGGGTGCTGAGTATCGATCCTATCGTCCTGAAGCAATACCCGCAAGGCAAGGATCATCCTTGGGCAAGGCGGCAGGTCGGCCGTTGCGCAAGACGTATCGGCAACAGGGTGTCACGATGACGAAACGTGGCACAACCAATTTGGGCTACAGTTCTGTTGCCTGGATGCGCGGCATTCGCATGCATCGTCATACAGATACGACGCTTGCCCTGCAGGAGCAATGGGAGCATGAAGTGTTGCATCTCGGTGAAGAGTTTCCAGCCATTGAAGCAAAGTTTCCAAAAGTGAAGTTTGAAGAGGCGAGCGTGACGCAGCGGACTTGTACTATTACGTTGCAAGGTCCCTGGGGTTCAGCAGAGGAGGTGACGTTTCTACGTCTCAAAATTCTCTTTCCAGCAGGGTATCCGGCCTTAGCAGCACCGACGTTTTTACTCGAAGAGACACACGCAGTTCAAGAAAAGACGCGGGATTATATCCTCGACAGTCTCACACAAATCTCAAGTCGCTATCTTTCTCGCTCCAAACCTTGCCTCGAAGCACTCGTACGCTTCCTGCTCGGCGAAGACGTGCTTGGTGAAAAGTTCGAAGACGAAGCCTCCACCAGCTCAAGTGACGAGGATGAAGAGTTTTCAGCCTTGTTCCCAATAGACACGGTCGATGAGCAAGCTGCGAATGTGCCTTTGCCACGAAGTTGCGCCGCAGTCTGGTGTGGCACCAAACTCGTTTGCTTCTTTTCTGCTGAAGTCGAACAACCCGTCTTACCTGCTTTGCTCGAAGAGGAAGTCATCTCGAGCGCTGCACTATCAGGTCCCTCGGCATCCCAAACAGCTTCACAGCGACTTTTTAGCAGTTTTGGCCATCTCGGAAGACCAGGCAGGCGGCGTTCGAGTTCAGATGCCGACTCGGACGAGTTTGATCTCGAAGGCGCCTCGTCCACCTATAAGCAAGACCGTCGCTCGGCCGTTGGCAGCACACAACACCCACAACCTTCAAAGCATGGTTCGGCTTGGTCGCATTCAGAGCGATTGACGCGCGGCAAACCACAATCCTTGGCAAGTGGCGCTTCTGAGCAACCAACACGACGCGATGCTGTTGTGCTGCATGATTTCACAGACTTGGTCGGCTTGCATGTTTCATTGGCACGGCATTGGCGATTTGCCAAGACGAGTGAAGACTGTCTCTATAATGCAGGCTGTGCCGAGCAACAAGGCCAGCTCGACTGGGCCGATCTATGGGAACTCGTGGCCACTTTGCTCGAGGATACTGACGACAGCCCTGGACAAGCAGGAGAGGGATCACTGACGCTGCAACAGCTCTTGGCGGATCCGCTGTTTGGCAAGGCGAGTTTGATTGGCGACTTGCTGCTGCATCTCGGCAAGCAGGCCAATACACAGATGCTTGCGCTGCTCAGCTGTACATTGACTGCACCGCCGCCCGATACCACCCCTGTTCGTCCCAAGTCTAGCCAAACCGAGCCGCGTCCGGGGCTACCGAAAGTCACCTCGCAAGACTATTTTGATCGCAATATCGACCGTCCTCCAGCACGACAGAGCACAACTGCTTCGTCGCCGGCAGGGCTTTCGCCAGATCCACTCGATCGTCGGGATTCACACACGTCACTCTCGTCAGGCCACGGACTGGGTGCTTGGCTCTCGACCCGACGTCGCGACTCTGGCAAGCACTCTGCACCAGGCACCTTGACCGTCCCAGCACCCATCTCGCAACTCCATCGCACCAAAACGCAATCGACGGCCCAGAGTAGTCCAGGCTCGTATGAGACAGAGAAGCAAGGCATGCAAGGACGTCAATCTGGTTCGTTACGCAGTCAACAAGCACGCGCGCCCACCTGGCCGCCTGAATCGCCTCTCTTCCTGACACGTCATCCAGCCATCACAGTCGATGCACTGCCATCGCCCACCAAGCCGCATCCAGGCGACCCCATCTTATCCCAACTTGCCTCGCGCGCACGACTGGCCTATGCAGAGACCTTGTTCCGACTCGGTTTGATCGTGCAACGCTCACTCGTTTTGAAACGTGAGCACGATGCCGCCGCGCAAGAACCTGCTTCTTCAGATTGGCTCGCGGCACGCGTTCCGCGCTTGACGCACGCGTCCAGTAGTCAGACCATCACCGACGCTCTCGGCTATGACACCCACACGGTCGATGGCATTGAACTGGGTCCACGTTGTGCGAATTGCTACCATAGCGCTACGAAACGCTGTGCGCCGCGGTGTACAGGGTCCCGTATCACCGTCAAGTGTGCCGTGTGTCAGTTACCCGTGGCAGGTCGATTTGAGGCCTGTTTGGTGTGTGAGCATGGTGGGCATCCGGCGTGTATGCGTGCCTGGCATGGTGATGCGCGGCAAGAGATGATGACGGCTGGCGTGTGTCCTGCTGGCTGCGGCTGTGCGTGTGCTTCGGACGTGCCGGTGGAGATCAGTTTGAGTGTCGGTGCGCAACAACGGATCAGCAAGCAAATGACAAGTCTATGGCGTCGTGCGGTCTCTTAGCAGAAGCACGAGCAAGGGAAGTCAGAATGGATTAAAAAAACGTGTTATTCAATACGTGCCGTGTTAGGTCTAGCAACAGAGAATAGGCCGACTGTGTCAGTCGATGCAATTCTTGCGCGCGCGTGTAGTCATTAAAAAATAAAGAAACCCCCCCTTTCGAATTCTGGTCTATCGCACAAGCGCCGAACCCTGTCCATTCGAATGCGTCTGTCCGCCGCCGCCAGGTCGATCCAAGCTACTACTCGACGAGTGGCTGCCGGAAGCATTCTCACCGGCACTGCCAAAACTGGCACTGGCACTGCCCGTCACGCTACGCATGGCGGCATGTTGACCAGCAGGCAAGTTGGGATCACTTCCCTTGGCGGCGGGATAGCCATACTGTGCTGCTTGTTGGAGTGGCATACCTCCTTGTTGACCCGCTGGACCAGATCGAAGCGGTGCTTGTGGGTGATAGGCTTGCTGCGGTGGCATCGGTCCACCGCGCATCGGTGCTTTGCCATACCCGCGTTGACCATTTTGCTGGGGTGGGGGTTGCTGGTGTTGTTGTGGGTATGCATGCCGACCGTTCATCATGGCATTCGGCGGTCCTTGCTGTCTCGGCGTGGGATAATGATGATTGCCACCGGGTGCGGCACCCGCATAGAGACTCTGGCTGCCGAGCGAGTTGAGTCGACCCGAGCTACTCTGCATCGACATGGTCCGACCTTGCTGTACCTGTTTCGCCAACGAACTTGAATCCACCGTGCCATAGCGATTATCACCCATGCCAAACAAGGCGGTATTGTTGATGGCATCACGCGTACTTGGTATGTCCGCCATGACGGCTTGGGAGCCTGAGGACGCCCATGCTTTATTGAGACGCGGTCGGCCAGCAGGGACATTGTCAAACGTATCGTTTCGGAAACCAGCGGAAGAAGAGCGGCCGCCGGCGCCGGGACGGCGCGTCATGGCGAGCATGTCGACTTGCTCTGGATTCATCATGGCGCCCTGACTCGCCCTTGGCATCTTGCCCATCGGACCTTGTGGATAATGATGACCTGGCTGTTGTTGCGGTGCGAAATCATCATCGTCGTCATCTTCATCATCGAGATAATCTTGCCGTTGGGAACGCGAGAGACGCATCTTGCCCATCTTCTTGCTGACTTGTGCAAAAGCGCCATTGCTGCTGGCAGGTCGACCACCACCTTGCTGCGGCTGCATTGCACGACGCGCGTGAGATTGCATGGGTGGTGGCTGCTGCTGTTGCTGGTGCGGTGCAAGCGGTACACCATAGGCGTCATCCCCTTGCTCGACTGGATCCGGCAAGTCGCTGTACAGGGCGACACTTGCAAACTCTCCAAAATCTTCAATCGATTCCTGACGCATCATCCGTTGACTCGCCGGTGGTGCCATCATGGCCGAGGCAGATGGTGGCGGTCCCTGTGACGGTCGACGTGCACCATTGCCTGTATTGCGATAGGCGCCGTTGGTCGAGGTCGGCGGTGGTCCGTATTGGCGTTGCATGGCGGCGTCTTGGGGGCGATACATCATGCGTTGTTGACCCATCATGCTCTGTCCTGTATGTTGTGGCACGAGCGCATGCGCGGGTGAGGTGGGTCCTGCCGGTGCCACTTGGCTTTTACTTTGATTTGTCTTGTTGATCATGCTGAGCAAGGCATACATGGATTCGAGTTTGGGCGTGGCAATATCGGCTTGTTTGGCCATGCGGATGGGTGTCGCGAGCAAGACTTCAATCTCGAGCGGTCGACGGGCGAGAAAGTCTTGGTACATGGTCGAGCGTGGTTCTTTGGCGTGCGTCAGGGATTGAATGACTTGCTGCTTAAAGTCAAAGGCGAAATTGCAGCGTCGCTTTTCAGCAATGCAGAGACATTCGTCGAGGACTTGCTCGATGAGTTGAGCGACCTCGGGATGCTCCATAAGCACGGCATGATTCGGTTCTTGTAGAACGACACTGACTGGGTGAAACGCCATGGCACCGATCAGCTTTTCCCATTGATGCTTTTCGATTGAAGGCGTCATGACACAATCGACGGACCCGGCTTCAAGCGTCAAGGTCAATGACTCGGTCATGTCCTGCTGCGCTTCATCCGGTAGGTTGCGATTACTTTCAACAGCACCGATGCGTAAGGTACGCGAGTGGACGTGTTCGAAATCCGCGGGACCTGTTTGAAGTAGTTCAACGGCACTGCAGAGTGAAATCACGAGGTTGCGTGGGAATGCGACTTGGATACCGGCTTCGACGCCGAGACAGGTCGTAGTGTTGAGCACGATGCAGGTATGCGCCGGTGTGATGACAGCGGTAATGACTTGTGAAAGGTCGTAGACGTCGGGGAGTGCTTTGACGCAGACAAACACGTAGTCATAACCGGCCGTGTCGCTTGCTTCTTCAACGGTCCGCACAACGCGGTACGGCCGGAAACGTTCGGTCGGATACAGGTCGGATCTACAGGTCAGTCTTTGGTCCCGGCATGATGGTTAGCGTAGACATACTTGAAGCCGATGCCGTATTGATGCACCGAGTCGAATTGACTGCGCCAGACAAGCGTCACGTCGGCGGCGCCGGATGCCTGTAATCGCCATGCTAAGAAGGCAGAAATAGAGTTGCTGCCGACTAGAAAGAAGCGCGTCAGCAAAAACAAAGGAGCATGATTGTATTTTTAGAAAAATCCTTACTTGACAGTATCCTGAGCTTGTTGCTGCTCTCCATGGTTGGTTGGGTATGTGTCTGCTGGCAAGAAGCTCTGTGGTGCGCGCACGCGTGCTGCGGCTAAAGAATTGAAGAGACGTGCAAGGTCGGAGCGAGAGACGTCGTCACAGAGGCACCGTCCTTTTTGTGCAGTCTTGTTGCTGAAAACGAGCGAAAAAGAGGAAACGAAAGGGCGCCGTCAAAGGTTTGCGAAGAGAACGAGTGTCTTGTCGAAATCAGAAGCAGGACCGGTGAGGACAGAGGGGCGCTCTCCCGGTTTGGATTTTTTTTTCGATTCGCCTTGGCACCTCGATGTCACGCTTTTCCTAAGTTGTGTTTGGGATTGCCACGGGCCGAGCCGGATGGATGTCTTGCAAGGTTTCGAATGCGGACGCCGGGGAGCAGTCTGAGGATGCAGGTTCCTTGTCTGTCTCTAGCTAGACTGCTTGGCAAGTGAGCGATGGTGCTCTGTGTGTGTGTTGTTGCTCTGGCGCCGGGTCGTCGGGTTCTTCCCTAGGCCTCGAGCTTAATTCGACGAGCTATTCTAGGGACTTGGTTAGATGCAAGGCTTGAATCGTACTATAAGATGGCCTGGTCCCTAGTCTGCTGTCTACTCGCCTCTCAAGACTATACTCTAGCTGGCTATGGCAAGTAGCTCACGACAGGGTCATTGTTTGCTCCCTATAGCTACCTGCGCTGCTTTAAGATGTCGCCTCCTTGTTTGAATTTTCACGCTGGACCCGCCGCCCTGCTCTCCCCCCCTCTCTCTCCCTCTCTCTCTTTCTCGTTTCCCCCCTCACTGAGTCGATCTTGCTGCGCGTTTGGCTCATAAACTAGCACGTGCTTCGTACGCGTCATGATCTGATCAACCTAACGCTATAGCTATAGCTAACCCGTCGATGCATATGAAATCCATCCATTCATCCGCTTATGCTTATGCCTATGCCTACCTACCTAGGTAGTACAATGTCCGTTGCAAGACACAAGCGGATGAAGGCATCATGACAGCCAAAAAGAACAAGTGTCGCTTGTCTACGTCTTGATTCCAAGTGCCGACTTCGGGTACCGGTCGAGGTACAGATTGCGTTCCTGTAGTCGTGCAGACAGCATGCATATGCCTACGTTGCGGCGGCAGCAACCGTCCATCACTTTGTCTTTCGAGAAGGCCTCTGCAATGCCTTTTGGCGGAAGAAGTTGGCGTAAGAAATTAAGCTGTGCCATGCTGATCCAGGCGCGCAAAGACCCTCTCGATCGTCTTTGCAGGGCATGCCCTTCAGTGCAGTCACAGAGACGCAACATCGACCTCATCGTCGTCGTCCACCTGGTTGACTTTGGTTGAATGACTGAAGACCAATGTAAGGCACATACGACGCGGATGACACCGCTAGCATGAGACTGATGGTCAATTGTCCTTCAAGGGACCATCACGCAAGTCTTGTTGCACAAGCATTCCTCAAATCATCAGTCTTGCACGCCTGTTACACTGAGACAGCGTCTGGCTTCGACGCAGAGGTCATCCTTTATCGCCAGATGCCCAAATAGTGGCTGTCAACGAAACTTGCGGATCGGGCAAGGGCAGTCGCTCACCCTCACTCTGTTGCGGAACGCTCGATTGTAGCGTGTGTCTGCCGTGGATTGTTGTTGAGCAAGCGACATGATCGTGACGGCAAGCAACGCTGCATCACGGAAAGGCGCCTCTGTCGTTGCAATACATCTCCACGATGGCTGGGTACTATGCCGGCAGCAACGTCGTGTCGGTCATCGGCCAAGACCAGATCGCAGAGATGAACATCGATTCTTGAGGTTGCCTCGCTCGGGTTGCAATCTCGACCTGTGATGTGCTCGCTGACGGAACGTCCGTGTTTGCTGCATTTTGAAAGGTGAAATAGATGCGTTTACGCAGAGGCATGTCGCTGGGCTGTGCTGCAAGCTCGATGCTCGATTCAGCAGAAGCCGCAAGGTCTGCTTTAAAGCATTGCAAGGATGAGGCGAAAAGCACCAGGTATCGCAACCAAGTCAGCATATAAAGTACACAGTACACCCACTCGTCCTGTCGCAAGCGCTAGCACGTTGCTCATGTAACGCAGCCCGTCAGCCACGCTGCCTTTGCCATTGGAACGGGGATACGATGCAGACTGTGTGCCACGCTTAGCTACTGTAACGAACACATGACTCGTGACATTAGACTTGCAGGCTGCAGCTGGTAGCCTGATACTCAGCTCAGCCAACTGTTGAAAGGTGGGTATCTTGGTGGGTTCTTCCGAACATCGCCTGTTTACACCCCGGTCGCGCGGGGTGCCGCGCTCGGGTTCATTATCTGAGCCCTAACTGCGTGGGATTCGTGGCGTTGAGGAAATAATTGCCGGAAGACGCGGCAAAGGGCTTGAGCGCGAACATCGGAAGCAAAAGGTACGGATTCACTGCGGGATCGATCACTGCGCCTTGTTTCATCTATTGGACTTGAGCAGCAAACAACGTGAATCTGCTAGTAGATCAGAGCCTTGCCCGGCCTATGATTGCGGACTGCGCATGCAGTCTTTCGGTCAGGCTTCAGTTTTCCAAACCTTGCGGTGCGAGATCGTACAATTGTGCGTATCCGGACGCGGGTCGCTAGCTACAGCCTGCAGTAGTTCAGTGGCTAGGCGCTACGTAGTTCTAGCGATATGGGTTCGTGCGCGTCGTGGACACAAGTCTTCCAACCCTTGCTGTCTCGTGAATCAGACAATGTCAGTAATTGGCACACTGTGCAACTGCCAGTACACCGGCCGGCGGGTAAACACCGCACGTCCCCCACAGGCGCTGCAGCAGCGCTAGCAGCGCACTGATTCCAGACTTCCAGTCTACTCAGCCGCTACCGGCCCACTCACAGCCATTCGAGGGTTGTCAACTTGTCAATGGTCGATGAGCTCCTGGCCCTCTGTGAATAGGCTTTGATCTTGGTCATTGACTGACAAAGCTTAAGAATCCATGGCCACGATGCCACCCGTGGATGGCTTGCATTGCAGTTGCAGACTTGCAGTTGCTGCCAGGCAGTGCCAGCTCAGCCCAGCTGCAGGCTGTGCCAGGTGCAAATTGCCTGCAACATGCCGTTCCGGGCAAGTGACCTGATTGTTGGCAGGTTTAGGCGATGACTTCCAAAGGAACCTTGAAATAATTGCGCGATGCTGCCGGTGCAGCGAGTCAGCGACCCCGCGGCCAGGGTCCAGGCCCAGTCTTGCAATTGTTACTCTTGTTGTATACGTGATCAATCTCGCAATCAAAATTCCCGGCATGCCCAAGTGGCAATAGCCTTAATCAAGCTGGCAAGGATTTCCGATAGCGAGGTGGGCCAGCTTCAGGTGGTCAGTGCCCACTGCACAGTGCACACTGCATGTGCTTCATGAGGGCTCAGGCGATTGCTGTAGCTGAAATCTGCATCAAGGCGACAAGCACACTGAACAAGCCTGGCCACGGATCAGGCCTCAATAGCGGCGGACATCGCCTCAAGCTCAAGTCGTTCGGTAGAAAATCACCTGGCCATGACCATGTTTCCCTTGCGGTGTACATGTAGTACCCAGGTACGAGGTAGTAGATACTAATACCTAGGTAAGTAGTGTCCAAGGCGCGGGGCGATTGCCAATTGGACATCAGCTTTCAGATGACCTCCGCAAATCAATATTGACAGGCGGCTGAGGCGGGTGGGATGCATAAACGCCACCTATCATCAACCCGAAGGCCATGTTCAATCACTGTTGATCCACGCCGCAGATGTGCACATCAACCACCCCTGCAAAATCATTAAAGCTTTCACTGGATTGAGTTCCGGTTTCTCGCGATGCTACACAACTCTGGGGGAGTAGTGGGGCCCCGGATCGACTGCATGTAGCTGCGGGCTACAATAGCAGCTACTTAAATAGGCCCCAGACTCCCTCTCCATTTTTCGGCAGACTCAGCGACCATGCCTCTCTTTGAGAAGAACCACTTCAAGCACATCTTTGTCCAGCCCAAGGGCGAGTATGTCAATGAGAATGGCGAGACTGTCTACGGTCGCATCCCAAGGGACCACTTGCCAAATCCGCTTGCCTTGTGCGCCATGCTCACCTGGTCAAATTGGCTCTACTTCATCGTCGGTCTAGCAGCCTGGACTATGGACGGCTACGACTTTCACTGTGTCTCTCTGTCCGTCTCTCGTCTCGCAACAGAATTCAAGGTTGGCAGGGAAAAGATCAGCGAGAGTATCACTTTGACTTTGCTCTTCAGAACGTAAGCCATGCATGAGCATACCTGGTCTAGTCAAACTAACATTTTAGTGCCGGTGCAGCCATCTTTGGTATCGCAGGAGATGTCTTTGGTCGCAAATGGGCTCTTATCGTCAACTTACTCGTCATTGCCGTCCTCCAGGTCGGCACAGCATATGCCTTTGACTTCAACACGTTCCTGGCCGTGCGATCACTCTTTGGTATCGGAATGGGAGGCATTTGGGCACTCTCGGCAGCCATGGCACTGGAAAACATGCCAGTACAATGCCGTGGTCTCTTCTCTGGAGTCCTTCAGCAAGGTTACGCTCTTGGATACCTCATTGCGGCTGTCTTCAACTTGTACATCGTGCCCGTCTCGCCGCACAAGCACCGCGCACTCTTCTACATTGGTGCCGGCCTCACGGGCGCTGTTGCTATTGCTCGTCTTGCTTTCCCTGAGTCGCGTCAATTCATTGAGGCCAAGGAGCATGGTCAGACTGGTGGCAAGAAGAAGCTCAAGGCCTTCATTGTCGAAGGAAAGGTGGCAATCCGCAGCGAGTGGAAGCGCGTCATCTACTGCTCTTTGCTCATGGCTGCCTTCAACTTTATGAGTCACGCTTCGCAGGATCTCTACCCTACCTACATGCAACAGGGCAAGGGCTTCAGCGCTGCTCAAGCTTCGCGTGCCACCATTATTGCCAAGGTTGGATGCATTGTCGGTGGCTGTGTTGTTGGTTACCTCTCACAACGTTACGGTCGTCGTGCTTCCATCTTCTGGTGTGGTATCCTCGGCTGCTGCTTCATTCCTCTTTGGGTCATTCCTCAGGCTTGGGGTGCCCTTGTCGCCGGTGCTTTCCTTCTCCAATTCTGCGTCCAAGGTGCCTTTGGTGTCGTCCCTATTCACCTGTCTGAGCTCTCGCCCGAGGCTTTCCGTGCTACGTTCCCGGGTATCACCTACCAGATCGGAAACATGATTTCAAGTCCCGCGGCACAGATCCTGACCTCGATTGCCGAGTCACACAAGGTGATGTACAAGGGCAAGCTCGTGCCTGGCTATGCCGCTACACAAGCCATCATGCAGGCCATCATCTTCCTCTCCGTCTCGGGTCTTGCCATCATTGGTCCCGAGTTCAAGGGCAGGCAATTCGAGAAGGCACGTGCGCTTGGTGACAGCGTCGAGAACGACAAGCTTGCTGAGCTTGACGAACTTGAGCGTGAAGACAGCAACACCAAGGCTCCCCAGTACGTTCACCAGGAGAAGAAGTGATTCAGTAAACATTTCATGTACTTGTAGATTATTCATATTCAGAAATTTAGACGTTAGTCTTTGCCGTTAAGTCCATCAATGGCAACATGCGTCCCATCTGAGTGACTGCGGCTGTTGTTTGAACTTGTTTCTCACGGAAGTTCATCAGGATGATGACCAGTAGCTGCGCCCAACAAACGAAGACATGCTTTGCTGAGAGTTACATTCTCTCTAGACCAAATCGGATTCGGACTTCGCAGGACTGAATCATGCAACTTTGTGAAGATCCTCACTTTCTAGACTTGCTAGAATCCACTCGTGCTGGCGATCTAGAAAAGGTGGCAAGCTTGGTCGAAAATCACAACTGCAATGTCAACTGCGTCGACAAATATGACTACTCTCCTTTAATTCTCGCTAGTCTATGCGGCCATATCGAGGTTGTCAAATATCTACTCGAACATGGCGCCATTCTCGCTCGAGATACCTTTGACGGAGCACGCTGCCTGTATGGTGCGCTCAACGACGAGATTCGTAACTTGCTGCTGAAGCACGATGCCACGACCTCGGTCGATGTGTTGCAGCCTTTTGCGGCACATCTCTCATCACTGCTGCGGCAATCATCTGCGTATGATGCGTCCGATTTTTGCTTCAAAGCAAGTGACTTTGTCTGTCCCGTTCATCGGTTTGTGCTAGCTGCACGGTCAGGCTACTTTCGCGAGCAGCTCGAGACCAAGTGGCGTGGCAAAGCTGAAGTAATGCTGCCTGAAGATGAGGCTGAAGCCTTTCAATTGGTACTGAAATGGATCTATGTCGACCACTTTGATGAAGATTTGAATGCAGAGCAGATGCGTCGTCTTTTGACACTGGCTGATCGCCTTCGGCTACCAGCGCTTAGCCATTACTTTTTGAATGACACGCTAGACAGGCGCGAGCGGAGAGCGATGCAAACGCGTCAAGCTCAAGACGATCTCGAGGCGTTCGTCCGAGACCATGTCATTGCGAAAGCCTCGACGCTCGTCGCACCATTGGATGATGCCGTAGAAGCGGCGCGTCGGACGCTTGAAAAGGCCGACGCCTTTGCAGACGCTTTGCTCATTGTACCTCTCGATGATCAGCACACAAAGGCCTATGCAGTTGCCAAGAGCGAGCTCATCAAATCCGACTTTTTCCTCACCTCCTTCACCTCTGGCTTTGCAGAAAGCACCGATGCATTGCCCGTCTTCAAGCTCAATGTCACAAGCGAGATTGCCGAGATTGTACTACACTTTCTTTATGCTGAGCGAGCCGAGATTCCGCGTCACCTGGCGCTTGACGTGCTTGAAACGGCTTCCTACCTGCTCATGGATAAGGACAGAAGTCTCAAGTCGCTTGCTGCGATTGCCGTGACAAATGGCGACACGCTGCCGCCAGGCTCGGATGTGTACAGCATCATTCGAACCGCTTGGTTGACTGAATCGCCTCGGCTCGAGCAGTATGCTGCGAAACACATTGCCAACCACTTTGACAGCTTCCTTGCCGAGGAGGCCTTTAAGCAAATTGTGCAAGAATCTGCCTCGCGCATCAGCAATCGTCAAGATACGGACACGATTGAGCTCGTGGATGACATTCGTTACTATCTATCTGAAGCGTATGGCATCTATCTCGAGATGAATCCCGTCGAGGAGCGCACGCGTGGGCAGGCCATCAAGGAAGATCAGTGGGTGCCCCTGACAGAGTTTGAGCTCGGCTACAATCAGCAGCTTGCGCGACTCGATGACTTGCTTGCATCACTATCTCTCGAAGCCTGAAGAAGACATTCCACCGAAGAGACTGATGATGAAGCAGTTGAGCAGCCTGGCTGTCGTGATTCTCAATTCACCAAAGAGACTGATTACGAAGCAGTTCAGCAGTCTGGCTGTCGTGATTCTGTACAGGACGTGATCGACAGCTTGGCTTGTAACTTGACACTCTTGAACTATTGCAGTGTTGGACAATTTTTTCCGGGCAAGCGAGCGCGTCGCCGCCGGGCATCATGGCGACCGTCGGGCCGACGGGGGTAATAGAAAATTCGCTGCACGAGCCACACGCTCAGTCAAAGACTCAAAGTCAGTTTACACAAGCTGTCTGGACTGAAGACTCTGTAATGAGCCCAGGACAGGGCCGCGAACTGCCAGTGCTAGCGTTAGGTGTTGAACGTGTGCGCGTTATCATGACACTGGTGCTCGCCACAGGAGGCCAATATATATGCCCAATGCATCTCGGAGCGCTTAAGCCTTCAACGCTTGTCGATACCGGCGCTGACCGGTCTGTCGAGCTGACAAACCTTATAGCTACTCAGTGCGATATATACCAGCTTGCAGGACGATCTTGTGAGTAAGCCCTGTCGCATATGCACAGATGGCGTGATGGTCAACAAACTCTGATCAACAGTCCGAAAGCGAATAGAAAGTTGCCCGCGGTTGTCCCGCCGCACGACGGCTCCTGCCGCAAGAAATGACGCACAGGCGCAACTTTTGATTTTTGTCAGATTCCGGCTAAAAAGATTACTAAGAACAGATCAACACGCAACTACAACTGGTACTTGTGCAGCTCATTCAAATAGAAGCCGCCTTCTCTGTATCTGCTTCTTCGCCAATTACACGGTTACACAAGAGCTCATCAACAGCCGCGCTTAGAAGCGATCTGGCGACACTCAACGCCATGTCGCACCAAGAAGAAATACACGCAACGGCCAGCGCATCCGGCCGAACATCACTCTCTGGCGCAACCGCCAACAGCGCCTCAGGCACAGCAGGTCAATGGGGTGAGTCCTCGACACCCATCAATGTCGAACAAGCAGAGCAGGTCTTTGCCGACCTCCGGCAGACCGTGACAAAACACTCGATGCAATCCGACGCAAATGAAGAAGGCTTCAGTCTCGAACAGTTTCTCCATGCGGGACAGCTCAAGGCCGAAGAGGAGGGCCGTCCGCCCAAAAGACTTGGCGTTGTGTTTCGCGGCTTGACTGTCCATGGCGTTGACCTCGAAAGCTCGAGCGTCAAGACGTTCCCGCAAGCCGTTTGGCGTACTGTCTCTGGCCAAGAGCTGCTTGCCTTTGCCAACTTTGTCTCGGGCGGCAAGATCCTGAAGGCGCCGACACGGCCGATTCTGCGTGATTTCGAGGGATTCGTCAAGAATGGCGAAATGCTTCTTGTTCTCGGTCGGCCAGGCGCAGGCTGTTCCACGATGCTGCGTGCGCTCGCCAACCAGCGCGGCGGATTCGCCAAGGTGGACGGTGAGGTGCATTACGGCTCCATCCCGGCGCAAGAGATGATGGACCACTACCGCGGCGAAGTCAACTACCTCGAAGCCGATGACGTTCATGAGCCTACACTGACGGTCGACCAAACGCTCCGCTTTGCTCTTGAAAACAAGACGCAGCGGCGATTCAAAGAAGAGGTCGATGTTTATCTCACCGCCTTTCTCAAGATGTTTGGCATCGAGCACACGCGGAATACACAGGTGGGTGGACCTTACCACCGCGGTGTTTCAGGCGGCGAACGCAAGCGCGTCAGTATTGCCGAGGTTTTGGCATCCAAGTCATCCGTTGTCTGTTGGGATAACAGTACACGCGGTCTCGATGCCTCGACTGCGCTCGACTATGCCAAGAGTCTACGCATCATGACGGACATTTCACAAAAGACCACCATCACGACACTCTACCAGGCCGGCCAATCGCTTTACGACCTGTTTGACAAGGTCTGCCTCGTTTATGCCGGTCGCATGATCTTTTTCGGCCCGATTGATGAAGCACAGGCATACTTTGAGCAGCTTGGCTACGAGAAGCCCGCGCGACAGACGACGCCCGATTTCTTGACTGCCATTACAGATCCAATCGAGCGCACCTTCCAAGAGGGCAAGGAGAAGTCGACACCCAAGTCACCTGAAGATCTCGAGCGCGTCTTTCGCGAGTCGAGCAACTATGCCCGACTTGTACAAGGCATGCAGGCGTATGAGGCAGAACTCAGGGAGCGCAACTATGTCGAAGCGGAAGAATTCCGAGAATCTGCTAGGCTCAGCAAATCGAAATACGCTCGCAAAAAGTCACAATACACCGTCTCGTTTCCGCGTCAAGTCATCAATTGCTCGCGACGCAATGCGTGGCTTATTCTCGGCGACAAGACTGCGATTGCTTCGAAGCTCTTTTCGTCCTGGGCAAACGCCTTTATCATTGGCTCTCTCTTGTAAGCTTGCTCTATTCTCCACACTTGACACTAATACCAGTTACGGTCTGAATAACGACTCAAACAGCGCGTTCAGCAGAGGTGGTCTCATCTTCATCTCGATCCTGTTCAATGGCTGGCTTGCGCTTGCTGAACTCGGAACCGCTGTGGGTGGTCGTGCCGTCATTGCGCGACACAAGGAGTTTACATTCTACCGCCCATCCGCTGTCTCGCTCGCCCGTGTCGTCACAGATCTTCCTCTCGTGGCCCTTCAAGTCATCCCATTCAGTCTCATCATGTACTTTTTGGGATCCTTGCAAAGGACGGCAAGCCAATTCTTCATCTTTCTGCTCGTCGTCTACACGGTGACACTCAACCTTTTGGCTCTGTACCGCCTCCTCGCCGCGCTCAGTCCTCACTTTGACGAGGCTATCCGGTATGCAGGTCTCATTCTCAATGCCATGGCCATCTATGCAGGCTATGTCATCAGCAAAGGCCAGATGCTGGCCTCGCCAAGCGAAGGCGGAATCCCTTGGTTTGGCTGGTTTTCCTATGCCCATCCAATCTCGTATGCGTTCGAGGCAGTCATGGCAAACGAGTTTGCGGGTGCCAACATTGCCTGTGCAGCAAACAGCATTGTCCCCTATGGTCCAACATACAACAACGTCGCCTACCAGACATGCACGCTTGTTGGATCGGTGCCTGGCAGCTTGACTGTCCGTGGCTCAGAGTACATTGCACAGTCGTTTGATTATTATCGCAGCAATCTCTGGCGCAACTACGGCATTCTCTTGCTTTTCACGGTCGCCTATATCGCGCTCGGTGCCCTCTTTTCGGAAATCTTCTTGTTTGCCTCGACGGGTGCATCGCCGCTGCAGTTCAAGAATGCCAAGCGCGCCAAAAAGGCACAACAGCTCGAGAAGCATGCATCTGAGGAGAAGGAGTCGGCGGACGATCTGGTCAAGTCAAAGTCGGTCTTTACGTTTCGCGAGCTATGTTACTCTGTCGATGCGGAAGGCTCAAAGAAGCAGCTTCTTGACCATGTCCAGGGATGGGTTGAGCCCGGTACGCTTGTTGCTTTGGTAGGGTCTAGTGGTGCTGGCAAGACAACTCTGCTCAACACGCTTGCTCAGCGCAACAACTCGGTCGGTTACATCACTGGTGATATTCTCGTCGATGGTCAACCGCTTGGCCCAAGTTTTGCACGCGGCACCGGCTTTGTCGAGCAACAAGATTTGCACGATGAGACGGCAACGATCCGGGAAGCATTCGAATTTAGTGCCTTGCTGCGACAATCGGCCAAGACGCCGCGCGAAGAGAAGATCGACTACGTCAACAAGGTGCTCGAGCTGCTTGAACTGGACCATCTGCAGGATGTCATCATCGCCTCGCTCGATGTTGAACAAAAGAAGCGACTCACCATTGGTGTCGAACTCTGTGCCCGTCCCAACTTGCTTCTCTTCTTGGACGAGCCAACCTCGGGCCTCGACTCGCAGAGCGCCTTCAATATTGTTCGATTCTTGCGCAGGCTCGCTGCAGCCGGCCAGGCCATCATCTGCACGATCCACCAACCTTCATCAGAGCTGCTCTTGCAATTCGACCGTATCCTGGCACTCAACCCTGGCGGCAAGACCTTCTACTTTGGCGACGTCGGCAAGAATGGTGCTGGTGTCACAGACTACTTTGGCAAGCGTGGCGCCATCTGTCCGCCCGAGGCCAACCCTGCCGAGTTCTTACTCGAGGTGGGCACAGGCCGCGGTGCCGGTCAAGTCGATGGTCAGCATGTTGATTGGGCCGGTGTCTGGCGCGACTCTGATGAATGCAGGGCTGTCAGCAAGGAGATTCATCGTCTGGAAGACGAGCGCAAGGGTCACAAGAGCGATGTGCCGCAAGATTCGTCAGAATTTGCTGCTTCGACGTGGGAACAGACGAAGCTCCTGACAAAGCGTACTTGGCTCAACTACTGGCGCGATGCATCGTATGGCTACTCAAAAGTCTACGCCTTCTTGCTCAACGGTCTACTCAACGGCTTTACCTTTTGGATGGTTGGCAATCGCAACACGATCCTGTCGATGCAAGAACGCATGTTTAGTGTCTTCTTGCTCATTCTCATGCCTGCCACGCTCATCAACGCCGTCATTCCAAAATTCTTTTCGGCGCGCGTCTTGTTTGAGGCTCGCGAGTCGCCCTCGCGCATCTACTCCTGGTTTGCGTTCGCCACGGCCCAAACAGTCTGCGAGATCCCTTGGGCCATTCTCGTCACGCTTGTCTACTGGGTTGTGTGGTATTGGCCTGCTGGTCTGCCTGTCGATGCTTCCATCTCTGGCTACATCTTCCTCATGGCGCTGCTCTTCAACTTGTTCAGCGCCTCTTGGGGTACTTGGATTGCCAGTCTCAGCGACTCGTACACTGTCATTGCCAACATCATCCCGCTCTTCCTCGTCGTCGTTCAACTCTTCACCGGTGTTATTCGACCGTATGCGAGCATGCCTGCCTTTTGGAAGTACTGGATCTACTATGTCAGTCCCGTTCAATGGCTTACGCACGGCATGTTGGGTACGATCTTGCATGATGTCCCGGTGGTTTGCTCTGACACCGAGCTCGCATTCTTTTCACCACCACCGGGGCAGACGTGTGGCAGCTACGCGCAGGACTACCTGACCACCGCCATCGGCACGCTCGTCAATCCGGATGCCACGTCGCGCTGCGGATACTGCCAATTCTCGTCCGGTGACGATTACCTGCGCTCGCTCAACATCTCTTACGATTTCCGTTGGCAGGCGTTTGGCATCTTCCTCGCCTTTGTGATGACAAACTACATGCTCATCTATGCCCTTGTCTTCTTGCGCTTCAAAGGATATCGCCTGACGTTCGGCGTTGGGCATCTCAAGAAGCTTCTCCGCCGAGGATAATCACGCATTCATGTTTTATGACCACTATTTAGACTTTGATATACACTTGAGCAAGTAGATGAACGATATAAACGTCCAGCCAAAACCCGCTATGCCTACCCACTTGCCTACCTATCCAGTTACCTTGATTCCTGGAAACTGCTTCAATGTCGAGCATGTGTTGAGTGACGGCTGATTTCCAAAACTTACGTTGTTGACGTCCATGGTCATGTGCACTTGAGCAAGAATGACTCCTTTACGCTGCTGACGCTCTGACGCACTGTCGCAAGCTCAAATCTAGAGTCAGAATTGCTACAAATATCCGCATGACTTAAAAAGCTTCCGAGCGATTTGTACCGGGGTAGCCACTTAAGTACTTGTGCAACAACTTGCAGCAAGTCTACTCACACATACTGAACCTCAGTCTGAGCATCCTCCCGATGGCTCAGAACGACGACCAACAGGCCGTATCTACAAAACACAGCTTCAAAATCACTGGACATCTTTTTGCGCCTGCCATCACATGGAAGCATCTCAACCGTGTTCGCAGAGCAGCGAAGCCCTATCGCGTCATCCCTGGCTTGCGGAGCACTGCCATTGCTCCAACTCCAGTCTGTGTGGTATACGGCATCGACGACCCATACTGCTGGAAGGCACGCCACATCACTCGGGCCGCTCATGCATGTAAGGTGGGCTTGTCCTGCGAATTCAGGATGGAAGACAAAGGACCAGAAATTGCTTCTGCCACACATCTACCAGAAACGAGTCCTGTGGAAGAGAAGGATGGCAGCACTGTGAATGATGACTTCGAGCTGAACCTCACAAGCGACTTCGCTACTGCAACGCTCCGAACGCAATGTTCGTTCATCGATCGGAAAGTTTCCCATGACCAGCATCTCATCTCTGGCTTCCGAGACTTCACTTCCACCCTGGAACATCGGAATCCAAAAATCAAGTCGGTCAGGCAAACAGAAGTATGTGCTTTGAAGGCTTCTCAGATTGGCTCGAGCTGCCGCATGAGCCATCTGACAGCTGCAGACAGGCATCATCTTACGGGCACCAAACCTCAGCTGGGTGTCATCGCAGCGGAGGGAGAAGGACTTAGGCCCGGACGGCCTTACTTGTCATTCTCGCAGCTTCTAGAGACAGCAGATCACAAATACGATCGAGCAACATTCGAAAAGTTCGCCATGTGTTGGAAGAGCGACTGCAGCGCATGTCCGAAGCGAACTTACCACGTCGATTGCTGGCATTACATGCTCGCCACTTTCATCACGACTGAAGACATGATCGTCATGCAGCGTGTCCTGGTCGAACGCGTAACCCAGTTTGCAGATCCATGCGATGACCAGATAGTGAGCCCTTTGCCAGCCTGTCAATCTCCCAGAGCTGGCCCAATCAGTCTCGAGCCTTCGTTGACCTACGTTGCTCCCGAAGGGTATGTCTGGGATCCTGCTCGTTGCCCATATTCGTTCTCGGGTCCAAAGTTGAGCCAGGTCAAACGGTTTCCAGCGAAACGGAACGAGGGCTCAAATTGCTCGCTTGCTTCTCAATCGACTGCTGCAGAGAGTGCATCAATGGAAATGTGGAAGTGCGACTCAGCGGAGGCCTGCCGAGAACCCTTCCCCGGCTTGAGCAAGTACCGCTTACTCAATTGGCGCAAGAAGCTGCAAGCTAGATTTTCCTGGGCTCAACATATTTTCCAAGCGGCCAAGCAGAAGCTTGCAGTGGTCACCAGGCAGTCATCTCCTCCGCTCCACAAATACCCTATTTCCATGGCTTGACACCCCACGAGCCATAGACCATGGCTCGCTACAGGCGACGCCGGTACTGCATTTGTGCCATGCTTTCTGACCCCCATTGCGGCAAGACTGTCTGCAGATGAACAGATGGTACCGCCGTGACGAGGCGGAGAGCAAAGCTTCAACTTCCATTAGATTCCATGTAATCGAGTGCAAACATTAATACAGTTAGTTGTCTAGCTCAAGATTGACCTAGCGCATCGGCCCAAGGCGCCAAATCATCATATGTGCGGCGCATAGTGCGCGCTTGTGTTGCGTTTGCAATTGTGGGTTGCACAAATTTCCTTCCGCATGCAATGACGAGGATCACAACATGACCAGGCCCACAGCAGCTGCACATGTCAGAGGCAGGTCCAGGCAAGCGTTGTCTCCTTCACCTTATGACAGCTGCGTATGTCAACTGATTGGAAGCACAGGCAACATGTGAACACTCATTGGTCCAGAGTCTTGCTGCCAACAATCATTGCCAACAATTTTGGCAGTGCCCGCTACGCTTTGGCAACCATTCTTCCGCGACCAATTTGCCTAATGGGCTGATTCTCACAGCAAGCATCGGAACATCTGTCCGATCACCTCGCGAGTTTGTGCTCCCTTTGATGTATCCTGAGCGTTGACAAGTCCGCGGCAACCTGGCTGGGCAGTCTTTTCCTGGGTCAGAGGAACAGATTGGGTTGAAATGGCAAGACTTTCAATCTACCAGCCGTGTCTTGCAAGGAGGGTCGAGCTGATGTGTGAAGAGTTTGCATCGCTGCTGCATTGGTCATTACAGACGACTTGTAAGGGCCGTAGCTCGGCGTCTACTGTGCGCCAAGATGCGCCGACCCCAATGGGCTTCCGAAGCGTCAGACATAAGCTGTGGCTCATACGTCAGGCATAAGTCGATGCTTGTACGTCAGACATAAGCTGGGAGCTGCAGGGTGTCCAGCAATATTGGCGCTGCCTAAGATACCCCTAGCAGATGATGTCTGGGCACCGCACTAGCTGCAAATGCGCATCGCTTGCCTGACACGGTAGGGCCACTCTGCATTTGAGTCGGGCCAGCCTAATCACTTCTCGCCGCTTCTTGCTGGTGAGCACGATCTCAGGTACTGGCCTGGCCGAGGATTCCTCGAGCTTGTGTCGGCATGATAGTGCTTAGATGTCTTGCCTGGCTGCGTGCCAGAGACATGGTTACTAGACTGATCCACAGCGCAATGAAGCGCAACAGAGCTCGTCGAGTCAAAGGTGCTTGAATCTTATGTTGAAGACTGTCGGGCAGCCTGATGACAGCTTCTTTGAGCACTCGAGAACCACACATCCCTCAAATCGGCCCAGAAGTAGCATTGACAAAAGCAGCGATGACCTGGCCCTGATAATAGCTGACACATCGTCTGGCTCAAGCGATCTCATGGAGCCGAGGATCCTGCACAGCATTTGATCAGTTCCTGCTTGCTACTTTGCTCTATCTGCAGGCTGGACTGGATTTAGCGTCTCAAGCTCCTCAGAGAGAGTGTGTGTGTTTTGCTCAATGTTCATCTGAAAAGTCGCGTCATCATCGGGTCCTAATGCTAATCAAGACATCGTCAAACGCTCATTCTCGCTAGTCTTTTTCTATCTTACACAAGTCATCACGCTCATGGTCAGCCTCGGCTGTATTCTGCAGGTGTCCGGCATCGACGCTCTAGCGGGCACTTTTCAGCTAGCCCTACCGTCGGTCGACAATGCCGGCACTTTACGGTTCGGCATTCGCCATTTGTTGATGGAACCCTTGTCAGGTATTGTACTTCGCTCAGGTCGCCATCGAGTCCTCCTGCCAACAATCTCAATACAGCGCGTTACTTGCGAGCACGCTATTCAGACCGCTCGGGGTCTCGCGACGCCAGTCCTGCACGGGCTCGGCAAACCCAAAGCGCAGAGGAGCACAGAGCTTCATGCTGGCTCAGAACTAGGGCTGGAAGGTCCCAAGTTGACCGCAGGCGCCACATTTATTAAGGAACACTTGCCCGGACCGGCTGTCAAGTCTTACAACCTGATTGGTGCCGTGGCACAAAAGGCCCGTTTGTCGGTATTCAAATCAAGCAAGGGCCCGGTCGCGGTCAAGCGCTTTATGGCTGAGACGATCTCTCCAGAAGAGCCCGGCGCCGACATGGTCAGCTCGATCGTGGACGTACTCTTGGTCAGTGGAGATGGTCGGAGCATGATTTTGGAACTCGCTTGCTACGTCTTTAAGGCACCCGAGTCAGAAACACCCACCCCAAAATCTGACCGTAACATCAAGCTGTCCGTGGACTGGTCTGACGTTGTGGAGACCCACGAAAACATCTACATCATCGGTGGGCACCTTGTCAAGTTTCGCGCAACAGCTCAAGCATTGACACCCTCTGCGGCGCGGATTTTGGCAGGCATATTTCCCCGCGCTACAGATCTTTGGCACGGTGGCGATCGTGACCATTCTTGTTGGTCGCCAATGCTGCTCTGCTGCGGCTGTCTTCGTCGCTACGAGGACAAATCGGCATTCAGATCGGAAGCGGACAAGATAGGGCGTGGCGCAATTTCTCGGTTGCCACCCTCGGCCGTGCCGTTCAGTCGCCCTGACCAAACGTCGACAGGCAAGGAAGCTCAAACGCAAGGCGTCGAGGACGCTGAGGAACTTTAGACGGGCAGGACATTGGCAAGGGGAAGACGACCCCAAGTTTGTTTTCATTAGAGCGACAGCGGCTTTGTAATTGTAGACTTTGTAATTGTAGACTTTGTAATTGTAGACTTTGTAATTGTAGACTTTGTAATTGTAGACTTTGTAATTGTAGACTTTGTAATTGTAGACTTTGTAATTGTAGACTTTGTAATTGTAGACCAACCCTTTGCTGGTTGCATTCCTCGTCTCAATCGCAATACTGGCAATTAAATCGAGACTGTATCTACTTTGAGCGCCGCAACCAGTCCCTCTTATCCAACAGATGCGACTACTTGCGTTTCTGGTCGTCTTGCGCTCCAGCGTTGGCGCGAGACTGTCCAGCAAAACCGCGTCGAACATCGATGCAACTCATACAGAGGCGGCGGCAGAGACGCATGTCAGCTGAAAGTTGATCTTCCCTGCCTTCTCGCAAGCGTGCATGAGCCATCTCTTGAGAGTCACGCTGGGATTTTGAGCATGGCTGACAGTTATACTGCGTGCACTCGCAGCAGATGTGCCAAGGAGCACGGCGAAGCATTGCGGCTTCATCCCGGCGCAAGAGATGATAGATTACCATCGCGATGAAGTCTGCAGTAATGGTCTTGTCGTTAAGGCTACAAACGTAATACATTGGATGAGTGCGGTGCTCGATCGCGGCATCACATGCAAATAGAATTTTGAAGAATCCGCGCATGTGACATCTGAAAAGATAAACTGCCAGCATAAATCGGTGCTGCATCTTAGACCTGAGGCGCTGCAGTGGCCCGAGTCGTCTCAAGGTGCCTGGCCTGTCCGCTTGCATCGCGTTTTGGCTCTTCAGCCGTGTAGTCGCCCCGCTCGGCACGGGCCTTGGGCGTCCACTTGTGTGAGTTCCAAGGCTTGACGGACGGGTCGGCGTAAATATCATCAATCTGCTCCAAGCTGAGTCCCTTTGTCTCATACAAGAAGAAGTAGACAATGAGGGCACCGAGCAAGTTGCAACCTGCAAACACGTAGCCGTAGGCAAAGCCAATGTCGCCTGCAATGAAGGGCGTAAAGAAGGCGAGCAAAAAGTTGACGCCCCAGTTGCCTGCGGTACTGAGACCGACAGCTTTGGCGCGAACGTTCTTGGAGTGCAACTCACTGTTGATGACCCAGACTCCAGTGCTCCTGAATTTGTTAGCTTTGCAATGTAGGAAGTTGAAACATACCATGTGGTGGAGAAGCCGAGGATGAACAAGCATGCAAAGACAATCATGATGTAGCCTGCCGTCTGTGTCGGTTGAGCATCGGCCAAGCCACCTGTGCCAGGCACAGTTACTTTGATGCCGACGGAGGCAAACACCAAGAAGCAAACGCTCATCCAACAGCCACCCAAGATCATCGGCCAACGGCGGCCAAACTTGTAGTACATGCCAAGACCAGCCAAGGTGCAGCCAAAGTTGACGGCACCGAGGATGATACTTGTGATGAAAGAGTTTTCGATACCGACCGAGTTGAAAATGGTCGTACCGTAGTAGAAGAAGTAGTTGGCACCCGTCAATTGCTGGAACGCTTGGAGCGTGACACCGAGCAAGACACGATAAAGCGTCTTGGGATGACCGTAAATGAGCTCCTTGAAGCCCGAGTTGTGTCCAGCCTCGACATTCAGGGCTGCACGCATATCGTTCAAGTCGGCCGCAAGGTAAACGTTGTGTCGTGAGACGCCGCGGATGCGTTCCATTGCCTTGACAGCCTCCTCGTCCCTGTTGTGGGCCAGCGAGAATCGTGGCGACTCGGGCATGAAAATCATGGCAATGGCGAGCGCAAACGCAAAGACAAAGGCAATACCGACCGTGATGCGCCACGAAGCATCATTATTAAGTGTCTCGGTTCCTGCGTTGATGGCGTACGCGACAAGAATACCAAAAGTGATGAAGAGTTGGTAGGTGGCCACGAGTGCACCACGAATGCGCTTAGGTGCCGTCTCCGACTGGTACAACGGTACCAGTACGGAAAGCATACCGATACCCCAGCCAGCGACAAAGCGACCAATCGTCATCTGAACCCAAGACTGATCACAGGAGATCTGGATGATGTTGCCCACCGTGAACACAAGACATGCCAGCATCATGGTGTATTTGCGGCCGAGCTTGGTATCGGCAATCCAGCCGACAGTGATACACCCGAGCAATGTACCAATAGATAGCAATGCAACGATCGTGCCTTCGCGAACGTAAGTGAAGCCATATGTGACGGCACCGGTTGTTGGATCAACGGAAGCCTCGCCAAATCGCTGTCTAAAGTCGGACATTGCTAGGAAGCCGCTGATTTGACCTATATATTGTCAGCTGTGCACATCAACCTGTGTATAGCATACCTGTATCGTAACCAAAGAGAAATCCTCCAATACCGGCGACAAGCGCAATGAGCACTGCATAAAAGGTAATCTTTTCCTTTTCGTACAATTTTGGATCCTCGCCTTCTGGCACCTTGCCATCGCGACCGAGGCCCTGCCCGGGAGCAATTCGTGTGCCGTCCGAGCTAAGGGACTCCGATGAGTTTGTTCTATTGTTGTGCCCTTGGGCAAAAGCGGGTGCCACAAGGGCAGGAGCCACGGTCGTGGCCATCTGTGTCGAGCAAGAGGTAGAGAAGCAAAGTACAACGGATGAGGGAGTGCGGGAAAGGTGGGCTTTGCGGTGTTTTAAAGCTACAAGAGCGCTTAAGTCTGAGTCAGGTAGAGGGAGCAAATGAGAGTCACGCGGGCACTACGTAACCCTTCACATGGGCTTCTTTCTGCTGCATCGCTTCTTCGAGGCGGAGCTTGTCGTTGACCGAGCCCAGCGGCGCGGCGCAGAGAGGGTTTCGGCGCCGTCGGGTCGGTGAGTCTGCATGACGTACTCGTCGGCGGGCCTTTTTCTTCATCATGACAGAGGGCGCGCGTAACTTTGCTTCTTTTGGCCGCGTCGATCCCGCGCAAAAAAGTCGGCCCGGCGGCATCTGAATATTGAGCCTGCGCGCGTTCAGTAGCAGCTCTTGATATTTAACACCAGCACCGACCGGAGAAGCACCGAAGAACCTCGTAAGTCAAAGGGAGAAGTACTGTCTGAGTGCTCACTACGTTCTTTGCTGATCGTAGTTATTATAAATGCAAGAGAGACCTCGGGAGGCATAGACACGCGGAGGCCGACATGGATACGAAAAGTGCTCAGTTGCCGACAAACATGCCGCCATTGACATGAATGGTGTTGCCCGTCTGCTGTTAGCATGAATTGTCAAGGTGAAGATCGTACAATGTAGCTCGAATCGGGACCGCCAAGGAAGACGAAGCAAGTGGCTACTTCTGAGGGCTGTCCAGGTCGTCCCTGCAATTAGTAACGAGCCGACAACACGCAATCACGAACCATTGGAACGGCATCGGCGCCCTTGATGTTTTCCTTTGAGAAGGTTGTTACAACGAGCGGTGTCAAAATTGGGCCTGGTGCAACGGCATTGGCGCGAATACCCTTTTTGACAAGCATGTTGGCCAAAGCGCGCGTAAAGCTGATGATGGCACCTTTCGTCGAGGTGTAATCTGCAAGATCGGGCCGGCCAATGTAAGCATTGACAGAAGCATTATTGACAATGGCAGATCCATTTGGCATGTAATTCTTAGAGACGGCATGCTTGGTGACCCAAAAGATGGGATAGACATTGGTCTTGAAGGTACGATCCCACTGCTCGTCCGAAAGGTCTGCCAGCTCCTGGCACTCCATCTGGTAGGCAGCATTGTTGACGAGAATATCTGTCGTGGGTCAGTAGGCGTGTCAGAGGATGTAGACATACCAATCTTGCCGCCGAGCTTGCTAGCAGCGTCGTCGACGAGCTTTCTACAGAATTCAGCCGTGCGCAAGTCGCCGGGGAAGAGGTGGCACTGCCTGCCGCGCTTCTCAACCAACTGCTTGGTTTGCTGTGCGTTCTTCTCTTCCTCCTCCACTAAACCATTAGCTGCGCCGTCAATCGTTGCATGCGCGCGTACAATAGTTGATGGCCACATCGGCACCCTCCATGGCATACATGATCGCCACGGCCCTGCCAATACCCGAATCACCACCTGTGATCAAAGCCGTCTTGCCCTCGAGCTTACCGGCCGCCTTGTACTCGCCGCTCGGCAACATCGTATTCTGCGCCTCGGGATCAAGCTTGTCCTGGTCGCCAGGCCAGGCATGTTGCGTGTCGGGGTTGGGGTTGCCTTGGTCAAAGGGGTGCTGCTGGCGATTGTCTTCAGTCATGATGGTCAATGAAGGGCTTGTCGAGGCTGGAGAGAGGGGGACGACGCGACAGCATTGTCTTATAGAGCTCGAGGCGCGATCGCGATCGATGCCGCTGCGCCGGCGCGTCTCATGTCGTCACTGCGACAAAGCGAAGCCAGTCACAATCATGAGTCGAGGAATATAATAGACGATGGCTCGGATGCTGAATGGAGGCTCGAGCCTCCAACCTTCGGGGTGATAGGCCCGCTGATCAATGCTGTCCAAGGCAAAACCTCGAAAGATACGAAGGAATCTATAGCAACCTCGATGTCGCCGCGCATCGTGAAGATTTGCCATCTGACAAATGTGCATGCAACGCAGCTTACTGGGATGCAGCCGGACAAGACTTTTCGACATCTGGGATTCTACAATATGTATATACTTGTATACAATAATCTAGACCTAGCTGCGCTTCACAGAGAAGACACCGCGCTCAATGTCGTTGACCAAGATGTACCCAGACTTGAAGTATGGGTAGCTTGACCAAGAGCCGACAAACTCGACAGAGCCGTTGGTTGCGTCATCCTCTGGGTGAGTGTCAAAGAAGGCAATTTCGGTGACACCAGCACCGGTGGGGTCCTGAGCAATGCTGCGGACATCCTTGATGCGGAGACCACTGCCGTAGTTGGCCTGGTAAGCAATACCGTTGATGATGTACTGGTTGTGGTCAATGGCCAATGCAGACGACTGGAAGAAGCCCGTGTTCACGGGGTTGGTGAGGTCTTTGACGTCAAAGATGTAGGTCGTGGTGCGACCGTTGTTGGTAGGCACCTGAGTACCGTCAACCTCATCAAGCTCGTCATCGAGGAGCAAGTACTCCATCTTGTCGTCGAGCAACCAACCTTGGTGCGCGTAAGCAACACCCTTGTATGACTTCTTGCCAACAAGCACAGGGTTGCTCTTGTCAGTCACATCGACAATCGTAAGCGAGTCCTCGTTGTAGGCAAAGGCAATCTCGCGACCCTTGTAACGCGAGTCTGGGCCGTTGTAGATGACGACCTGGGCGTCGTGGGTGTAGCCATCGCCAGAATAGCAGCCAGGGGTCTTGATGTTGCTCGGGTCTGAGACGTCGAGCATCCAGAGACCACCGTTGCAAGGGTTGGGTGCTTCGTAGTTGACGGCATCCGGTCGACGACGCGTGGTGTTGCGAGCAGTGCCGACGGCGTAAATGAACTTGGTGGCCTGATTCGCGACAATGTTGTGCGATGAGCCGAAGCCAGTGTAGCGGTCAATGAGGTCAGCCTCGCCAAAGACCTTGGGGTTGCCGCGGCCAATGTTGTTGAGCTTGCGCATGTCAAAGGCCTGGACACCGTGGCCAGGGTTGGAGTCGGCGCCAATGTACATGATGCCGTCGACTTCCTTCATGTCGCGCCAGATGGAGGTGAGGTTCTGCGTCGGCAATCGGCCCAGGTACGTCAAGCGACCAAGCTTGTCAATGCCGACAAAGGCTGTACCGTCGGTCTGACCAACGGCACCATACTCCTTGCCGGTCTTGGGGTCAGTCCAACCCCAGACGTCATTGCCCTCAAGACTGGTGCTGCCGAGCTCCTCGTGCGAGAGGAAACCGTGCTGGTCAATACCCTTGCAAGAGTACTCACCGGCCTTGCCGTTGGTACACGGCTTGAACTGGGCCTTGTTGCTGAACTTGCCCTTGGTGAAGACACCCTGTGCACGCTCGCGAGCACGGGTGGCTTGCTTGAGCTCCATAAGACGCTCCATCGAGGCCGCAGCCATGCCAACAAGGGTGAGAGTAGCAAACTTCATGATGTGTATACTCGCTCAGTGACCCGGGCGGGGTCATCCTTATATACCTTGTTGCTCGTGTGCCTAGTGTTCTGCTGCTGATCATCCACTTGTGCGGGATCGCTATCTCGGTCCTCGGATGGAGTAACTTGCCACTGTTCCCGACACATATCTTGGATGCGTCGGCTTCTTCCTGCGTTTCCCCAGATTCTTTACAGATGTTCCACCTTTGATCCACCTTTGATTGAGATAGGCTGTAGGATGTAGCACACTAGCCTGTACCGCAAACTGCCTGAGATGGCAGCGAGGCCGTCAATCGCCTCGTATTGATTGTATTGAGGCTGCTGCGTGACAGTGCGTGTCAGCCACGACCGCAAAGACAGGAGATTGTGTGACTTTGTGACTCTGCAAGGGTAATTTAAGGCATTAACTCCGGTGCCGTCAAAGGTATCTGCCGGAGGGCTCGCGATCGCAATCAGAGTTGCTAGAAAGCTGCTAAGCTGGTTGTGCATCACTATCAGCTCAAGAGCTGGTAGCGTCGGACAACGATAATGTTGTAGCAGCAGCAAAGCTTATACACCATAGCCTTCGTTCTCATAATCTTGAGGCGTTTCTATCTATGTCAAAGTGCTATACGTATACCCATCCTGGAAGAATCCGCTCGTAAAAGTGCCTCAGCTGAGATGCCCATCGATATCGCGCTGCTCGTGCGGCGTTGCGATTGTGCGGCGAATTTGTGCCAACAGATTGAGGCTTAGCACGTAAAATAATTCGTGTCGTTGCAGATCATCATTGTCGGGAGATCCGAAAGTGCAAACGCGCCGAACGTGCAATCATCAGCTTGCAGACAACATGATCGAGTGCGAACGGTCTGTTGAACTGGAGTTATCAGAAGCTGGAGCTGAGGTGCTTCGCAGCATCAAAATCGCAGATTACAGCCGTCAGTATTAAGTAGGTTACCGTAGCTACAGGGAAGATCTCCATTCAAGATAGCCATCTGAATCTTTGAAGGCGCAGTCCTCCCGCTGCAGATCAGCCCTGCACTGATTGCGGAACCCGGGGTCATGCTGATGCAGCGTCTACTACGCCGTCTAGTCCGGGTAGTCCCCATGTTGTTGCGTCTACAGCCTATAGTGGCGTCCTAATAGTCTACAGAGCACAGAGTCCACATACTACAGTGCTGGCCCAACGCTGCGCCTGCTGGCCATTGGCGCCAACCCAGCAAGTTGCAGCAACATCAGCACTCCAGGCTGAAGCTGACTATTCAACTTGAAGACCTCGGAAGCTCCAGGCACGCATTAGAGGCTAATTTAGAGCATGTAGTCTGGACTCTGCAGATGTACCAAGTACCTATGGAGCATTCAGCTTTGTCAGCACAGCTGCGATTTCGAACAGATCACGGATCTCAGCTGCAGGGTCTGAGCTTCTGGGACTACAAGGGAACAAGGGTCAGGGGTCGACTGCAGCCGAGCTCGAGTCCGAGCCGACTCGATCCCATCATACCACCACCTAGCCAGCTAAAAAGGGCATGCCCCTTGCAGCGCAGCATTGATATCACTCGCACGCCACGGCAGATGTGATTTAGCTCATTACCTACCTACAGGGCAGCAGCGGGATGCTGGGCGTATATTAGTCGGTACAGTGGCAGACTCGCAGTGACTTTCGACCTTTGTGATAGTCGTCGCAATTCGCACTTGCAAGGCTTCCGAGGCGCGCATGCTGTCGACATGTGAGCGCCAGGTTTTTCTACCAGCTGAGACATGCTTATCTACAAGAGCGTGTCAGAGCATGCCTTTCCGAAGCGACTACTTGCACACCAGCGATATAGCTCTATATTCAGAAGCAGCTGTCAAAAACCGAGCATTTGCCTGGTCGAAGGGAGCAGTAAACAGGAAACCACATCTACGGCAGAGAAGAGATCTGGGTGCGATGCTATGCAAGCTGTAAAACGGTGATGATGATCGTAAGCTAGAGCCTTGACGTCGTCGAAGGTGACGCGGGACTGCAGTGTCATACTGATGTACCGCCGAGACGGGGCGTCGAGGTTCCTTCCAAGACTTCGTGGATAGACTTGACAAACTTTGCCTCCCCGCCCACCTTGTCATAGATGCCTGAACGCTTGATCAGCGACCAGATGTTTTGCTGCCTTCGATTGAGACGCGCGAAATAAACGGCGATGCCACGCTCGACGTAGCCATCCACAATCTCAGCTAAGATCTGCGCAGCAGCAGCATCCAGTTCAGACATACCCTCGCAATCAAAAATAATGCGTTCGTTGTGGGCCGGAGAGCGACTGGCTGGCATCGATGGATGGACATGAGCGTCGCCGTATTTTTCGAGCCGTCGCAAGCGATCCTTCAGCTGCCCGGTGTTGGCAAACATGAGCGGTTCCGGTATGCGAACAATGAGGAAGCCATCGACATGTTCAACCTCTTCGGCTTGGCTCTCAACAGGCACATAGTCCTTGGTACCCGGCAACCGGCCGAGAATTTGGATGCGAGGCGACTGAGAGTGCTTGACAACGCGCAGCAACGACACTATGACGCCAACTGTGATGCCAAACTCGAGCGAGGCAACGAGCGTCAAGATGAAGACGAGTGCCATCTGCATGAGGTCCGCGTATCCCTGCACCTTCCAAAAGAAACGAATGTCGGCCGGTGCCTCCTGCAGCAGTGTCACCATGATGACACTGATAGTGCTCGATAAGACTGCTTTGGGCAAGTAGTAGAAAACGGGCATCAGAAAACGAATGGCGAGCAGTATGATGGCACTCGAGAACAACGCGCTCATTTGCGTGCGCGCTCCAGCTGAAATATTGATTTTGGAGCGCGAGTAGGAAGCAAAGACCGGGAGTGCGCCAAAGCAGCTGTTTACAATGTTGGCAACGCCAAGTGCAATCATTTCGCGATTCGGCGAGACGGTATAATTGTAGCGGTTGCCGAGCGTTTTCCCGGCCACGACGGTCTCGAAAAACCCGAGAATGGCTACAAGGATAGCGGTAGAAACACTGCTTCGCACGTATTCGAAAGAGCGAATCGGCAATTTAGGCGTCACAAGGTCGGCCTTGATGTGACCAAGAATCGCGACGCCTTGTTTGTCCCAGTCGTAGTAGTCGGTCAAAATACAGGCAATCATGACCACAATCAAGATGTCGGGCACGATGATGACCCAACTGTACCGTTTGGACAGACGGCGCTTGAGCGTACGCGTTGTCAGAAGCGTTGTTGCGGTTGCCAGCGATAGCAATGCAGTCAGCTTGTGCGTGGCATAGAGGTGAGTCGCCACGAACCAAGCCTTTTCGATGGGACTATAGTGTGCAACACCAGTCTGATGCGCAATTTTTGTCAAGCCCAGCGCTGTGATGCTCTGATCGAAAAAGATGACAATGGCCACGGCTGAGATGAAGCCGCGAAGTAGAGAACGGCTCAGTACTGAATCTAGAAAGCCAAGGCGCAGAATGCCGGCTAGTAAGACCAATGCGCCAGCTAGGAAGGTCACAATGCCAGTGATGATGATGGAGTCTGCAGTCGAATGGCGCTTACCCAACTGGCTTCTGATTGTTTCGCCTACGAGGAGACTCAGCGCACCCTCTGGTCCAACATTCATCTGTGCGCAGCTGCCAAGCAGGGCGTAGACAGCAGGTCCAATTGCTGCAGCATACAGACCATAGATTGGTGGAATTTTGGCAAGATTGGAAGCATAGCTCAATGCAATTGGTACAATAACGCAGACAAGTGACAAACCTCCCGCAAGATCTCCCAGCAGGTAGGCGCGCGAGTAATTGGAAAGCCATTCAGAAGCTGGTATGTAATAGAGCATGCGCTGTTTCAGTTCGTTTTTGCGCGAAAGCGGCTCAGGAGCCTCTGAATCCTGGTCTGTCGGCGCGCGTTGAGCGGCATAGAACGGTATGCGTGGACGAGGTGAGCCTGATCTCGAACCTAGCAGCGGCGACGATGCAGATGAGCGTGCCATCGGCCGTTCTTTTTGAGCTACGTATACGTTGACACCCGCGGCCGTGGACACTGGTACTTGCCATGGTGACGATCGCAAAGTTGTTGTGCGCCAAGAGAAAATCAAGCCAGTCACAATTGTGGCCAGTCACAGTACACCACGACATTCCCAGATCTGATAGATTTATACGCAAGCTGTGCCCACCAGCTAGTATGCAGCGTTTGTATCATTAGATGCCATGTCGGGCAGCAGCAGCAGCAGCTGCTAGCCGATTACGCACGTGCCTCGATCGCGAGCCGGTAGCTGTAGCCTGTAGGGTGTTCTAGGGTATGCTTGAACTTGCCTACCAGCTGCTTGCAATTGCACACAAGACGAGTCGGCAATTACGGTCAGGGGTTCACGCAATCACACCTGGCCATGGTTTTTAGCAATAGTCCAGTCCTGCTGTACTGCAGCGGATTTGCAGCCTGCGGGCCCAACTGTCGCAGAAAGTCTGAGAGACTGCGATGAGGATGCGCTTTAAAGTAAAGACATCAGATGTCGACCGATGATCTTTTTGCAGGCTACTGACTTATAATTAAGAGGTTTGAGCAGGCTTGCCTCTGCTGCTTTCCATTGCTGCCAATCTGCTGCCACTGTCTGGCAGTGTCTGCGCATGTCGGTCTTGCGCCTGATGAGTCTCGACTCTCGAGTCGCGAATTCGAAGACAATGCAAGACCTTGGGCTTTCAGTTGCTAAGCGAAGAAATGCCCCGGCCGGCCCATGCTCTGGGACGGTGGACTGACTACCATGAGTCTGACCATTCATCTAGATTTGCATCTCTCCTTCAATTGCAACCAAGCTGCTCTTATCAGTGCTATGACTCTGTGTTCAGGGAGCCTCGCAGCCTGGGTAGCAATTGTATGTACGACAGCTACAAAGTCGATCATTTCGTGCCGTGGGCCGCATGCACGAGCTCTTGGGTATACACTCGACCGCTAGCGCTGCGTAGTAGTGCGACCCCGTGCACGGGTATATGTCCATGGAATCGCCGGGCGGCACGAAATGAAAGTGACAAAGTCTCCCGCGCACCGGCTGTGCCGCGTTGTGACTATCCTGTCACGCCAAGTCCTTTGAGTCAGTGAATCAGATTGCATATGCATCGATCTCAAGGCAGCCACGTATGGCCTGTGACGTCGACATGCGCCGCGATGATGCGCGCTATCCGGTGTATGCTAACAGGTTAACGTGGGACCGTTCACTGCTCTCACTCATTTCAAGCGTAGGCAGGAATGGTATACTCGAGCCTTAGTCTCGAGGGGCAGTGTGCCAGTGACTCGAGCTTGCGCGCAAAACACGTATTCTCATTCACAAAGGGCTGCCTGCGCATGCGCAGCTGACGGCAGCCGATGCAGCAATGGCAGCCGCAGCTGGCAAGTTGCATTGAGTTCAATGCCAGTCACGGCTCTGATCAAAGTCTCATGTGGCATGCTTTAGTGCCGCTCACTCTATTTCAAGGCTGCTTGGGAGCGCCGGAGTTTGGAGGGCCGGTGGGGGCTGGCGCTGGTAGAAGTCGCCTCAAGCATCCCAAAGGAAGTATGAGTAGTCAGTGGTCACTGGTCAGCAACGAGCTCGCGCCTGCATGCTTGCAGTAACCCTTCCAGCTAATGCTAGACTGATAGTGAATAAGTCCGACTACCGGTGCTTCAGCCTTCAAGCCCACAGGCTCGCAGCTGCAGTGCCAATGGTCCACTACGATGTAGCCAGTGGGCCGTGGCCACTGGCTGGCTGGGTAGTGGAAGCTAGTACTAGCCTAGTAGCACCCTACTTGTAAGAGCCGCGGTGCTAAGTTGCTTACTGCAGGCTGCAGCTGGGTAACTAAAAATAAACGGTTCCCGTCAGAATCCCGTGGCCAGCTGAGCTAAGCTGTCCAAGTGACACTCTGAAGGTCCAGTGAAGGATCGTGACTTAAAAAAGTGAGCTTGGCCCGAGCGTTGACAAAGAGTGGCAAAACAAATGCCGAGCTGATACTGTCAAGCAAGACACGCGAGCTGATTGGTGCGCATCCCGACTACCCCGGATTCTAGATGTCACCTGCGAAGTTTTGGCAGCATCGGCGCATCGCCTTCAGCGGGCAGCTCGGACACTGCGGCCAAGCCTCTTTACGGTTTCACCCGGCCACGTCTGACAGCTGGCCAGGCAGGTGCCTTCTACTGCATCAGCCAACGACATACGCGATCTGTTGAGAAGTTCGCACGCTATTGCTCATGCGGCACGGCCATCGCGAAAATAATGCAACATGTTTGCACGATGATTGGCCAGCGCCAAATAGACTTTCATTTGACGGCTGCTCTTCTCCACCTTTTTGCTGCACCCATCTGGACAGACGCGCACGAGCAACCAAATACTCGCATCAACAAAGAGCGTGCGCGAGAGTCGCCGCTCTCCCCGCAGTCTTAGACCGTGCACTTGGCAAAGACCAGCTGACTTGGTTTGTTTAAGAGCAGGTGCGCGCCCTGCTTAGCTCCGTCTCTTTTCGCCAACCTTTCTCGACACCCTCTGCCGCGATGGAGAACTGGAACCGCTACCAACCCGGTCTGGTGGAAAATGAAAACGACAAAGTGAGCAGCGATGGCTCGCACGATTTGGAAAAGACCATGACTGGTGAAAGTGGCAAGACCGTGGTACGGACTGCCACTGGTCAAGCGCAAGAAGGCGCAGACGACGACACCAAGATTGACGCCAAGACTTTCATTGCATGTCTGGCCATTTCTTTCCTCTGGACTGGTTCCCAGATTCCTCTATACATGCTTCTCGCCAGTGTCGAGTATCAACTTGCTGACATTGGAGGGGCCGATATTCAAATTTGGTACATTCTTGGTCCTCTTACGGCTCTTGCAGCCATCTCGCCCATCGCTGGTTCGCTCTCTGATATTTTCGGTCGTCGATGGACCATCCTCATCGGCGGTTTCTTGCTCATTGCCGGTCTGGTCTTGAACGGAACCGCGCACGAGCCCACCCAAGTCATCATTGGTTTCCCTTTTACTGGTATCGGAGCCGCTTTGCTCGAAATCAACGCTTTGGCCGCCGTCAACGAGATCGCGCCCAACAAGCTCCGTGGTTTCTACACTTCCATGCTTATCTGGACCATCATTCCGTTCGCGCCTCTTGGAATCTATGCGTTGGAGCTCTCTGAGAACGCCAGCTGGCGATGGAACATCTGGATCCCCGTCATCTGGTCCGGCATCGGTCAGGTCATGGTGTTCTTCTTCTACCACCCGCCGCCTCGTGTCTACCACGGCAAGGTTCGCTCTTTGCGCGAGCGTATCGGTATGATTGACTGGATCGGCTTTGCTCTTACGCTTTCTGGTCTTGTTCTCTTCTTGGTCGGTCTCGGCACGGGTGGCTACACTCGCCCCTGGAAGTCTGCTCTGCCCATCACTCTCATTGTCGTTGGCTTCACACTCTGCGTTGCTGCTGGATACTGGATGACCAAGGCATCCAACCCCCTCTTCCCGCCAGGCATGTTTAAGAATGCTCGCGTCTTTACGCTCACACTTGTCATTACCGCCGTTGCCGGTGCCAACTTCTTTTCGATTCTCATTCTCTGGCCCAAGTTTGTCTTGTCAGTCTTTGTGCCCTCGGCCATTCTCGGTGGTTGTCTCATCATGGCCCAAACCCTCGGTGTCTTGTTTGGTGCCGGTTTCTTCTCATGGACCATCACCAAATTCCAGGGCTCCATCCGTCCGCAAATGTGCATTTCTTGCATTCTCATGATTGTTGGTTTCGGCTCCCTTGCTGCTGTTGGTTACGAAGACAACCTGCTTGCCGGCTTCATGGTCTGTCTCGGCGGTATCGGTATTGGTGGTATCATCATTCCGGCTTCCGTTATCACGCAGCTTGCAGCTCCTGATGAGTACCTTGGCACTGTTACTGCGCTCACCTTCGTCGCACGTGTTGTCGGTGGTGCCGTTGGATTCACCGTCTACTACTACATTCTCAACAAGGAGATGAAGCACTTGTTCGAGTCCTTCCTCACCAACAAGTACTCGTTGAACGTTGTTCAGACTTTGCTTCGTCAGGGCATGAACACCGCTGAAATTACCCGGTTCTTGACCTTGTTCGGCATCGACGACACCAAGAATATGCTTGCCACCCCCAAGATCACGCCTCAAGTTGTGGCGCTTCTGCGTCTACAGGCCCGTCCTATCTGGGCCGAAGGTTTCCGCGATGTGTGGTTCACCACGATTGCCTTTTCGGCCTTGGGTCTCATCTGCTCGGCCTTCTTGGGTGATGTGCGCAAGTACATGACTGGACACCGCGCTGTCGTCATGCACTAGGGTTATAGCTTATGCTATTTTATTCGGTAGTAAATATTTTTGAACTTCATCTCGTCATCCCTGTGCTGATTGAACTCCTGCTGTTGTGTGTTGCTTGAGAACCGCTCGTCGCAGAGACTTAATTGGCACTGAGGTGGTGAGTAGTTGGTTTCGCGTCTGCAATCTAGATCTGGAAGCGTAAGCGTTTGAACTGCCCTATTTTCTAAAATCCTGATGGCAATTAACGAACTACGAAACCGTCGAACTCCCATAGCCAGCATGCACAATGCATTACAACCGCGAACGTCACAAGTACTTTTGCAGGAACTGCTCGACATCCTTGGCGTCACGCTCGAGCCAGCCGGCTTTGGCGAGAATCGAGTCGCACACCTGTTCGAGTCCCTTGTTGAAAGCCTTTGTGTCCTTATCCTTGAAGAAGTCCTTGATCTCCTTGACAGCCTCTGCTTGCGTAAAGCCCGCCGTCATGCTCATGATAACCGAGCTCTTGAGCGAACCGACCGAGTTGGGCAAGCGCTTGTCGATGGCGGCATAGTTATCTTGCAGGTATTTCCACATTGCCTGCACACCCTCCTTGTGGCCACGCAGGGCAACAAAGATGTAGACGACATCCTGGTCCTTTATATCCTTTGTCTCCATGAGCGACAGAGTTCGAGCAATAAGCTTGGCGTCCTTTGAGCATCCGAGCGAACGCAGAGCAGCAAGCTTAATCTCGGGAGGGTAGCTGTGATCCTTAGCGACATCAGCCAAATAGTCGTACTCCTTGACGCCTCCATTCTTGACGGCCGTGGCGAAGACAGTGCCGCGGATGTTTGGATCAATCGCATCACGGTCGCCGGCAGCAAAGGCCTCAAACATCTTCTGCGCAGCCTTGACGGTTTCCGGGTCCTTGGCAGCGGCAGCCGAGGCAAACAGGAGACTCTTGAGCTGGTTCTGCACAAAGTCATTCGGATCGCTGCTGAACGTGTAGCCAGCCTTGTGTGCTTGCGGGCTGATGAGCTTGCGCGCATAGTTGTCAAGCGCTTCGAGGAGCTTGTCGTCTTGGAACGCCCAGGCTGCATCGATGGCGGCGAGGCGAGCGGTGATTTCCGACCAGACAACGTACTCAGTCTCATCCTTCCAAGACTCAATGAGGGAAAGCAATCCACTTGTCTTGGCGTATCCTGACGAACTGAGCGCACCAGCATCAGCAACAAGTCCGGCACGGTCTGCGGGAGCGAGCGACTTTTGACCAATTGATCCAAGCTTGCTGAGCTGCTCCGGCGTGTAGTTGGTACGGTAGATACCAGAGTGACCCGTGTTGAGCTTGTAGGTATTTCCACTGCCGAGCTTGATGGTCGACTCGCGCGAGTCAAGACGTGCTTCAGTGTCGACTGTAGTCTTGCCTTGTGCATCGATGGTCTGCAAGGCAAGCGGGATGCAGTAAAGTGTCTCGTCCTCCTCAGGCTTAACATCGGCTGTTGTCAAGAAACGGTTCTGCTTGAGATGCAGCTCGTCGGCTTTGTCCGTTGCCGACACGACAGGGTAGCCAATCTTCTTGGTCCAGACAGCGGCAATTTTGGTGACGTCTTTGCCAGACTCTTCACTCAACGCGGCCCAAAGATCCTCGGTCACAGTGTTGCCATAAGCGTGCTTTTTGAGGTAGCGACGGATGCCAGCCATAAAGACGTCCTCGCCAAGGAACTGCGACACCATGCGAATAACGCAAGAGCCCTTGGAATAGCTAATGGCGTCAAAGATCTGGTTGATCTCCTCGGCGCTCTTGACAGGAACCTCAATTGGGTGCGAAGAGCGCAAACCATCAAGTCGAAGTGCACCTTGCATGGTGTTGGTGACAAATTTGTCCCAAACACCCCATCCGGGGAAGAAGTGATGAGCCGAATACCAGGACATCCAGGTGGCAAAGCCTTCATTGAGCCATAGACCATCCCACCACTGCATCGTTGTCAAGTTTCTGTAAATTAGCGCAAATCGTCAATCATCTGGCACATACCCGAACCATTGGTGAGCCAACTCGTGCTGCACAACTTCTGCGACTCGCTCTTGCACGTTTGCACCTGAAGTCTTGGGGTCAAAGAGCAGATCAACGACGCGGTAGGTGACGAGGCCCCAGTTCTCCATGGCGCCAGCCGCAAAGTCGGGGATAGCCACCATGTCCATTTTGGGCAGAGGATAGGCAATGTCAAAGGTCTTGCTGTAAAATTCGAGTGTCTTGGCAGCTAGATCTAATGAGAATTGTCCCTGGTGTGCAAGCCCGGGCGTGCTGTAAACACGCACGGGAATCTTGGCCATGTGCTCCCCGGGTGTGAAAGTCTCGATATACTCTAGGTCACCAATGACCCAGGCCACCAAGTACGTAGACATCTTGGGCGTGTCGTTGAAGACGGTCGTCTTTTTATCGCCATCGACCTTTTCAGACTTGACGTCCATGTTGGACAAGACCGTACTTTCTGCGTCCGTAGTCAAGGTGATACCAAAGGTCGCCTTGAGCAGTGGCTCGTCCCAACAAGGGAATGCCTTCCTGCAGTCGGTCGCCTCCATTTGCGTTGTGCCCAGGTAAGCCTGCTTGCCCGTCTTCTTGTTGATGTAGGACGAGCGGTAGAAGCCTGCCATCGAGTCATTCACAGTACCATCAAACACAATTTCGAGTTGAGCATCACCGACAGAGATCGCCTTCGGGAAGGTGAAAGTGACGCGGCCTTCGTCCTTGTCGTAAGAAATGTCTGATGCAACTGCTTCGCCCACTTTGGCAGACTTGACTTCGATTTCTACCGAATTGAGGACAATCTTCTCAGTAGCCTCAGTGACTTGAATGTCAATCACCTCTCGACCGGTAAAGGTGAAGGCCTCCATGTCTGGTGTAAGGTGAACGGCATAGTGTCTAAAGTTAGTATCTTTGTAATGCATTCTTGAAGCCATACGTTGGCACGACATTCGTCGGCAATACGTCGCGCTCTGCTGTAGCGTTTTGACACATGTGATGAGCAGATGAACACTGTCTAAGCTGTTGCACTTGCTTGAGCTTGTGGAGTGTTGCGCTCGTCGTCTCTTTCTGCCTTGAACGCGCGGCGGCAATTCCGAGTGACGAAGCAGTCACATTTCGTTGGATACTGATAGATCTTGAGAGCTGCGTACCGAGATGAACAGCGACTGGCCTCCGAGCTGATGCGAACAGCGTCCGTGAAGATGCAAGCAGTACAGCAGAGCAGATGTGAGGCATGTCAGCGATAATGATGCAAAGAACGCAAGTTTCAACAGCTATAGACGTCCTCCAGGTCTATTTCTGCTTCGATGGTCCGTGCGATGCAGATAGTGATGGTCACTCGGGCAAGACCTTCAGCAGACAATGAGCGCCTTTGATGACCAGGGGCAGTAGCTCGCGCTCGTCGGAGCTCTGACAGACGATTGTGTGTCGGTGGCACAGCGTACAGCTGCAGGATATTGGCCAGACATTCACGAGTATTGGCCCGGGACAGGGAGAAGGAAATCGAACGGAGAGCTTCTCAGGCAAGGCAATTCATGATGAAGATTGTGACGGTTGACCTGCAGACTACTGTAGCTATTATATGTACATTTAAAGGTGAACGGCCCTGTGGTTGGTCATGTACTTGGTCACGTCACCCAAGAAGGCTGAGCAGATGAGACCAAGACCCGAGAAGGCAATGGTGGTGTACCACACATCCTGGAATCCCTCCGCCCAAATAGGCCTGGCCTGCAAGTGGACCAGGTCGACAGTGAGCTCCGTGATGGTAGGATAGGAGAGCATCTTCTTGTAGTCGCTGATGGCGAAAGCCCTCAGGAAGTCCGTGATTTGAACCACGTTGAGACCAGAACGAAGAAGAGTCTGCACAACCGCGAGCGAGTAAGGGTTCTGCAGGTAAGCCAAGAAGAGCTCTTCCATGCGGTGGTTGAGGATGTAGTAGTAGACTGTGAAACCAATAGCGCCACCGAAAACACGAGCGACAAAGGTGAAGGCGGTGACCGTTCCCAGGTACTCGTCAGGCGTACAGAGCTGGGTGATGACGGAGGCCGGGATGATGATACCACCGACTCCGACGGAACCCAAGAAGACCATAAACCCGGCGAGCAAGTTGTCCTCGTAACCGACAGCAGCCAGTGAACCGAAACCTGCAATCATAAGAAGACAGGAGATGCACATCTGCGGACGGATGGAGCCCTTGAATCGGGTAATAGTGGCCGAGAAGAAACCAGCACCGAAAAGCACACCGACGGTCTGAGCCATGATGAGACAACCGCCGAGCACAGCAGAGGGGTAAAAGACGGAAACAACAAACTTGGGCCAAAGAATGAGAATCGAGAAAAAGTTGGCTCCTGCGACGGCCGTGATGATAAGCGTCAGGGTGAACACGCGGGCATTCTTGAACATGGCGGGCGGAAGAAGCGGGTCCTTGGCGTAGGCCGACCATACTCCCGTGAGAACCAAGAAGAGGGCACCAACAACGATGAGCGTGATGGGCAAAGCAGACTTCCATGGGCGAGTGTAACCGCCCGTTCCAAGACCGACGAGGAAAAGTACCAAACCAATGAGCGCCAAGAACGAACCAGTCCAGTCGACCAACCTGAGACGCTCACCAAGAGTGCGCACCTTGCCGTGGAAAACACGAGGCGGCGGGTGGTAGAAGAAGAAGGTCAGGATTTGTCCGATAGCAACCCAGATGACTGAGATCCATACACACCAACGCCAAGTGGCGTGTTCGGAAAGAAGAAGGGCGTAAAGACCAAGAGGAGCAAACGGAATAATGGTCCAGATAAGCATGGAAGTGTAGAAACCACGGAGCTTGTTTGGCGCAATTTCATTGACGGCGGCCAAAGCGTTAATCTCGAGCAGCGCGGCACCGATACCTTCGAACGGAAGACCGATAATAATTTGTGTAGCCGTCTTTGGTGTTCCGTGCAGGATCAAACCAACAATGAGGAGAATTCCACCGAGCAGGATCGTCCAACGACGACCGAAAATGTCGGAGATCGAACCGGCGATGGGCGAGGTGGCAGCGAGCGCTGTCAAGGGTCCGAGAATGAACCAAATCTGAATGTCGGCACCACCAACGTCGCGGAGAGTGTAGTCGATACAAGCCAAAAGCATGTAGAGCGGAATTTGCGAACCTGTCCAGAGGAAAGAAATGGCAAGACAGGCAATGAAGGTCTTGGCATCAATCTTGACGTCCTCGTCAGCGCCTTCTTGCGCTTGACCGGTGGCGGAGCGAGTGACGGTTTTGCCACTTTGTCCAGTCTGTGTCTTTTCGAGGTCACGACCTTGCGCAGATCCATCACTGCTGGTCTGGTCGTCTACGAGACCAGGCTGATACCTGTTCCAGTTGTCCATGGCGGCGGACATTATGTTGCGTTGTTGTAGGATAGAGAAAGGGCAGTGCGCGGGCACTTTCTTCCTTATATTGCCCTTGCTGTTCTTGAGTTTGCGCAAGATGAGTCGACGAGCGGTCGCTCAGATAGTCAAAGCACTGTCTTGCTTGCTCGCCATGTCCGCCGCTCGGCCCAAAACATTCTGCATCGACGTTGGCGGTAAAGCGGAGAACGGATCTCGAGTCTCGACGTGGGAGTCAGCCAATAGCGTGGGTCGAGAAACCGCACATCCAGTAATTTACTGCCGTCAAGTGGCGTTTGGGCCCATTCGACTGGCCAGCGCGCAGTTCTATCCGGCTCAGTGGAACTTTTCAAAAAGCAGGATTCTGCAAAGGGCATTTTCGCCAGCCTCGGCTCCCGATGGCCTGGATCATGGTCCACGTCTGACTAAGTCTGGCTCAGAGGATCATCGCGCGATTCACATGTGAACCGCTGCATGTGCATCGACATTATGAATCGTGACTCGTGAGGACGGTGAGGTCATGGTCACGGATTACGGCTGGCAGTGGCAGTGGCAAAGCAACATGTAGGAGAAGCTCAGCACGGCACATGACCTTGCTTAGCCTACCCCACTGTACCCCAGTCAAGCTGCTGGCAAGGCTGAGTGACTGAGTCAACCTTGGTTCAAATAAAGTATGAGGGCAAGACCAGGCGGCCATACGCCTTACTTTGAGTGCAGTGTCACTGTCAGCGTGTCACTATGTCAGTGTGGGCAGATCCGGCATCGCGCGCGCGCAGCCGACGGACTTTCACTCGAACGGAAACAATCAGCAAGCCGACTGAGCCGAATTTCGAGCTAGTGCTATAGATACTACAGCCTACAGGGCCTACAGGCTGTCTACAACTGTCTGCACACTGTCAGGCCTCAGTAGTCGCAAGTCATGATCAGGACTAGTCAGGAGACTCAATACAGCTCACAGTGATCACTTCCTTCTCTTCATGAGCTTCTCGCTGTACACCAGGCTTATGGTGTCCATCGATCACATGGCAGCACACTTAGGTAATGAGGCATATCTTTGTCGCAACGAGAGACTGTCGTAGGACTCTTGCGCCGTCAGTTTCGTCGGTTACAGGCGCACGCCAGTCTAGTCACGTTGGAACTAAGCTGCTGTCTGCTGATGAGGCTGCAACTTACAAGCAAGTTCAAGCAATCGCGTTGGCAGCCGTATAAAGCTTTCTCGGTGACGCATTGCAATTGAGTTTACGTTGTCAGCAGTGACTCAGCACATACGACTATGATACGAGATGCCAAACATGTCGATAGCGACATGGGCCGGTGCACGCGGTACAGTGCCTCAATCCCTCTCTTAGCAAGTTAGCAGTGCATATGCATGTCGGCACTGGTCCCTGGATGAGCAGCAGCACTTGCGTACACAGTGCACACCTTGTTCTGAGCTGTCGCCAGCCGCTGCCCGCGCGCTGGCATCGTAGATTCGTGCGGCATCAACGTGCCGATCGCCCGACACCGATGCCGATGCCGCGATCGCGCGATCATGTCTATTTTGTTAAGCTCGAATCTTTTGCCAAAGCCCAAGATGACAGTCTCCCTGTGACGGACTCACAGCTGCAGTGATGCCCAGCAATTGCAAACACCGATGGAACCCAACTACTCCGAGCCTGCTGCAACACAGACCAGCCGACTTGCCCTCGAGCCAGTTCTCGAGTGGGGGCCTGCAGCTGTCATTGAAGATGCAGGATGTGTTTGCCCGTTGTGCATAGGCAAGAGTAAATTTCGAGGAAAGAAAAAGATCCGGGAAGAAAATCCGGGAAAAAAGTCATTGCATTTATAAAATTTCAAAATCTTCCTCAATTCGCACTTGGGGGTGTAGCGAAGCGGTTAACGCGTCTCATCCGCAATGAGAAGATCCTGAGTTCAAATCTTAGCTCCTCCACTTTTTGCTCGCCAGCCATCACAGTCCCGGTAGCCTTACACTCAGCAGCTTCCCTAAATCGCTCTAGTCAATGCGCTTTCTTTCCTACCTAGGTATCTAGCTACCTATGCAGCTGATGTATCGATTGCTGCAATTTTGTTCTTGTTTCGCGCAACTTTTCGAAGCGCCTTCAGTTCGCGTGCCTCCTGCCGCGCCGCTTTCCGTTTTCTCTTCTCGACACGCTCAAGCTTCCTGACAGCCTTGGCTTGTTTACGCACTCGCTTCAGTTGCTTACGCATGTGCCTGTCACTCAATGGCTTCAATGCGACAGCGACTGCACTTTCCAAAACTTCCTGACGCTCGTTATCGCGACTTTTTGAACGGTCGTGCGTGCCGCTCTGTTCAGCCTTCTTCGAGAGCGGAACAAAAGTATCCCCAGCTTTGAGCACCTCACCCATGACAAAGACCCTCTCAAGCGCGCTTTTGCCATCAAACATACGCTTGTGCGCTGCTCTCGCCGCGACTGGATGCGCCGCAGAAACGCCGCCATTGATTTGCTGCAAAGCCGCACTCTTGCCGTTGGCTCCGGCACAAACCTGAATGTTCTGTAGCTGGGATGAGAAGACGTTATCCCACCACTGATCGCTCTCCTTTGGCTTTGCCCCAAGACCACCATTGTCTGCCTTTTTGGACGTCAGGATAGCGCGCGTGACACCGCCTTGTTGTAGCGCTGTCCCTGGCCCGCCCCAGCCTTGCGACTGTAGCAGAGTCTGTGCATTCATTTGCTTCGATCGATGCTGCTCTAGCTTGACAACAGCGTGTTGTGCCCTTGCATCTTCTCAAGTGCTGGCTCGTCGCACTTTTTGGCAAAATCGCACGCTTGAATGTGGGTCCGTGGCTGTTCCCCCACACGCAGGCTCGAGCAGAACAACAGGAACGCTTCGAGCAGGACTACAGGAACGCTTATACATCTCATGGCTTCTCTTCCCCGCCCAAGTAGCTTTGATCTGTATCCGCGCTCGCGAAAGTCCTTTTCACTTGATCTGTTCAAAGACCCGTCGAGCGAGTATGGCGGCGCGCCCCTGTGGGCTTGGAATACTGAGCTCCACCGGCCTCTGCTGCGCAAGGAGATCAAGCACTTGAACGAGATGGGTTTTGGTGGCTTCACAATGCATCCGCGAGTAGGGCTTGATACGCCGTACCTTGGCGCAGAGTTCATGGCTTGTGTCAAAGCCTCTGTGGAGGAAGCCAAGAAGCGCGACCTGAAGGCGTATCTCTATGACGATGACCGCTGGCCGTCAGGGTATGGTGCCGGACTTGTAACAAAAGACCGCAAAGACTTTCGTCAACAGCACTTGTTGTTTACACCTTGGCCCTATGGCGCGCCTGGCCACGGTCCTGACCACAACCAGTCAAGTGGAGGTCAGCCATTCCGCAGTGAGAATGGTCGATTAATCGGGCGCTACGCAGTGGAGATCGATCTTGAAGGCTACATGCGTTACCGGCAGCTGAATGATGAGCCCGACAACCTCGCCGCTGGTGAGCGCATTTGGTATGCCTATCAAGAGACCAACTTGTCTGCCCATTGGTACAATGACGCCTGGTACGTGGACACCATGAATGTACAGGCAATTGAAGATTTTACTAGGCAAACGCATGATAAATACGCCGAGACAGTCGGTGACTCTTTTGGCAGCACAATCCCGGCTATATTTACGGACGAGCCTCAATTTGCAACAATGAATCGCCTGAACGACAGCAGCGACGAGGCTGATCTATTCATGCCATGGACCAACGACCTTGAAAAGTCAATGAAGGACAGGCATGGTCTGGATCTTTTGACGCATTTGCCAGAGCTCTTTTGGGACGGCAAGCAGGGTCCCAGCCTTGTCAGATGGGCATTTCACGAGCACACTTGCCATCTCTTCTGCAAAGCCTACATTGGTACACTCTCACGCTGGTGTGAGAACCACAACATTGCATTGATGGGTCACATGATGGAAGAACCTACACTGGAGCAGCAGACACACTCGCTAGGAAGCACGATGCCATGCTATGCGAGTATGCAAATCCCTGGTGTCGACATGCTTTGCGACTGGCGCGAGTACAACACAGTCAAACAATGCACCAGTGTCGCTAGGCAATACGCACGAACAGCCGTCATGTCTGAGCTGTATGGCGTCACAAATTGGACCTTCTCCTTCAAGGGCTACTTGGGCCAAGGAAACTGGCAGGCTGCGCTCGGCGTCACCTTGCGCGTCCATCATCTCAGCTGGGTCAGTATGGCAGGCGAAGCCAAGCGCGACTATCCTGCTCAACTGGGCTATCAGTCTCCGTGGTATCAAGAGCACGCCGCAGTCGAGCTGCATTTCAAGCGCATCGGCACCGCCATGACACGCGGCAAGGCCCGTACACGAATCGCCGTCGTGCATCCGATCGAGTCGGCATGGATCTGTTTTGGCAGTGACTCGACAAGTGACATGAAGACGCGCGATAGCTGGTTTGAGCAGCTGACAGACACGCTCAACTTTGGCCTGCTAGACTTTGATTTCCTGTCCGAGGTGCTCCTGCCCGAACAGACAAGTCATCAAAACGGCAACACATTGACTGTCGGTGCCTGTCAATACAATGCTGTGGTTTTGCCACAGCTTTTGACGCTTCGCAGCACGACGTTTGCCGTTCTCAAAGACTTTGTCGCCCGAGGTGGGCGCGTCATCGTTGCTGGGTCCGATCCTGTATACAGAGATGTCCGACCTACACCGTTAGATCTCGATGTCATTCGGGTGCCGTTTAACGAGTGTGCCATCACGAACGCTCTCGAGCCTTATCGAGACTTGCGCATCACATCAAGCGGTTCACCCTCGCTACTATATCAATGGCGCGACGACAGCGATGAAGCGTTTGTGTTTGTGACCAATACCGACCGCGACAAAGAGCGCAATGCGCGCCTTGAGCTTCGCGGAGAATGGCAGATCTCTGTTTTGGACACAGTGGCCGGCGATGCTTGGCATCTGGACTCAAAGTGCAAGCACGGATGGACAAGCTTTAGCTGGCTATTCGATGGCTGCGCCAGCTTGCTTCTAAGATTATCGCCGCGTCGAGACTGCAAAGCAACAAAATCACAAGACTTGCCAGAGTGGGTGGTCGACCATCGATTGGAGCTCGCGGAGCACAGCATGCTTTCCGAGCCCAACGCGCTCCTGCTGGATTATGCGCGCTATCACATTCTGCGCGATGGAGATGCGGCGCCTATCGGTCTGCCATCCGAGTGGAGTGAGCTCATGGAGATTCTCAGGCTCGATAGCAAAGCGCGGCAGGAGCTTGGCTTCAGCCAAAAATCAGATGGCATGGTCCAACCTTGGACGATTCCAAAGCCAAGGCCCGCGCCGAAGGATACCTTGTTCCTGCAGTTCAGCTTTGAATCCAAGGTGACGCTCCCTGACGCTTACTTGGCTCTAGAAGGGGCAGAGACGACGAAGATCTATCTCGACGGCCGACGCCTTGATCAGCCGATCCCCGAGTCGCTTGATTTCTGGGTCGATGCAAGCATCTCCAAGGTTCCGCTTCCAGTCATTCAACCAGGAAAGCATGTATTTGTGTTATCGGTACCCTACGATGCGCTCAACACTTCAGTCGAGCGCATTTACTTGCTATCCAAAATCATGGGCGTCACGCTTGACCCTCGGCAACCTGCTGGCGAAAGGGCTTCTATCACGCACCTCTTGGATCCAAGCAAGTTACCCCTGACCGGAGACTACACAAAGGCTGGCTTGCCTTTCTACACTGGCAATGTACAGTACACTTTTCCAGTCGCCGCACAGCATGCAAAGCATAAAGGTCGCCTTGGCTTGCGCATCCCGCAAGAGGGACTTGGCACGAATCCTGTCGTCACGGTCACTTATCGCGCGGAAAAGGCGCACAGCGTGTGGCACAAGGCGGTCTTGATGCAGCCTCCCTTTACGGTGGCTTTCGAAGGCGACGCGGATCGCTATGTGGTCAAGCTGACAGTCTTTGGCAATCGCGATCATGCCTTTGGTGCCGTGCACTGTCCAGATGGGCACATGGAATACTTTGGACCGGGTGCTTGGCGAACTTCTGGCGACGACTGGTCAGATGACTATACCATCCGTCCAATGGGTCTTTTGAGAGGACTCGAGGTCTTGACCTCTTCTTTGTAATGCTCTTGTGTGGTTGTGACTGTTACACTCGTACCTGATTCTTCTTGCGCTCGGGACTTGCCGAAATCGAATTCTGGGGTAAAAGCGAGACAACGCGGGCTCACTTCTTCCGAAGACCGAGAGAACGAAGCTTAAGCAACTACTCCACTTATCCGTCTTCTGCAGATTGGACTTCTATCAAGCTTCTGTAATCATGCTTGCTAAGGTATCAGACGCTCGCGATGTTGACTTTACCTTTCCCAACAAGGACCTGCTCAGTGTGCGTTCATCATCTACTGGCAAGCGAAGCTAACCCTGCAGTACATCTTTGACGACCCACCCGTCCAGCCGGACACGCCTCTTTTTGTCGACGCCGACAATCTCGATTCGCCCGAGGGCACCTTGACTTACGGTCAATCCAAGTCGCTAGCTCAGCGTCTGGCCTCTGGTTTGCGCGATCTCGGCCTTCAAGAGGGCGATGTGACACTCGTCTTTTCACCAAACTCCATGTACTATGCAAGTGTCATCTTTGGCGTCATTTGCGCTGGAGCCATCTTTACAGGTGCGAACCCGAGTTACACGCCAGATGAGCTTTTGCATCAATTGACGCACTCTGGGGCCAAGTTCCTTGTCGTGGACCATCTTCTTCTGCCGGTCGCGAAAAAGGTGTGTGCCCAAGTCGGCATCCCGGATGAGCGCATCTTGACATTCCAGCCGGTCGCAGGCCATAAAGGTGCTTGTATCCAGGACCTTGCCAAGTCTGGCAAGGAGCTCCAATGGAAGCGCATCACTGATCCGGCCATCTTGAAAGAAAAGACGGTCATCTTGCTCTACTCGAGTGGCACCACGGGCAAGCCCAAAGGTGTCGAACTATCGCACAGCAACGTTGTCTCCAACACGCATCAGTCACAATTCGTGCGGGAACAAGGCGATGCCTACCTCGAGACCTTGGGCGAAGAGCCTCTGCAGGGTCCCTTTGTTGGACATTTGCCCATGTTTCACGCTTATGGTCTTGCCAACTCGTGTTGTGCGGCCTTCCGCACGGGCAACTGCTTCATCGTGACGCGTAAATTTGACATTGTCCAGATGCTCGAACTCATCCAACGCTTCAAGATTCAAGCGCTTGCCACCGTTCCGCCTGTCATCACCCTTTTGGCCAAACACCCCATCGTGGAAAAGTACGACCTCAGCAGCTTGCGCAGTATCGGCAGCGGTGCCGCACCGCTGGGTCAAGAAACGCAATCGCTTTTGCGGCAGCGTATCAAGGCTTCGGCCAAGAAGTTTGGCAAAGACGTCAAGCCATGCCGTTTCCAGCAAGGCTGGGGTATGTCTGAGCTTTGCTGCACAGGCACCTCCTTTACAGCTGCCGATGATGACTATGAAGGCAGTGTCGGACGGCTCGTGCCGGGCTTGCAGGCCAAGCTTGTCGATGACGCCGGTAACCTCGTTACAAAACCCGGTGAGCGTGGTGAGTTTTGCCTGCGTGGGCCCAACATTATGAAGGGTTACCTCAACAACCCTGAAGCGACGCGCGAGACGGTGGACAGTGAGGGTTGGCTGCACACGGGTGATATTGCCATCTGCTCTCCTGACGGGCGACTTTGGTGGATCGTCGACAGAAAGAAGGAGCTCATCAAGTACAAGGGTCTTCAGGTGGCCCCTGCTGAACTTGAGGCACTCTTGCTCAGTCACGATGATGTCGCTGACGTGTGTGTCGTCGGCGTGCCGTACGAAGACACGGAAGCACCGCGCGCGTACATCGTCAAGTCAAACCCGAAACTGAGCGAGCAGGATGTCAAGACATTTGTCGAAGGCAAAGCAGCACGCTACAAATGGCTTCGGGGCGGCGTCATCTTTATCGATGCCATTCCGAAGAGCGCGAGTGGCAAGATTCTGCGTAGAGAGCTGCGTACGGCGGCACAGGAGGAAATCTTGGCGGCTCGCAAGGCCAAATTATAGCTAATGTTGCCATCTATCGTCGTGTAGGGGTACTGTAGTCATCTATATTTGAACATTTCTCATAAGAGCGTGCCGAGCGCTGTGGTGAGGCGAATGTCGAGGCGTGACTCGAGCTCCGATTCGCCAAAGTTGCGAGCGCGCAAGATCCAGGTGCGGGCCTCGTCCTTGGCAGCAAGACCATCGCATTTCCAAAGGATACAGGCCTCCTCGTAGTATGCAAAAGGCAAGAACCACTGTTCGGGATGTGGAATGTCCCTCAAGTCATATTTTGACAATGCAAGGGTCGGCGCAAGCGTTTCTTCTGCCTCTGAGAAGCGGGCCAAATTTCGAAGGATTGTGGCACGCAAGACCATCATGACACCCTGGCTGTCGACTAGTCCGTCCGCTGGCAGTAATGCAAGCCATGCTTCGAGCAAGTCATGCGGCATCGACTTCCAGCCATTGAAGAGGTGCAAGAACTCGGCAGCAGGGCAGCCATCGACGGCTTCGAGCAGCGAGCAGCCGCGTTGTTTGCTGAGAGCCAGCCAGCGGGCATGTTTGCGCAAAATGACCATCTCGAGAGGAATCGGCGAACCCATCATCTTCTTTTGCCCCCCAGTTGCCTGAGCTATATTCAGCAGTTCTGTTGCCTGTGCTGCAAGTGAAGCATCTTTCGTCACGCGCCACTGTTCGTAAATGCACATGAAGCGAATGTAGCTGTAGGCGCTCTTGGACCAGGTACTACCAGCTTCCACAAGCACGTAAATCTCAACTGCACGATCCCAGTGCATTGCATAAATGTGCGAAAGACCGAGATCGTAGAGTTTGAGCGATGCAATCTGCTTCATCTGACTCTCGGTCGAAATGTCTTCAAGCATTTGAATACCACGAGAAAGCTGGCCCTGCAAAAGTTGCAGCCGGGCAGCTTGCAATTGCCAAATGGCCGAGTCTGGATAGCGTACTTTGGCACGCTGCAACAGGCGTTCGCATTTGAGCATGTCTTCTGATGCGTCTGGAGCAATATCGCAAAAGTGAAGCACGCCGCCGTAGTACAGCAGAATGCCGAGTAGCGACAAGGCGCCTTGAATGTTGGGCGCTTCGGCTACACTCCAGAGTGCTGTGAGACCTTCGGTGCGTGAGCCCTTGAAGCCTACAAGACTCAGGATGCGTGAGAGTTTGGGTGGCAAGAGCGAGATGATGAGTGTCTGCATGCCGTACCCGGCCAGAGCAGCACAGTAGGTCTGATAGTCGATTGACTGAACTTGGTCCAGCTGCTCTTCATGAATACTTGCAAACTTTGCATCAAGATCGTGCGCTTTGATGTGCCCATGGAGTGCATAAAAGATGCCATAGGCCTTCTTGAGCTTCCAAACGGATCGCATTGCTTCTGCCACGCGTTGAGAGACAAAACCGACAAGGGCACTCATGAGCAGGACATTGGCGAGAATGACACGATACGCACTGCCAACATGGAACAGCTCATCGGGTCTGGACACTGAATGTGCCATCTCCGTCTCGAGGGCTACGCGTGCTTCGTCCAAGAAGGTGCCTGCTTCCATAATTCCAGCCGGCTCACCCCCTAGCATGGCTTCGAGGAATTTAGCAATAGCCCGACCCGTCAAGTGAAAGGCATCATCGTGCTCCTTCAAGAGACGATTGGCTAGATCCATGTGGTCATTCATGACAGCATTCAAGGCTGAATTGGCGTGCATCATGCGTGCTGTTCGGTCAGGGAGTGACAAAGCTGCTAGGGAGCCTGCTGGCGGAGCACTACTGCCCCAGAAACGGCTCAACATGGTAGAGCAAAGCAAGGAGCTCGAGTGCAGAGGTAACCACCGCGCAGTTCCAAGGTTGGCATGGAGTTGTACAAATGACGAGCGAGGATACAGTCTTCTGGCGCGACACGTGTGAGCTTTGTTTCAGCAAATCCGCGATCCTTTGCGAGTCAAGAAGTGACAGCCGTGTACTTGTTTGCTAGCATGTCACGAGCTTGAGCAGTAATCACTAATCAGAAGTAACAGCAGTCCTCGAGTAGATCGGCGGGAGGTGTGCATCGGGCCGTGCCGTGCTCCAAGTTGCCGCTCTGACGCATGCTGAGTCAGCCACTGCCAAGGTCGGACTGTCCACCTAGGCTAGGCAGTGAGTGACCTGAGTGGCTTGAATGGGTGACGAATGCGGACCATCCACCCACCACCCAGATTCACCCTTGCCAACTCCACACCCACCACCATCTCTCCATCCACACCCCTTGTTTGTTCACAGATAGATGGTCAACACACTCTCCCTTCTCTGCGCTTCCGCAGCCGCAGTCTCGGCGCATCAAGGCTTCTTCAATCAAGCCGCCGCCGAGCGCAATGGGCGTAACGCCGCCCAGGCAGTCTTCAACAAAGTGGATGCCGTCACGCAGTACAAGGACGCCTTTTTGGATGCCACAGTCGACTGGGCCAAAGATGTCTCTGCCGAGACTTGGTCTGCCATTGAAGCGCTCTTGCCAGAAAAGATTGCCAAGCACACCGTGCCTGTCAAGAAGGTGACGAAGCGACCTGACTCGGAATGGAGCAGTATCACGACAATGGACCTCTTCCCCAACCACCGCATGCGCTCCAAGGAAGGCAAAGGCTTGGGGGTTGACAACACGAAGCAGCACGTTGGCTACTTGGATGTCGATGACAACAAGCACTTCTTTTACTGGTTCTTTGAATCGCGTAATGATCCCAAGAATGACCCCATCGTCCTCTGGCTCAACGGCGGACCCGGCTGCAGCAGTCTCACGGGTCTCTTCTTTGAGTTGGGTCCATCGAGCATCAAGAGCGATGGCAAGACACTCAAGCACAACCCACACTCCTGGAACAACAATGCTTCCGTCATCTTCCTCGACCAGCCCCTGAATGTCGGTTACTCATACGGCGAGGGTGTTTCGGACACCGTGGCGGCCGGCAAGGATGTTTACGCCTTCCTCGCCCTCTTCTTCAAGACCTTCCCGGAATACGCTCACCTTGACTTTTCCATTGCCGGCGAATCCTACGCTGGTCATTACATCCCTGTGTTTGCCAAGGAGATTGTCGAGCACAACAACGGCGAGGCTGCTGACCACCTGCCTGCCTCGTTTGCCGCCATGTCGGTTGAAGAACGCAAAGCCAAGACGCCCAAGATCAACCTCAAGACCATCTTGATTGGCAACGGTTTGACTGACCCGCTTGTGCAGTACAAGGAGTATGCCAATATGGCCTGTGGCAAAGGTGGCTACGAGGCCGTTTTGTCGCAAACCGAATGTGACGGTATGGAGAACAGCTACCCGCGTTGCGCCAGTCTCATCCAAAACTGCTACAACTCACAGAGCGCTTGGTCATGTGTGCCTGCATCGCTCTACTGCAACAATGTCATGATGGGTCCTTATCAAAAGACCGGTCGCAATGTCTATGACATTCGTGGCAACTGTGAGGATTCCGCCAACTTGTGCTACCCGCAAATGGGTTGGATCCAGAGCTACTTGAACCAGCCCGAGGTCATGAAGAAGCTTGGTGCTGAAGTGGACACCTACGAATCGTGCAACATGAACATCAACCGCAACTTCCTCTTCAACGGCGACTGGATGAAGCCATACTACCTCGCCGTGCCATACCTCCTCGAACAAGGCATCCCCGTCAACATTTACGCCGGTGACGCCGATTTCATCTGCAACTGGCTCGGCAACCAAGCCTGGGTCAACGCACTCGAATACAAGGACCATGCCAAATTCGTCAAGGCCAAGACGTCGGAGTGGAAACTCTCGCGTGATATCGGCAAGCTCAAGAAGGGCACCAAGATGGGTGTCACGAAGAACTACGGTGACTTTACGTTCTTGACGGTGTATGAGGCGGGACATATGGTGCCGTATGATCAGCCTGAGGCGGCTTTGGATTTCTTCAACCGATGGCTTGCCGGTGAGCGATCCTTCGCTTAGGCTTGAACTTTAAACGCGTTCAAGCAAGTTTTGGATTTGCCAGCAAGGCCCATTGACTCCATCACTCTTTTCGTATTAGTATCCATTCTCTACCCACCTTAACATGACTATGAAATGGCAGTGTGTATCCTCCGCTGGAAACGGCTTGGCGTCCTTGTGGTGTTCCAGGCGGGGACCGGTCTCTGTCATCAACAAACGGCATGACCTTCAGTCTTGCGGTGTTGCAATGACCACTCTGGTCCCTAGGTATCTATTTGCAAATCGGAGAAGACCCCTCTCTAGACATTCTCACATCATGGCACTTACGCGCGTGGCGGCCCGAGACGTGCATCGTCCTCCGCAAATTCCAACCGAAACCACTCCACCCCCACGCAATCTGACAAGCTTGTCTATGTCTACAACTGCGGGCGATAACGCCAGCGCTGCCTTGCGGCGTATAGGGTGGGCAGATGTGCGCATGGACATGGTTGGGCGACGTGCTAGTGCGAGGCTAGTGCTGCAGCGGTGCTTGAGCCCCTCTGGCGGTAGCGAGCCGGTTTGGCAGCGGATAGCTGGAAGCTGCAGCTGCGACGGCTGTGCTAGGGACGACCGCCAGAGGGTCGGACTAGGGTCCTCGTCTAGAGCGAAGATGGAAGTTCATGAGTTGGCTTGCGGCAGCGGTTCAACAATGGTCAGGGTTTTGCTAGTGTAAATGATCCTGTGCACATGTATTATTGACTTTGAACAAACAAGTAGAAAGGCGGTTGCAAGAGCCTAGACCTTGGCAGCGAGCGAGAGCCGACGTGAGTCTTTGCTGGCCCTGGGTGGACACTGCCCAGATGGACGCAGACCTTGGGAGGGTGGGCAAAGCGTGTGAATTTCATCAGGCACCCCCGCCGCTGTCAAAACCTCTGGATGAGGAGCCGAGCGCAGGCGCAACCCTCGTGGCACAGGCGGATCATCGAGCGTGGATGAAGCTATCGGCGTGTCAGGCTCGGTGTCAAGGTCTCCAGCAAGGCCAAGCCAAGAAGATAAGAAGGCCCATCGTCCCCATGTCTCTTGCTTTCTCTATAGCGCTTTCCAAGCTCGTTCTTTCCTTCTTTCTCAACGATTACACTTAGACCGCTCTTGAAACCATGGCAGCACCAGCATCTCTATCCGGTATGCCCTCTTCACGACGCATCGTTATGAAACAGCCCGACTAACACGAGACAGGCCACTTTGCCGATGGCAAGTTCATCATGAACACAACCCTCTCTGACAAGCACGACGATGTGCTTGCTGCCCAAGGTGTTGGTTTCATCAAGCGTAAAGCAATCGGCATGGTCACCATCAGCGTTGTCAACACAATGAAGCAAGTCGATGGCGTTACTGTGATTGAGTCGGCTTCTTCAGCTGCCAATGTGCCAGGCGCCAAAGAGGAGATTTACCTCGACAACAAGCCGCATGCCACCAATCACGAGATTTACGGACAGATGGTGACCACCTCGACCACCAAGAAGCCCGAAGAGATCACAGATGGTTGGCTCAAGGCTGACTGGCTGCCGGAGTCGTTGGATGGCGAGGGCAAGTTGTTGTTTGTGCACTCCGAGTCGGACGCGAGCAACAAGGCTAAATGGGTGGCAGACGTTGTGTCTGGATATGCCAACATTGAGGTGAATGGTGTCACAGAGAAGCGATGGGTGCGCAAGAATGCATTCAAGTGCACATCAAAGCCGCTTGAGCGCAATGTGCGTCTTGTGTATGACTATGCTGGTCAGAAGTAAATTGCTCCAATCTATGGGTAGTACTTTAGCCTTCTCTGTACATGTAGAAGAGTACAAGCAGAAGCATGTCCATAACCTGTTCTATTCACGGGTGCTCATCGCCAAAACACAAAAACACGACAACGCATCATGACCGATACCGGTACCCAACGACTCCAAGTACAGCTGCAAACACAAGAGATGACAGTGGCCGCAAGCAAGTCCAGATTCACAGTTGCCAAGCTTGATGCCGGCATGGCCATCTTGCTCACCTCCGACCACCACCTCATTGAATTCCCTTCCCTCTTGTTGCCAGCTGACATCGCCGCCGGCAGCATCATCGACCTCGCCGTCTCACAAAACAAGACGGAAGAGGAAGCCGAACGACAGCAGTTTACTAAGCTACAAGACGAGATTCGCGAGGCTTTTGGTAAGCATGCGCCGTCGACGCCTGAACTCAGCGTCCGCAATACAACCCAGACGAGCGTCGTCCTCGCCTGGAACTTGCTCGATCTCGCCACCGCCGAGATGCGCAGCATGTCGCTCTACAAGAATGGTTCAAAACTCGGCAAGATTCCAAATGCATCCACGACCACGACCAAACTCTCTGGCTTGGCCCTCGACACAGAATACACCTTTCAACTCGTTTTGCGCACCTCTGCGGGTACATTCAAGTCAAAGCCGTTGCAGGTCAAGACGCACAAGATGACCAACCTTGCCGGTCTCAATGTCTGTATCGGTCATGTGCGACCTGAAGCGTTGCAATCCCTGACAGCGGCCCTTGAGCGTGTCGGGGCCCGTAAACCGCATGACCGCGTTTGTATCGAGACCACTCATTTTGTTACAGATCGTGGCCAGGGGGATGAATTCATCAAGGCGCAACAACTGAATATTCCGGTTGTTGTGCCAGACTTTGTCGAGGCGTGTGAGCAAGAAGGAAGATTGATCAGGGTCGGTGACTATTATCTCGACTCGGACCCGTCGAAGCGGCAGAAGCGAACGCCAACAGCTTCAAGTACAACAGCAGCTGCGGCTTCAGCTAGTGCTCCTTCAAATGCGGCATCAGCCGCGTCAGGAGCAACGTCTGGTCAAGAAGCACTAAAGAAGGATGGACCGTCATCAGCGCCGTCAACGGCAGACACATCGACATCGACATCGACCCCGGTTGTGGAACAAGTCAAAGAGACGGTGCAACAGGCTACAGAACAAGTCAAAGCACTCGCACTCGATGCGCAAGAGGGCATTGCAGAAGGTGCATCGAAGCTCGCTCAGGCTGTCGGTCTCAAGAGTAGTCCTGAAGCTGCGGCAGAGACAGCTGAGACAAAGTCAGAGGGCCAAGATCGAATGGAGGAGGTTGTTCTGTCACCCGCTGAAGCGGCGCCTGCTGAGGAGGAGCATGAGGCCGAGGATGAGCAGGCCCCTGAAGCAGAGACTGATGCAGTAGCACCAGCACCGACACTCACATCCGCGGAGAAGGGAAAAGGCAAGGCGACAGATCAAGACGCGGAAGTCTTCCCTCCATCGATGAACCGTGAGCCCGAGGGTAAGGAGAGTGAGTTTGAAAGTGTTTCTCTATCATAGAAGCACACGATGTAGATGGACTGTGGTAGCGTGCGATCAAATTCAAAAAAAGGGACCAATCTTAACACCACAATCACAATCAAATCATCAGATACGCTACTTGTCAATAACCTGCTGTAAAGCGCCCGTGTCGCTCAACTCGAGACAAGGTAAGCATCAACAGATGAGTGTGCGACCTTGCCAGGATGTTGCAAAAATCAGATGTTAGAAATCCCAGCCATTCTTGGCACTGAGGACAAACTTTTCCTTTGCCTGAGCATTTCTTTGTCGCCCGCTCTCTCAGTTCATCGTACAAACATGGAGGCTAACGATCACTAGATGTGTGGTATTCTTGGTTGTCTCATCTCCAACCCGGCCGGCTTCGCCTGTACCGATCTCAGCGAAGGTCTCTACATTCTTCAACATCGCGGCCAAGATGCTGCCGGTATGGTGACCTGTGGCCCGAAAGGTCGCTTCTACCAAGTCAAGGGCAATGGCATGGTCTCAAACGTCTTTGGTGGACCTAGCGTCATGCAAGGGCTTGTCGGCAACATGGGCTTGGGTCATCTGCGGTATCCGACTGCGGGCAGTTCGGCCAATTCGGAAGCCCAGCCTTTCTATGTAAACTCACCTTATGGCATCTCGCTCGCGCACAATGGAAATCTCGTCAATGCCGCCGAACTCAAGGAATATCTCGATGAAGTCGCTCATCGACACATCAACACCGATTCCGACTCGGAGCTCCTCTTGAATGTGTTTGCCGCTTTTTTGGAAGAAACTGGCAAAGTCCGCATCAACGAGGAAGATTTGTTTACAGCCCTCGAGAGCATGTACAGGAAATGTGAAGGTGGATACGCCGTCGTGGCCATGCTGGCTGGATTCGGCATCATGGGCTTCCGGGATCCACACGGGATTCGTCCGCTCGTCCTCGGCGAACGTCAGACAGCTTTTGGCACCGATTACATGTTTGCCTCGGAAAGCGTCGTGCTCGATCAACTCGGCTACACCAACATGCGCGACATTGCGCCCGGCGAGTGTGTCATTATTAGACAACGCAAACAAAAAACAGCTGCCGGTGAAGGGGCACCGCCGCAAGTCACAGCACGTCAGGTCGTGCCTGCCAAATCTTATACACCCGACATCTTTGAGTATGTCTATTTCGCACGGCCGGATAGTATCATGGATGGCATCTCGATCTATCGCTCTCGTCTCGCCATGGGTGTCAAACTCGCTTCTGAAGTCGTCAAGACACTCGGCCCAAATTACAAAGACATGATTGATGTGGTGGTCCCGGTGCCGGATACATCTCGCAACAGTGCGCTCGAACTAGCGCAACATCTCAATCTCAACTACAAAGAAGGTTTCATCAAGAACCGTTACGTCGGTCGCACCTTCATCATGCCCGGTCAACAACTCCGTCGCCAAAACGTCCGTCGTAAACTTAACGCCCAAGGTCAAGAATTTCGTGGCAAAAACGTCTTGATTGTCGATGACTCCATCGTACGTGGCACCACCTCGCGCGAAATTGTCCAAATGGCACGCGACGCTGGCGCTTTGCGTGTTTATTTCGCGAGTTGTGCACCGCCAATTCGACACAACCACATCTACGGTATCGATCTCGCTGATCGCAAAGATCTCGTGGCGCATGAACGCTCGGCAACCGATATCGCGCATGAGATTGGTGCCGATGTTGTGATTTATCAACAGCTTGATGACCTCGTTGCCGCGTGTCTTGCCGAGTCGAGTAATCCGCACGTCAAGGGCTTCGAAGTCGGTGTCTTTTCAGGAGCGTATGTGACGGGTGTGCCGGACCGCTACTTTGAGCATCTCGAAGCCACGCGGGCTCGCAATGCGCGCATCAAACGTGGCACGGCTGCCGGTGGGTACGGCACTGCTTCGGCTGAACCCGAACTGGAGGTGGAGCAAGCGGCGCAAGATGATGTGTCGTTGTACAACGGGCTTGGCAACGATCACGAGGGCTGCAAGCGCGGGTGATCAAGCCCTTCTCATTTACGTCTGCACAAGTCATTGATATGGATATACCAAGTATCATCGAGTATTTCTTGCGACAGCTATACTGGTGCAATCTACTGCGCATCAAGCTCAGGATAGTATCGAAACGCGCCATTGCTAAAGTCCTGGCGGCGCTCACTCCCTTTGTAAGCCTGCAAGGTTTCGAGCTTCTCCACACGGGCGACACAATCCTGCAGCAAGGGATAGTCAGGCAAGAGCGTCGCCATGCGCTTAGGAAAGGCAAAGGACAAGCCCTCAATGACAAAGGCGAGGCCTAGGTCGGCATAAGTCATGCGCGGGTACGCAAGCCAAGCACCCTCTGCCGCCTCGTCATTCAAGCCAGGCAAGTCTTCTGCATAGCGCGGAAAGCGCTCAGCTTTGTCTTGCCATAATTTGCGATTCTGCTGCAAGCATCGCTCGAAAAAGCCAAAAAACTTGGGCAGCCTATTCTTCCTAAAGTCGGCAGCACGCAAGAGGGCCTGTTCCTGCTGATCTTCGTAGTAGGCAGACACGGCAACTGGATGGTGCGTGTCGTGTGTCTCATTCGTCAAATCGAGCAGGGTGGCAAACCGCGACGCAACGCTTGCTTGTATGCGAGCAGCTTCGTCGGCAGACAAGTCCGTACTGTAGGTCCTGTTTGGCACGAGATTGAGAATAGGCGCCAGGTAGCTGACAATGACGCCCGTTTGTGATAGCCAAAAATCATGGTCGACATCGCGCACGATCGGCGGCGCAAAGAATGGGCCTGCCAAGGCGCCTGCTTCTGGACCGAGCGTGTCTTGTGCAATTAAGGGCAATAGAAGATCCAAATCTTGCTTGCCTCCAGCGCGCACCATGTCTGTATAGGTGACGGTGTCGACGCGAGTGCATTCAAACAGGAGGCGGATAAATTCGCCACGGCCAGGGAAGCCTGGCCAGTAGTAGAGTTCGAATGTGCGTTTAGCAGACATAGCAAAAGCTTTCTTTAAATGAAGAGACTGTTGAGCTTGCAGACGTACTTGCGCGTGTTTGGTTGCAATCGGTCGAGTGGCAGTGCACGTGCACATGAACCTGAACCCACGGCCGATGCTTCGGCTGCGACTGCCTCGGGGTCATCGAGATCAAGCCAGTCAATGACAACAGCAGCATCATGAGAGAGTGCATCAAGCGTGTTCAAGTAGCCATGATCGAGTAGATGATTTGCCACACCGCGCGCGCGTTGGCTCTGTTGTGATATGAAGCTCCTCGGCCTGACCAAAGTGCGGAAGTACCTTTGGTCAGGTGGGATAACCGCGCGCAAACTCGGTCATGATAGGTTATGAGCCTTGCGCGTTTGACGTTCGGCGATGGCAGGCACCGCAACTGGTGCGACGAGAGTGACAGTTCTTCAGGGGGATCAAGCCGCAGCCGTCAACGGTCCGCTGATGGACATTCTTACAGGCGGATTTGAGGAATGAGTTCTTTGCTGCCGCGGAGGTGAGTCACGAAGAGACAAGAATGACAGGAACGACGATGAAGAAGATGTCGATGAAGAAGATGTCGCAGACGAAGACGACAAAGACGAAGAAGACGAAACCATCGCAGACGAAGACGATGAAGATGACGAAGATGTCGCAGACGAAGACGACACAGACGAAGACCACACAGACGAAGACCACACAGACGGAGACGACACAGATGAACACGACACAGACGAAGACGACGAACAATACGTAGACAACGACAACATTGACGAAGACGAAGCAGCTCAAGGACTGGGAAGGTAGCG